>BLBF01000053.1:2731219-2759894 GCA_015471245.1 Laticauda colubrina
TGTTCTGTTAAAGTTGTAGCAACGTTTCAGCAGAATCTCATCTGCCATCTTCAGGCTTCTGTATGGATATGGGTCTTACAGCTCCTGGTTTTAAATTTGAGGCTGGTCCATTCTGATTGGTTGGGAGCCTGGACCTGTTTCATTGGACTTGGAGTTTGATTGATTGGTGTTCCTGGTTTCTTCTGTGCCATCATCAGGCTTCTGTATTGAGTTTGTATGTGGGTCAGGCTATCACAACCGTTGGTTTTAAATTTGAGGCTAGCCTATTGCTGTGCCAGGATGGTTTTTTCTTCATCCTGATTGGTTGGGAGTCTTGGTCTGTGTTTATTGGACTTGGAGTTTGTTTGATTGGTGTTTCTGGTTTCTTCTGTCTGTTTTGTGGCTTTGATTGGCTGGCAACACTGTGTTCCTGTATTGGAGGCTTTCAGTGCAGCTTGGCTTCGCGTGAAAGCACGGCTATTGTCTATTAGGAAGCTAGGTTTCATCTGGGTGCCTGATTGGGGTGTGTTTGAGCTGGAGGTATCAGAGAGAGTCTGTTTGTGCCCAGGTGTTTGCCTGGATTGTGGTGTGGAGATCTTTCTATTTGAGAGTGCAGGCTTCCAAATGATTGACAGTCTGCTGGAATCATCTCTTCTATTCATGCTTTCAGGTCTTTTTTCAATCTCTATGGCTTCTCCGATGATTCTGTGGCTGGGGTTTTCTATAGTGGCTATGGTTTTAGTGCCATTGAAGTTCATGTTGTGACCTGTGGTTTTCATGTGTTGGACTAGTAAGGAGGTGTGTTCCAGCTTTTTTACTGCATTTTTGTGTTCATCCAGGCGGGTACTTATTCTTCTATTGGTCTGTCCAAAGTATGTGGCCGGGCATGATGCATAGGGAACTTCATATATTCCTAACACACCTAACAGCACACATCCCAAAATCAAGTTCACCATGGAAACGGAAACAAACAAATAACTACCATTCCTAGATGTACTAATCTACAAAAAAACAGATGGCACACTAGGTCACACTGTATACCAGAAGAAAACACACACCAACCTCTATCTCAATGCCCAATCCCACCACCACCCAGCACAGATAAACTCTGTGGCCAAAACGCTAATTGCCAGAACCAAACGCCTGGCAGACAAGACGCAAATAAAAACTGAACTATGCACCCTAACTAAAATACTGACAGCCAACGGCTTCCACAAAAGCAAAATCACCAGCTTGATCCACAAAAACACACTAAGACATAATAGAAACCTAGAAGATCAACAGACCTATGGAACAGCTGTCCTGCCCTACATAAGAGGTACTACAGACAAAATCAGTAAGATACTACACAGGCATCACATCAAGACTGCCTTCAAACAGACAGAAAAATAGCAGCCATCCTTAGAAACCCCAAAGATAAAATTGACCTGGAAAACCAAGGCATATACGAAATTCCCTGTGCATCATGCCCGGCCACATACATTAGACAGACCAATAGAAGAATAAGTACCTGCCTGGATGAACACAAAAATTCAGAAAAAAGCTGGAACACACTTCCTCACTAGTCCAACACATAAAAGCCACAGGTTATAGCATCAACTTCAATGCAACCAAAACCCTAGCCACTATAGAAAACCCCAGCCACAGAATTATCAGAGAAGCCATAGAGATTGAAAAAAGACCTGAAAGCATGAATAGAAGAGATGATTCCACCAGACTGTCAATCATTTGGAAGCCTGCATTCTCAAACAAACAAATCTCCACACCACAAGCCGAATCACCCCCACTGCCAGTTAAAAGGAAGAAGCAGCTGCAAGCTCACATTACTCTGAGAAGCACAAAGCCGAAGACACAAGCCTGAAGTTGATGAATGAGACTTCATGGAAACGTTGCCTAGATACTTCCAATTTTATGCAGGAGAAAACCCGAATAACCAAAGATCCACATATATATATATAGATGAACTCAATACAGAAGCCTGATGATGGCAGATGAGATTCTGCCGAAACGTTGCTGCAACTTTAAAAGCACAACTACAATGACGTGAGATAATACCCGAAGGAAGCTGAACAGCATACACACACACACACACATATATATATGTATATATATATGTGTGTGTGTGTGTGTGTGTGTGTATACATATACATACATACATACATACATACATATATATATTTATTTATTTATTTATTTATTTTAAATTTTCGCGGGTACTTACATGTGTGCTGTTCAGCCTCCAGTGCAGGAGCAGAGTGTTGCCAGCCAATCAAAGCCACAAAACAGACAGAAGAAACCAGAAACACCAATCAAACAAACTCCAAGTCCAATAAACACAGACCAAGACTCCCAACCAATCAGGATGAAGAAAAAACCATCCTGGCACAACAATAGGCTAGCCTCAAATTTAAAACCAACGACTGTGAGACTCTGACCCACATACAAACTCAATACAGAAGCTTGATGATGGCAGATGAGATTCTGCTGAAATGTTGCTACAACTTTAAAAGCACTACAGTGATGTGGGATAATACCCGAAGGAAGCTGAACAGCACACATGTACTAATACTAATTAGTACATCTAGGAATGGTAGTTGTTTGTTTATTTCCGTTTCCATGGTGAACTTGATTTTGGGGTGTGTACTGTTTAGGTGTGTTAGGAAATTGTTTAGGTTTTCTTTCTAATTTCTAATGCCACCCGCAAACCCAAACTATGGCTAAGATACATCAATGACACATTTGTGATTTGGCCCCATGGAAAAGAAACCATTATTACTATGGTAAGCAACAATAAAATACGCTCATTTTTTTAAAAAAGAAATGTCAAATGTATGATAAAAATTTTCAAGAAAGGCTTTAAAAGTTACCACAGCTATAGATCCAAATATGTTATAAGCATCCATGAAATGTAGCAGGTGGTTTGGTTGCTGTTCTATTTCAACAGAACTGGAAGTGAAATTTGAAAGATCTCATTGCCATCTGGTTTCTCTAATTGGAAAATAGATATTTAAGAAGAATAGTAACATCTTTGACCATATTTCAAAAGTCCTTTTGAGCGGAAATTTGGATCAGGGTGTTAAAAGGAAGCTTGGGGGCAATCTATTTTTATTCCTAGTTCTAAATAGGATCTGAAAGTCCTGGATTTGTGATAAATTGATGTCTTTGGTTTAAATGTGATTAACAAAAGAAAGCAGCCACAGCAGCTTCCAATCTGTCTGTTTCCTGGGGGATAACTTCTCCTATATTTTCCTGATATACGTATACTTTAACTTAAGTCTTCCTGCAATTTCTTCTAGTCTGCTCAAAGTGGCAAGACAGCACAGATCAGTTCTATTATTTTAAGTGACCTCCATCATTCTGAAACATGAAGATAGTTAACTTATCCCCCTTTAATCTTTTTTGTTAAGGACGGTATATTAAAGATTGCAAATGTATTAGGGGTATTGCTTTTCTGTTAAATTAGCACTGGATATAAAGAAGCACAGTGTTTTCATGTGTGTTTATTAGGGCTATGTAGCAGTTCAGATTTCAAGGCAAAGGGCATTTCAGAGACCATGAATGTAAAAGTAATGCTTGTCTGCAATGCCTTAAAATAATTGCACATTTTTCCCAGTTCGTATAACTACCATCCAAAGCCACCTTGTAATCTTGAAGAAAGATGTGTTTGATTTTAAGAATTGCAGACAGATGCTACGTCTGTACCCCATCTGTTTTCCTTTGAGTTAAAACTACTGCACAGTCCGTGTGTGATGCATGCACAAATATAGACACATTTCTGTCTATATAATCTGTCATAGGTTAAACAATGTAACCTCTAGAATTTCTCAATTTTCATACAGTAACTTTCCCAAATCAGAACTGAAGTCAAGTTTTTAACAGATAACAGTAGCATTTCATAAACAAACTTTTCTTCATAGAAGTAATGAGAACAAAGAAAACTGGATTCATTAGAGGAAAAAGTTTTTTTTGATTTTGACCTTCAGCACTGATATCAAAAATAAAGAGTTCCTGAAGGGACAGGACAATTTTCTAAGCAATTTATGACTATGGTGTTCTTTACAATCTAATAGAGCTTTAACTGGCTTTTTAAATTGTATCAAATAAGCAGTGTAAATGTGGGGAAATATTATATGAGAATATAATGTTTTGACATGAACTATCTGCACATAAAATGTTCAGGGCTTACATTTAATAGGGCTGGATATTTAGTATTTAGGCTACATTATTTGATATGGAGGGAGATAAATCTAATCTCTGATATGTGGATAAAGTTATTTGAATGTTTGAAATAATAGGATTTCAGATGTAGCCTTCTAAGAGAGGTAAATCTTCATGCCCATGTTTTTAGTACTTTTATAAGCCTCATGTAAATAATTGGTACTCAAGACATTATAAACACTGCATTCGGTGCTTTCTCATTTTTGTAGCCATATTGGCATATTGCATTTGGCAGCTTTATTTTACTTTCATAATGATACTACAAACTCAGTGGGTTTTTTTTTCCTTTAGATTTGATATTGTAACTCAGGGTTGAGATGAGGGCTTGCAAATTAAACCCTTTTCAAGGGGACTATTAGGAATGGCCATCGTGAGACAGGATCAAGAGGGTGCATTCAGAGAGTCCAGCTTTAAGAATACAAGCTTCTCCACTTTATACTGATGGAGATTTAAATTGAGTTCTGCCTGTTAGGGATAACATTGTTCACCCTAACTGTTTTAGGTGAAATACTAACTATGAATCATAGTTAGTGTATGCAGCTTTAAATGTAAAATAGCAATTGTGGGTGTGGTTATGAAAACCATATAAAAGTAGCAAGGCTACAGCTTGCTCTCTCTCTCTGGCTTTGATGATCACTGATTACTGCTTGGAAGCAAGACTGCATTGCTCGAACGGGAGAGACAACAACAACGGACTGATTTATGTGAACTGACAATTGAATATTCTACATGGACTTTGCTAACTGAATATCCCTGAATGGACTGACTACATGGTAAATGAATATAGGACTGTTTTTGACTATGCTATAAACTTATACTGGAATAAAATATATTCTTGATAGCACAAGCGTATCTGTTATTTTTACTGTATGTTAATAAACATACAAACTTTGCTCACTCATTTATCTGTGTGCCTATCTGACTAACGCTGCACATTCTGTTTAGCTTGTCTACCTAACCCTGGTTGGGGAACCCAGGCTTAACACTGCCTCTGTATATTCACCAAACAAAATTGATCTGATGATGATAAAGCAGATGCTTACAAAGCATTTTTTTGCCTACTGTCAAAATACTAAGTCACTTCACGCTTACTATCTGGCTTCAGTTTAGTATGTTAAAACTTCTGTGCAATATTAAAAACATCTACTTTCCATTTTCCTTATCTAGAGAGGCTCTTAACTTTTTGTGTAGAGTTAACATTACATTATGTACATTACTGTCTATGTAAAACACCACAAATTTATTTTCTATCTTTTCATGAGGTTGTAATAATAAAACAATATGAAAACAAAAGAGTATTAAAGGGAACCCTGCGGAACAGATAAAATGCAAAACAAACCAACTAAAGTGCTGTGAATAAATGCTGTAATAAATATCATGCTTGTGGAAATGATCAGATGGTCAGATACTTGTCCAAATAACACAGGTTTATCTTTTGTCTTATAGGATCAGTCACAAAAGAGACTCTTCTGTCTTTGTTATATGTTTATTGACTCTGTAGCATTAACTTAAATGTTAAATTAATGTTCTTCTCTTGTTTGTTCTTCCTTTAAATAAATCATAATGGTTTAAGACAGAGTCTTCATCTCGGATCACTTCCCTCCACTCCTCCAGCCCAGGGGTGGAGTTCAGTTTTTTTTTAACAACTGGTTCTGTGGGCGTGGCTTAGTTGGTAGGTGAGGCTTGGTGGTCATGTGGCTGAGTGGGCGTGGCCAACTCGACACCATTCATCTCAAGGGGCGCTCTCCTCACATGGCCTCTCATGACAGTGGGGATGCTGCAACAGTCATAAGTGTGAAAAAGGATCATAAGTTACTTTTTTCTGTGCCATTGTTACTATGAATGGTCACTAAAAGAACTGTTATAAGTCAAGGTAACCTGTACAAAAATATAAAAAGCTTCTTTGCTGGCAAAAAGCTGCCCTAAATACCAATCATTAGATTAAAAATACCTGCAAGCCAGAGTTACAAATCAGGCAGGGTTCCAGAGCACTTTGAGGAATGAAAATGGTTAAAATGCAGTTATAACTATCAAGCAGCCAACTCTTGCTCATAAAGTGAAACAACCCTTTAGCAGAGAGGTCATTTAAGCTCACCAGAAAAAGCACACCCAGGAAAAGCAATCTTTAAGCCCATGTCACACTGCCCAACGGATGCAAAAAGGACACAGCGGACAAGCAAAATGTTCCATCCGTTATCCGCTCTCAAAAGGGGCAAAAATTTGCATAACCGGAGCGGATAACACGGATGCGGGGAGGACGCAGGGCGGATGCGAAGTGGATGCGGAACGGAAGCCCAGCAGATAGAAGCGGATGGAAGCGGATGGCGCATCCGCTAGGCTTCCGGGGGACCTCAGCAAAGTGGACGTGGAACGGATGAAGCGGATGCAGAGCGGATGCAGAGCGGATGAAGCGGATGCACAGCGGAAGCCTAGCGGATGCACAGTGGAAGCCTAATGGATGCCTGGCGTTAATTGCGCATGCGGGGAGGATGCATTGCATCAGCCCCGCGGATATAACGGAAGCAGCTCAGAAGCAGGTCGCCATTCAGAGGAAAGACCTGCTGCCAGACACATCGACTGCCTTGCCTGCCCTGCCTGCATGTCTGCCTGCCAGCCTTGCTGCCAGCCTTGCTACCAGCCTCCCTGCAAGCCTTGCTGCCAGCCTCCCTGCCAGCCTTGCTGCCAGCCTTGGTGCCTGCCTGCCTGCCTTGGTGCCAGCCTTCATGCCAGCCTTCCTGCCAGCCTCCCTGCCAGCCTTCCTGCCAGCCTTGGTTCCTGCCAGCCTCCCTGCCAGCCAGCAACCCCACAACCATGTGGAAGCACAGCAAGCCTCAGCCACCTGCTGCCAGCCCTTGCAAGAGGGACAGGGCTACCATCCTGCCCCCTGGCCCTCACTCTGGTTCTGCTGGGGCTTCTGCAGCACGGACTCGCTCTTCTGGGGCTGGGGCTTCTGCTGCTTCTGCTGCTGGAGGAGCTGATGACAAGCACTCCAGCACCAGCCACCTCCACAGCACCTGCACCCTTCACCCCTGAGACTGAGCGACCAAGAGGAGTGCCAGAGACTCATTTTTGTTTTATAGCTTGTTGTTAATAAAGTCTATTTATGATTCACACACTTGCTTCATTTCTTTTTTTTAATAAAGTCTTGGTGGAAACTTTTAGAAATGGTTTAAGCCTTTGCATGCTTGTGGGATGGGTAAGGATAGCTTTGGGATGGGTTAGGATTCCTGTGGGGTGGGTAATAGCTGTGGGATGGGTTAGGATAACAGTGGGATAGATAAACCTCCAGTGCAAGCATAGTGGGACTGTATGGTCCACCCTCCCAGGTGCCACACCTATGGCCCTTTATTATCAATAATAATGTAATAATTATCCACACATTTGAACATAAACACAACTCTTTATTAAACGCCCTGCTCATTGTAGGCCCACCCAACATACATGGCCCAATCTCATCCGTGTGATGAGACAGGCTGAAGGAAGCATCCATTAAGCATCTATCATCCTTTCTTGCCACTCCACTGCTCCAGCTGGGGAGTTGCACCATTGTCTCAGGAGGTTGCACTGCTTCTTCGCTTCATGTGAGGCTCTGTTGGGGCCTTGCACATCCTCAGTGTCTATCAGGTTTCGCCCTTGCCTCCATTCCCCAGGCTCCATGTCCCCATTGTCTTGCTGGAGGTCCACGAGCCTGTTCTGCAAGACTGGGTAGCGGGTGCGCATGAGATTGTGCAGGATGCAGCAAGCTTCCATGATCCTCCTCACGGTCTCTGGGCAATGCTGCATGGTGGTGAGAAGTACCTGGAACCTGTTGGCCAGGATGCCAAAGACGTTCTCCATCACCCGCCTTGCCCTGGACAGCCTGTAGTTGAAGATCCTCTCTTCACAGGTGAGGAGTCTGGAGGTGTAGGGCTTCATGAGGTCCACTTCTGATACCACTGCTCTGCAACTTTCTTCCATCCTTCTTCAGTGGAGGGGTACTGGAGGAGCTCCTCCTTGTATTCTTTGATGATGGCCTGTACCACTTCTCTGACCACAATGCTGATGGTATTGGATGGCACCCTCCAGCCGTACTGCATGCTCCTGTAGGAGGTCCCTGAGGCCAGGTGGCACAGAATGAGTGCCACCTTGAGCCCAGGTTCCAGGCTGGGCCGGAAGTTGGTGTTTGCCTTGGTCAACCTGGGTGTCAGCCACTGCACAACTTCATCAAACATGGCTGGAGGCATCCTCATAAAGTTCTGGAAAGCCCGAGTGTCTTCGTTCCTGAGCTCCACCATCAGCTTGTTGTACAGTCTGTCCTCTGCTCTTCTGGCAAACCATCTTCGGATCCAGACTCTTTTTGGGTGCCTCCTTTTCTTCTCGCAGTAGAGTTCACAGAGCCTGCAGATGGCTTCGCACTGTTGCAGAACGATGGTGGCTGCCGAAAGGACTTTGTTACAATCCATGGTGGACATGACTGGATGCTGTGGAAGAGGAAGAGCCAGATGAAGGCTGCAGAGGTCTGCACCGCTGGGCTGCTGTTCTGAAAGTGAGATGCAGGCGAGTTGCTCCCCCTTTTTATAGGCAGTATAGGTTTTCCGCTAGGCATCCTCTAGGCATCCTCTAGACATCCTTAATATCCGAGATAGGTCCCCTCTGCGAACGTTTTTTCCGTTTTAAACGCTTTGTTTCCGTTCTGCATCCGCTAGGCATCCGTTCTGCATCCGTTCCGCATGCGTTCCGCTTCCTCCCTGCATCCGGGCGGATGGAGTTCTGCGGATGCGTAGTGGACGCCAAGCGGATATAGTGGATGCGTAAAAGATGCGTAGCGGATGCGTAGTGGATGCAGAACGGACGAACTGGATACATTTTCCGCACAAAAGTTTTAGGCAGCCCAAAACTTTAGGAGCGGATGAAACGTCAATAAACGGATGCTGGACGGATAGAGAGGAAGCAAAACAGAGGCAGTGAGTACATCGCATTTTCGAACGGATGGCAAGGTTTTTTGTCCGTTTTACTTCCTCTTTGCATCCGTTGGTTCAGTGTGACATGGGCTTTAGATCCATTTGCACCACTTAAAGACACCAGCTGGTCTCACCTCACAAAATATCCTAAGGAAATCATCCAGATTTAAAGAAAGGTCACATGCCCCCCAGAAAGGCAGTAAAAAAAAAAAATCAATGCCAAACTTGCATCCTGCCTCTTGGAAGTGGCAGACAGTACTAAAGCAGCGAGGAAGACCGCCTCCCCAGATAGAAAAAAAAACCATGAGGCAGGAAAAAATTCAAACACAATACAAATAATTAAATCACAACAGTAGCTGTTCTTTGTTGAAGCTGAATAAGGAAAATTATTCCATCAATAAACACAGGATTAAACGTCACCAAGTACAGAATTAATCTTCTCCAAAAACCAGTTTTAGACCAAAACTCAGAAAAGGTATGTAAATTCACATGTGAATGTTAATCTTTCTAGCTAGCCAAGAAGCCTTGCTGAATGTCACTCATCTTGGTTCCCTGTCACTAAAAGCTTTGCTTCATTATTATTTCTTCTTAACTACTGGTTCTCCAAACTGCTTAGAAAGTTAACAAGGGGTTCTATAGAACTGGACAGAACTGGTAGAATCCCACCCCTGCCCCAGCCCCAAGTAATATGAGCAGCTTAGAGGAGGTCCTATAACATTTTTAAAAAACCTGATCAGGGTCATACAGGGAAGGTGGGGGCACTGTCAACATTCACTCTGGGCTTCACTCTCTGCTTCGTTGGTACAAGCAGTTAATTGTAGTACACAACGTACACAACATTTGAGGTGAATACAATTTCAATGTAATCATTAAAATTAAGTGATAAAATTATATCTTGCTCCAGTCAAATATCCCAGATCAAATCATATATACTCTGAACATTGCAACTTTGGAGAATACTAGTTTAATCATTTGAAGATGAGAAGATAGTTTACAATATTCTTATTAAAAATGTGCAGCTACTTCTCCAATAACAGCTTTTTAGATCCCAAAATATTACTTTACTACTGTATTTCCCCAACTATAAATTAATTTTCCTTCTCAATTCACTTTATTTCCAATTCCTTAATTCCAGCTGAAGAGACTTGATTTGAGGCCAAAAACTCTGATTCAACAAAATAAGCAGCAAACATTCTTATTATGCAGCATAACTTGATGAGCATGTAGTGAAATAAGTGACCCCCATGCATTAAATCTAAAGATCAGTAAATCAGTATTTTAGCTTTAGATACATTTTGTATTCTCCCTCTCTATCTCTGTGAATTTTTCTCACTTGTCTAGATTGCAGCTGAGGAGTACTTCAAATTCAATCTGCAAAAGATGTTTACATCAGAGAGTGTGTGAATGTACTGCCTTTAAGCAGCAAATCTTTACCTGAGATTGTGTAGCTGTCTCTGGAAAGGCCAAGCCTCTCAAAGGGCAAAGATGCTATGTCTGCATCCTCATGTCTCCAAAGCTCTTGTTGAAGCTTCAGTTCAGACTACTATGTTATGTAGCTTGAACTAGATATGGTTCCATTTTCTCAATAATCATACTGAACTTTGCAGTTAACTGGAAATCATCTGATAAGGTGTGTAGTTGTTTGTAATAAAAAGAACTGAGAACGGAGCAAGGTCTCTCCCCCCCCCCCCCAATAATTAGTCCTGAAAATATAGCTTTCTGAATTTTTCCAGGATCAGAACTATGCATCCAGTTTTCTTTTTTCAATTAGAAATAAATATTCAGTATTCCAAACAGAGCTTCAAGTCAAAAGAGAAATACATACCTACATACTCCATGACTTCAAGTCATGGAAAAATACATACTTTCCTACTATGCTACCATGTGTACAGTGATGAGTCTACAAAGAGGACTTACTCCTCTATTAATTATTCACTTTGCAGTAGCTTCTTTTTCTTTAAACTCTGCGTAAACATTGTTGAATTCCTCGTGCTTCAGGCATATTAATCAAAATCACATTGGTGTTATTTTTCTGCCGATCCCAGCAGAAAAATGCAGTGGTTGTCTAGTTGAGCCTTACATTCAGGGACTTTCCATGCTCAGATATTCATTCAGTAAGTAATAGTTACGTTGCATGAAGTGATTTCAGTAAGAAACAAAACCAATTTTCACTGAGAGAGAATACATGGCTGATTTTGCTTAATATATACAATGAAACCAGCAAGTAGACCAAGACTAGCAAATGAATTTTGTCTGTATTGCATTTGCATTGCATTAGTGTTGACTCTTGGCAGCTACCTGGACAAATCCTTGAAGCTTTCTTGGATAGGTTTTGCAAAAGTGGTTTGTCATTGTCTGCTTCCTAGGTCTAAAAAGAGTGACTGCTCAAGGTCATTCAATTGGCTTTGCCTAAAGTGGGTCCAGAACAGGGGTGTCTAACTTGCAGCCCATGGGCCAGATGTTTCATGTGCTGGCCTCGACCCCATCCAGTTTAGTGAAGGGGGGAAAGTCCCGATACATTACATGATGCTACCATGACAGTGCAAGTTTGATACCCCTGCTCTAGAACTTCCAGCTTCTTGACTTGTAACCTAATGCCTTAACCACAACACTAAACTTGTTCTACTTTCTTGTGATTTGCATGACTCAGTGAGGGACCAAGAATAGAATCAAGCAGTTCAAGGTATCTGTTTCACTTTTTAGAAGATGCCTTTGGTTTCCATTTTTAAATTGATGGGCTTCATTTATTTGGCTTCATTTCATTAATATACTAAGTTCTCTGTATACAAATGGCTTGTTTTAGACTCTTAGAGTTGTAAAATAAGTCTGTAAGCTCTTCTTATGAAAAAAATAGCCCGTAAAGGAAACCAGGAATGCAAATTTGCTGAAGGATCTCATGAGATCACTCTAATAAAAAGATTTTTATGTTATATAGTTCTGTTAGCCTTTATTATCTTCTTAGAGGAGATAGGATGACTTTTATACTTCACAAAGGACTGTCCTCAATTTCTAAGGTACTTCCTATACCTTTACCTTTTCAAGGCAATAAGAAGAAGGAAGAATTTGTAATTATTCAACAGTAGATGATACTTGGCAATTTGACTGGAATGGTATAGAGTTTTCCTGAGCACAACTTAGGATATATTTTTTTCTTCAGCAAGTTGCAATAATTATTTCTAACAATTACATTTCATGGAAGAATGATTATAAAAATGTTGCATAACTTGTACTGTTTTTGTTATTTACCTTGGTGATTCACTCTTTGATAGTAATTTGTAAAAAGGTACTTTAAGCAAGAATTAGTTTTGCATTTTGCATAAATTCTTCCAAGAACTAGTGATGCAAGTACTGGTAATCCCTTCATTATACCGAATAAAAGTCTTCATGCATTTGTAGAAAGAAGAGGGCAGGGCTCAAGAACCCTGGCTTCATCAACAATCCTTGAATTGATGGGGTGGGGGGGAATCTATAGAGACGACGTAACATCCAACTGAATGTGATCACAAAAAAAGGCTTATGCAATCAGGTTCCTAAACTTAGGAGGTGGTTAAAACAGTGTTTTGTTGATGGTTACACCCTGCCTATTGATTTTGTTTATCATAAGGGGAATGTCTTTGGTAGAGCACAGGTAAATAACATTCAGCCCAAATGTTGCATAAAATCCTTCCGTTTTCCCTTATCAGTTACTAGAGTGCCTTTTATTTTCATTTAGCTCTTGGCTGTTCTCCTCCATGCTGCATCGAGAGCCCAGGATGGAGTTGACTCCTTCCTATGATGTCATTTAGCTGAGTCTGTACTAAGATATAAAAGCCAGACCCCGGAAGTTACCCCATCTTTTGACTCAGCTCCTTTCAGTCAGTAGCTGTGACTCTGAAAGCATTCTGTTAGTTAGCACTCACCAGCGATCTTCAGTACCTTTTTTCCTCGCTTCAAGCAGCTCCCAGGGCAGCTGCTCTTCCAGGAGAGCAGGGCTCTCTCTCCTGCAACGTTGGGAGCAGTGTTGCCAGAGCGCTGTTCAGGCAAGTTGGTCAACGTCTGTAGACCTCTCCCATGCCTGCGGTTTGAGCAGTTGTAAAAAGCGATCGGCAAACCGATAACAGTGTCAGTCAGCTGAGGTTCTGTAGATAGCACTCACCATTCATCTTCAGTACCTTTTTTCCTCGTTTCAGCAGCTTCCAGGATCTGGACAGCTGCTCTTCTAGGAGAGCAGGGCTCTCTCTCTCTCCTTCAACGTTGGGAGCAGCATTGCCAGAGCTCTGTTCAGGCAAGTTGGGCAGTGTCTGTAGACCTCCCCCATGCCTGCGGTTTGAGCAGTCTAAAAAGCAATCGGCTAACCAATAACAGTGTCAGCCAGCTGATCGTATGGCCAGAGGCTGCCCTTTCCTTTGCTGACTTCGCTTGGGCTCTTTATAGCCTAAGGAGTGATTCTTCGATTTCGGAGCCTATTTCCCATAGTCAGTGGCCATCTTGGATTGAAGCCTTCCACCATGAGGTGAGCGGCCATATTGTAAGCCCAGGGGCCATTTATACCCTAAGGGGCTTAATAGAAAAATTTACAAACAGTTTCTTTCCATCGCAAGAGCCTTTTATTCTACAATGGAGCAAAATAAGGGTCAGGCAGAGCTTTCCCCCCCAGTGGAGCAGTCTCTTAAGCCAATAAGAGAAAAAGACATAGGCAACGCACTCAATCGGTCCAGAGGGAGGTGGCTGCTAAAATCATAGCTAAGGCTCTAGCCCCCAAGAAGGCAACTCAGGCTGAGTTGAGGGCAGAAAAGCGCAGACATGCAGCCCTAGAGAGGCATTTCAGCAGAACTATTCAACAGAAGGGAGTGGAATTACAGCAGATTTCAGGTGATACCCGATGAGGCCCAGCCAAGCCCTCCCAGGGGTGGAGAGATATTGAGCCTTTCCATCCTCCATCCTGACGCTTTGGCAGGTCTCCTGAGGCTTTGGCAGTACAATAAGATCCTCGGGATCTAAGCAGATCTGGGCCTTATTTCCAACAGGCTTCTGGGCCCTATGCTCCTCCCCCTCCCTCCAGGCCTCGAACCTCTTCTCAATCTAGGCCTGAAGCCACCTTCACTCCCATAGCAATGGGCCTTCGACCTTCTGCCTCTACCTTTGAGCATAGACCAGGGAATATCCAAGATGTTGTCTCATTGGCCATTAGGCAGGGATTGGCTGAAGGCTTCAAGCAAATTCTTCGACTTCTGGAAAGGTTTCAGACCCTTCTCCCTTCTCAATCTATAAGTTCCCTGCCTCATCACCCTGATTTAGGGCGAGACCTTTGACCAAAATCTTTCGGAGGAAGAGGACTCTCACCCAGAGCAGACATCCTCTGCATTGGCCTTCAATTCTTCTCTCTTCAGGCCATTACTCAGCAAGGCCTTGGTCACTGCCGAGCTGTTGCCAGAGTAAGTGGCTCCTGAGCCACAAGGAAATCCCTCTAGCCATGGAGACACACTCTTCTCCAAGCCTGTAGTGGATGCAGGGGTTTTGTCTTCTCCCACTTTGTTCCTGGTCGTGGTCAAGGATCAGTGCGCTTCTCCTTCGGCAGGTCCTCGCCCATCTTCTCTGGATAAGCATTTCTACAATGTCAGTGCAGCCCTGGACAATGCCCTGGCAGTGCCTTCTGTTGATATTCCGGTGCTGCATGGGCTGTTCGGCCTTCAACAGCAGCATCTTTTTTTCACGAGGGCATCCATACGGTAGCTGCACCAACTCCAGATTAGATTGTCTACATCTGACCTTTGGTCTCACCAAGACCTTAATAAAATTATTGCAGCGGCAGAATTCACTGCAGATGCCACTCTCCATTCTGCCAAATTTGCATCTGGGGCCATGGCATCTTCAGTAGCAGCAAGAACACTGTTATGGCTTAGAAATTGGCAGGCGGAGCCACGCTGTAAATGGAAGCTGGCTTCAGTTCCATTCGCAGGCGATAAGCTTTTTGGTGATGCTCTGGAACCTTATTGCATTGAAACTAGAGATAAATGTAAGATTCTCTCTTCCTCTGGGAAGAGAGCCGACTATCGCCCAGCTCCTTATTGCCCTCCTGCCTTTCAAGCAAAGACCTCATCCCGCTTCCCCCAGTCTCAGAGTCCATACTCCCAACGACAAGACCAACGTGTGGAAACATCTGTCAGGCAACAACCTTCTACTGGTAAACAGCCCTTTCGGGGGGATGGGGGTTGTTCCTTCCGTAAGGAGTATCTCTAAGTAATCCTTCATTCTCCCCACCCATCGGAGGTTGCATAGCCTTCTTTGCCTCCAAATGGGAGCAGTCAACAATGGATGCCTGCGTGCTCTTCACTATTAGGTCAGGGTTCCAATAGGACTTCCTGATGCCACCCCCAAAAGTGGGAAAAAGAAAAAAAATTTTTTTGAGCTGGCTTGTCCCTTGGGACATTTCAAGGCAAGACCTCATGAAACAGGCCATTCAACACCTTGAAATCTGAGCTATTCAACCTGTTTCCCCCCTCTCAATGGGGACATGGGCTTTACTCTCGCCTTTTTATCATTCCGAAAGCCTCGGGGGGTGGCGAACCATCCTGGATCTAAAAATTCTCAACCAATTTGTAAAATACAGACAAATTAAAATGCATACTCTGCATTCTATTTTAGAAAGCGTTTGGGAGGGCGATCTCCTCTCTTCCATTGATCTCATGGAGCCTTCCTCCACACCCCCTTTTGGCCTCATCATCACCAGTTTCTCTGTTTCTGTCATCAGAATACCCATTACCAGTATTGAGCACTTCCCTTCGGCCTCTCATCGGCTTCAAGGGTCTTCATGAATGTTCTGATGGCATTAATGGCATCTCTGTGTTCTGTTCCAGTGAGGATCCAATGCTACTGGGACGACATTTTGATTCTATCCTCCTCTATCCATGCAACCCATTGGGATCTGAAAATTACCCTGTCATATCTCCAGAGCCACGGATTTTTCCACTCCCATCCACTCCAATGGTTCCTGCTTCCCTACCAACAAATAGGAACCGGCATCTCATCCATCAAGGTTCCGCTCCTGCCACAAATCCGGAGATCTCTCAATTGGTAGCCTTACCCATTAATCTAGAAGGGACTCAGACAGGCGAGTGGTAACCACCAATGCCAGCCTCCTGAGTTGGGGGTCCCATATGCAGGGCCAGATAGCTCAGGACCTTGGTCCAGGTCAGAGCTGGCCCTTCCCATAAATTGGCTAAAGCTCAGAGCCATTTTTCTAGCTCTCAAGCATTTCAGGCACTCAGTGACCAGCTCTCATGTTCTAGTCCTTATGGACAACATGGCCGCTATAGCTCATGTCAACCGGCAAGGGGGGACGAGGTCCAGAGCCCTCATGGGAGAGGCACTATGGTTGGTGTTATGAGCAGAGAAACAGCTATTGTCAATCTTGGCAGACCACATCTCTGGGATCAACAACTCCCAGGCCGACTGACTCAGCAGGAGCCTAGTTGACTTGGCAGAATAGTCCATTCCTCTGTCTCTATTCAAGGACCTTTCCCTCAGATTCGGAATGTCGGAGGTGGATCTCTTCTCCACTCCTCAAATCACCCAAGTCACCAAATTCTCCACCAGGTTTCCTTCCCAGGGAGCTAGGGCGACCAATGCTCTTTGGTGCAGATGGCCCAAAAGTCTCCTTTATGCCTTTCCCCCACTTCCCATCATTCTAATTTGGAAGATGTTGGAGGAACAAGCGGAGCTCCTCCTCCTGACACCCTATTGGCCAAGGATGCCCTGGTTTGCGGACCTGGTCAACCTGTCGGGGGCTTCTCCTTGGAGGATCCCAGTTCATCTAACCTCCCTTCATTAGGGGATTCTGATCCACTTGGAGCCCCTGTGGCTCAAGCTGACCATGTGGCACTTGGGCGGCAGCGGCTAGGGGTGGCTGATCTTCCTGAAAGGGTCATCATCATTATCCTGGCATCTCGCAAACCTTTTACAAGGCGCATCTTTGATGCCACCTGGAAGGCCCTTCCCGAGGGTTCCTTAGGGAGGGTCTCTCTCCTGCTTCAGCCCAGTTGGCAGAGGTTCTTAGATTCCTTTAGCATGATCTGTAGAAAGGTTTGGCCCCCAACTTGTTACTCAGACAGGTTGAGGCCCTCTCCTTGGTTCTTTCATGGGGTTCGCTTCCTTCCTTATCCCATCACCCTTCAGTCAGGAAGTTTTTTTTGAAAGGAAACTTCCAATCTGCACCCCCAGTGGTTCACAGATATCCTCCCTGGGATCTTCATGAGGTCCTTAATGCCCTTACGAAGCCCCCCTTTGAACCCCTTAGAACACTGTCTCTCCGTTTCCTGACTCTGAAGGTAGTATTCCCCATTTCCATCACTTCAGCCAGGTGGGTATCTGAGCTTGCTGCTCTTTCCATCAGACAGGACCTTTGTTCCTTTCACGATGATAGGGTTGTCCTCAGTCTGGACCCCTCATTTCTTCCAAAGGTTAACACCTGTTCCACAGGTCCCAGGACATTATGTTGCCTGGCTTCTGCCCCCTCCCGCACCATGATTTAGACCAGCAGCGGCACATGCTAGACATAGGAAGGGCTCTTAGAATATACATTAAGTGCGCTTCCTCCTTTAGGAAGTCAGAAGCCATGTTTGTTTCCTTTCCCCTTCTCACTTGGGGCACAAGGCCTCTTTTCCTACTATTAGCAGGTGGGTCAGATCTTGCATTGAGCAAGCCTACAAAGCTGCGGCCCTTCCGGTTCCTCGAGGTCTGACGGCGCACTCTACCAGAAACGCGGCCACTTCAGCTGCCTGGATGACCCAAGCACCCTTGGAGGAGATCCGTCATATGGCCACATGGACATCTCCGTCTCCTTTCATCAGATACTACCATCTGGATGCTTTTGCCTCGGCAACTGCAGCCTTCGGCAGACAGGTGCTTCAATGAGTGGTTCAACAGTTGGTGTGATGAACCGGATGAGGACCCACCCGTGACATGCAAGCTTTGGTATGTCCCATCCTGGGCTCTTGATGCAACATGGAGGAGAATGGGTGTTGATAGAAGTTACCCTGAACCTCCTTTCTATCTATGCTACGAGAGAGCCCAGCCCCTCCCTTGATTCATCTGGAGAGGGTAAGTCATATTTCTGTATTCATTTGTGATTTCAGAGACACCTTTCAGTCTGTCAAGTATCTTCGCCAAAGCTGGGGTAACTTCTGGGGTCTGGCTTTTATATCTTAGTACAGACTCAGCTAAATGATGTCATAGGAAGGAGTCAACCCCATCTTGGGCTCTCTCGCAGCAAAGAGAAAGGGCGTTCAGGGGAACTTCTACCAAACGCCCATTCTCATGTTTTTTAAAGTGCTGCTCTGTATATTGGCCCACAGGTATTACAAACAACAATCCATCCTTTGTCAAACTTTGACCAGTTTTCCTATCAGTTCTCAAAACAGAGTTTAAATGTATGCCAGTTGAATCCACAATAAATCAAGATGGTATCTTTTTGCAAACATAGTAGCATCTAAAAATTGTACCATCATACTATTAGGGTATATACACTGCTTTTATAGGAATTCATTCCTGAATTCACAATTCTGATAAGATCATAAGGAAGATTAACTTCGGGTTTAATTCAGTATAAACTAGACTTTGTGAGAGAGTAAATCATTTTGTCCAAACTTTTGGTTTCTCCTTAAGTTTAGGGCTTTTTAGCCTTGTTGTTATGTCTGGCAGTTACCAGATATGTGATAGAAAGAAAAATCATGCTAATGTAGCCCTTTGCTTTTATTAATTTTAACATATAGATTTAGAAACAAATCTAGATATTTCTCTGCTTTAGGCTAAAGCCAGAAAACTTCAACCAATTCATATCATTTATTAAAAGTATGCCTGAAAGTGGTGCAACCTGCTTCATGTCCTTCTTTGGTCAAATACATTTGTTACGAATACTAAATTCACAGAAAAAATTAAAAGTTTTTGTTTGGTTTAAGATTTCCCCATTTTATACCACCTTTACACATTTACATCTGTACACACTCAGTACTAATTCTTGCCAGAGTCAAAAGGAGTGGCATAAGCAATCTACAGGTGCTTTAACTGTGAGAGAAGCCTTGCCACACACATTTGGTGAGTGAGTCATGTATGTTCAACTCAATGAAAACCGTGTCTCCAAATAATCAGTTATTTGTTTGAGTATTTCTTTTATTTACATACCCCTCTACTAAACAAAAGAGCAATCTGCTTTAGGCAGGATTGCAACAGCTATGTGAATGTCTTTGGGGAAAGGTATCAACTAACCACACCCCAAACCACAAAATGCACATCATTTCTTTTTGTTTCTTATTCCTCTATTCACCCACAAATACAAACAGCAGAGTGGAAGATTACTAAGAGCTATATTGTGTATCAGGTCTTTATTATCTCTTTGAAAATAAAGTATGTTGCTTTATAGATATTAGGGTGGAAAGGTAGTTTATTTTGTAAAACTAAAAGAATCATTAATTACATAGATACCTTTATATATTGTAGTGTTTATTCTGTTTTAGCATTATAAAAAAAGTGCCATTATATTACCCTGGTAGTTAAGTTTAATGAGTCACTGCAAAAACAAAAATCATCCTAACTCCTTAATGTTTGATTTTACAATTAGTGTCGAGCAAAATCTAGTAAGTACATTAGAAGAAACCAAAAATAAGGCAGGCTGCTGAATCTACTCTAATCCCAACAGGTTACAGTAAATTTGTGCCAAAAGTAAAGTGCAGTATCTTGATGTTACAGTTAATCAGCTCTCTCCTTCAAATGCTATTAACTATGCTACTAGGTGTTGAATGCCAACTGACTGACTGAGGGATTAGCCTTAAGTATTTGTTCCCTAAATGTTTATAAATCAGCATTAATTACTGTAGAGGAAGGCAGTCATATTTGAGTTCTCATGAAGGCTTTATTTCAGTTCGTTGAATTATTTAGCGATGTAGTCAACTAATAAATGTAATATAACTTAGTACAGATTAATATAAAAGCCACATGATGAACTTTCTTCTTCCTATTCAGTATGATCTGTGCATGCTTAATTAGGACTAATCACACTCATTATGGAATGTTGTAAATTAAAAGCAATTAAAGGTTTGGGCATGTTCCATGGAGCTGAAGGTGAATAAGATTTAGAAGAATCCGGTGGGACAAAATGTTGGCATGGATGAAAAGCATATGCAGTCCACGTGTCTCTCCATTCTAAGAGCTCAATTTATGTTTGTGTCCAACCTGCTCAGTCTACTGTGCAGGTTTAAAGAATTCAAGAGCATAATTATTTCAGTCACATAGCAGATGAGATGTAAGGAAATCTATGGAAGATGAACACCACTAAGGTACTGCAATTTGTCATAACACACTACAGATGGCCACAGATGTATTATGCTATCTCAGAGCCAAATGAAATGGGATGGAGGCAAAGAAGGTTTTTCCTTGACCTTTTCCAGTGAGAAGACAATGCCACAGACAATCCACAGGCTTGGCCAAAAGAAGGATACTTGGGGGTAGCTTGTCAAGTCCACTCTGAAAAATAGTCACAAATAATATTAGCTGAATGGATATGAATGATAAACAAACAGGTACATCTGGTTTTTTTTTGTTCTTTTTAAAAATACACCTCATTAAATTTCTACAAAAAATAAAGAAACAAAAATTAAAAAGAAAAAATAGAGAAGGGGAAGGCTCAAAGAAATAAGGAAACAAGAAAAATAGAGTAAAGGGTAACTTCCAACTTTCTTTGATATGGTAACAAGTATAAAATATATTGACCTTTTGGTCTAAAATTCATTCAATATTCATATAATATTAAACAGTATATCTATAATCATAATCAATTCCATTTGTCAAATCTCAATATTAATATAGCATCTCTGTTTCTAGAAAGAAGTCCAGAAGTGGGTTCTATGCAGAAACAAAACTAGACAAAGTCTTTTATTTAATCAAGACAGTTAATTCTGCCACTTTGGCCAATTCCATTAACTTCACCATCTTCTCTTCCACTGGGAAATCTGTAAGTCTTTTCTCTGTGCATATCTCACTGCAGATATCATGTACAAGAACAAAGTCCTATGTTTTTCTCTCTAATTTCTTATCCATCAAATCTAAAAGAAAAGTTTCCAGTTTCAATTGTACATTTATTTTTAGAATTCTCTGACTTAAAAGTTCAAATTTGAAGATTTTCAGCTTTCTATCATGTCTGCAAAGGTTATACAAGTTACCTTCAGAGTGATTACATTTCCAACGCATCTTTTTTTCTTTCAGAAAACATAACAGCAGGATTTTTTTTCTTGGTTTTAGTTTCTTGTGTTATGGAAAAAAAGTTATACTTTTACATGTGGTATTGCTGACTCTTCTGGCAGATTATGATGGCTGCTGCTGCTTGTGAATAGCTGTGAGATGCTGTAGAACAGAACATTAGAGTACCTTTCTGCACTCTTGAAGATGTGTTGTGGTTCCCAAATGAGGTGTAAAATATGATTTCACCACAGCATTAATATCAAGTTCAAACGTCTGTCCATCTATATATGGAATAGAAGAAAAGGTATCAGATCATTTTAATGTTAGATCCCTGTTTAGTGTCCGGTGCTTCCTTAAGAGAAGAGGCAGAGTAGGGACTTAATCTCATACTTTGGGGGCAACCCCTTGTAGCTTCTATTCACAGGAAGGGGTAAAATATGGGTAGAACTGGAGGGAGATAAATAGGTATTGTGGGTTTTATTACATTCATAACAGCCAGCTGTTTTTCATATGTTTTGGTCATTGACGTATCAATATATGAATTGGGAGAAGAAAATGTTTTTTCGCTTCATTCTGAACTCCAAATTTTGATATTCCTTGGCTTGATTAGGAAGTGGTCCTCATTTCTTTGCTTCCTGCTATTCTTCCAGTTTGAATTGCTGGTATATATATAATGAAAACTTACCTATATATTTTCTTCTGCTATGTCTATCAGCAGAAATATATACAATGTTCATATAATGTTTAGTAGCTTTCAAATTTCTACTGTGAAAATGATTGCTTTCAGGTGTATTTCAGTATGCTCAGGAAACAGATGGATGTCTTAACTTCTGTAACAGAAATAAGAATAATGTCAGAGTTTTAGTTTAGGCAATATCCATTTTATCATTTGCCATTTAAAATATAACTAATATTTAGTTACAGAACATGGGTTTTCTGGGCAGCTGCACTCTTTAATAAGTCAGATGAGGTATAGATTTTCACATCAATGTACTGTGAAAAAGAGGATATCTTGCTTTTTAAAAAATATGTTATTTAACAATAACCTTCTGCATTTCCCTGCCCAGCAGGTATGTTGGAACTACAACTTCCAGAATCCCCAGATTTCTGTTAATTATAGTCCTGACACATCTGAAAGTGATGTGTCATAGTGACACTTATTTGATTTAATGGGCAGAAGTGAACTGATTATACATTGTTTTTTCATCTTTTTCTATAGAATATAGCCTCTATCTCTGTTGAGGATTATTTTCTGCATATTTAAGAGGAACTGGGAAAGTTATATGTAAATAATAGAAGACAGCTTGGTGCCATCTTGATATACAGCTGCATAATTTCTGGACATTGGCTGGTGCAAATCAGTTGTATACTTTAAAATATAGAAGTGTATCCTGTCACAAAGTATCAGAGGTGATCAGAAAATATACAGCACACAAGGTTTTTCTTATGAACCATTCTGATATTTTTCTTAGCATGAAAGAAATATGCTGATGACACAACTTTGTTAACTAGAAATAAAGTCTACTTAGAAGAGCTCATTATGGATGGTAAAGAAAAAAGTGAAAATTACTGGGTTAACGCCAAATAATAAGAAAACAAAATAATGTCATCCTTCATGAACTTTTCTGTGATAGTTAAAGTCATGGATACAGATAAGGATAGTGACAATAAAGATCAAATAGTTAAAAGAATTAGTCTGTAATTATTTCACTGGTAATATATAGCAGTGAAAACTAGGTGTTGAATAAAAGTGAGAGGGAAAATAATAGATAATTTCAAATAATGTCATGCAAGAAAGCCTGATCAACTAGTCCTGGTTGAAATATAGTCTGGATAAATAAATTGGTTGGATAGAAGCAAAAAGATAATTTGGAATGACCTGAAATGGCTACAATGTATTTGTTCAAGACAAGTTAAATTGAACAGCATTCATGTATACAATTGCCATGTATACAATAAGCTTGATTCAATGCATACATCTTTCAAGATGTTATTGCTTTACTGTTATGCACTATGTTGTTGTAATGAATGTTTTAAGAAGTGCCCTTAGAGTTTTAAAAAAGTTTTTTCTGCCAATATTTTTAAATCATAGGAAAATATTGTAGAGTCCCTTAGCCTCCATATTGATTGAAAGTTTGTCCTTTAATGTTTCATTTGACTAATTAAACTACAGTGCTTCTATTTCAGAGTAAAGGGCTCTTTACTGAGAGGACAGTAAATCTGACTATAGACCCAGAGAAAATATAACAGAATCATTCTTTATTTTATTTATATATTTAAAATGCTACATGCACTATTTTTGTAATTGGAAACAATTTCCTTTCTCGCTTTCATCAGTCTAATTTTCCCAGCCAATTCTCTTGGTTTAGTCTGCTAATATAGTTGTTGCAGAAATGACCTTGAGAGAACAAATTGGTGTATTTTCACTGTATGTATATCTCAATATTTCAGTCAATATGCTTTCTGGAAAAAAACTATGAAAATGGTAAAATGAGGCAAAAGAGACATTACATATTTGTGGCATCTTATAACTAGAGAAGCTTTCTTTTTTACTGTGAAAAAATGAACATCAAAATCAGAACCAGAACCTAAATGATCAGACAGAAGATTTCCAAAACTAAATCATATCAGGTTATAGGTTTCCATGTTAAGATTATCTGATTTTGCCCTAGATAACTAATTTGTCAGGGTAAGCTTCCTGAACTCTTATGGGATAGAACTCTTAATAGGGTATTTACAGTAGGGTATTTAAAGTTAACAGGGTATTAGGAGAATAGTATGTTTTGTCAAATCATATTTTATTACTAGCATACTGGAGACTTGGTCTTCAGTCTGTAGAATACCCATGGATTGTACACTAGCCAGTTTCTCTGAAGTAAAATAGGAATGAATACAAAACTGCAACACAAGCAAAAGAAAACTTTCATAATCTCTGTGAAAGAATAATTCAAACTGCGATACTCTTGAAATGGGCTCTAATTTATATGACATACAGTCTGTTCCATCTTTGTGGATCCCCTTGCATTATAGGCATATTTTAAATGTAAAGCTTCTGTAGGTAATGAAGATTTAGAGAACTGACTTCGAAGAGCACTTATATGATTGAAAAATGTATCATGTGAAGCAAACCACTCTTTAGCAGGTTTTGTATGTGCACCTGCAGTACAGAAAATTGTGGATATCTTAGGAATAGAACATATTGTTTCAAAATAAATGATTTGGGTATATTTTCAGAACAATATTTCTTCCTTTGATTTTATTCTGACTTCCAACCCTGTTGAATACCAATTTAATAAAATAAATTTTATTAGTATCCTAATACTGGTATTTTGGAGTATTTCAATGCTTTATTCAAGATTGCATTTGCAAAATACTTTGTTCTTGTAGTGAACTGATAGTTTGATTTTAATAGCATTTCCATTTTATGAGACTTTGAAGTGCTATGGTTTGTCAATGAAATATTGTAAACCATTTAATCTCATATGGCCTCTTTTTTTAATATTAGGTAATTTACTTGAGAATTGCTTTAGTACATACAGTGTTCTGTTTCCTTATGGGTTCCATCATCTACTGTACACAAAGATCAGAAAGGAGGCAGCTTTGGGTGAATTATTAGTAGGGTTGTTCAAAAGCAAGTACCAGTATTGCAGATATCACCTGAGATTTTGAATTATACTTCAGGACCAAGGAGAGCAACCTTGCAGTATTAACCTAAAGGTGCATTTTCAAAAGGCATCTGGACTTTCATTGTTTTTTTCTTGAAGGCATTTCGCTTCTCATCCAAGAAGCTTCTTCAGTTCTGACTCAGACAGCCAGAACTGAAGAAGCTTCTTGGATGAGAAGTAAAATAACTTCAAGGAAAAAACATAGCAAGTCCAGTTGCCTTTTTAAAAAGCACCTTTGGGACAACCATGACCTGGATTACTGAGAATCTCCATACACATTTTGCAATATTAACTACCCTAATGTTTCATAACTAAACAAAAGTCTTTCTGGAAGCCCCACCCCTTCTACAGTTTCTTTGGATTATTTGGACCTTATGCCAGAACTTTTTTCAGTTATATCTGTTTTTTCTTATAGGAAAGAAGGAAGATCAAAAGAGGAGTATATTATATAATACTTCTCAACCATTCCCTATTTGGCTGAAGAATCAGTGAATTGTTATAATGGCAACTGACAGAGAGTGCATGAGAAGAAGTAGGATCCACAGTGATAATAGGAACTCAAAGGGCTAAAGTCTAGTTTTGATGCCTGTTTACTATCACTGAAAGCTTATCTCATTCAGAATTGTTAGTCCTGAACCATTATGTGGTTTTACAAAGTGACATACTTTATAGTAATCTTCTTTCAGCTAATTAATAAAAGTATAAATAGAAGAGGGAATGGAAATAAATAAGTAAACAAATGAGCCGATTACATATTTTACTGGGTTTATGTTAGGGATAACATTGTTCACCCTAACTGGTTTAGGTGAAATAATAACTATGAATCATAGTTAGTGTATGTTAGTGTGTATGCAGCTTTAACTGTGGAAATAGCAATTAAAGGAGTGGCTATGAAACAATATAAAAGTAGCAAGACTACGGCTTGCTCTCTCTCTCTCTGGCTGGCTTTGATGATCCCTGATTACTGCTTGGAATCAAGACTGCATAGCTCGAACGGGAGAGACAACAAAGGACTGATCTGTAAGTGAACTGACATAGGATATTCTACATGGACTTTGCTAACTGAATATCCCTGAATGGACTGACTACATGGTAAATGATATTTGGACTGTTATTTGACTATGCCATAAACTTATACTGGAATAAAATATATTATTGATAGCACAAGCGTATCTGTTATTTTTGCTGTATGTTAATAAATATACAAACTTAGCTCACTCATTTATCTGTGTGCCTACCTGACTAACGCTGCACATTCTGTTTAGCTTGTCTACCTAACCCTGGTTGGGGAACCCAGGCTTAACACTGGTTATGGGCCCAGAGGCTGCAAAGTCAGTTTAACTAGGTTAAAACAGATTTATGTAAAAAGTGAGAGTTTGTGTTGTTATACATTACAGTAAACAGACAGCTGTGTTTTATTAATTATATTTTTATATCCATATAAGAAAACATGGCACAAGTCAATCTACAAAGTTTGTCCCTTATATCCAAGCTGGATGGAACAAACTATGTATCATGGTCTACAAAATGTAGTCTACTTCTACGAGGAGAAGGTCTGTGGAACATAATTGAAAACCCACCAAACGTAGAAGAATGGGATCCAGAGGATGAGGAAGACAGACTAAAGATAGAAGAATTTAAGCATAAAAATCAACAAGCCATTTGCATAATTGCATTAACCTTAACTGATCAACAGCTTGTTTATATCCACGGAGAGAAAACGGCTTTTGGGTGTTGGCAGAAGCTGAAGAGAATTTATGTTCGAGATAATATTGGTGCTCACATAAATCTAACACGGAAGCTTTTCAGGACGCATCTCCAAACAAATGGTGATATGCTGAGTCATTTAAAAACTATGCAAAGCATTTTCCAAGAATTACACGAGAAAGAGCTTATATTCTCTGAACAACACCAAATTTACATAATTCTATCTTCCCTTGATGAAAGTTATGATAACTACGTAACTTCACTTGAAATTTTGCCAAAGGACAATTTAACTTTAACTGATATAACTGGCAGATTGATCGAAGAGGCCAGAAGAAGGCATGAAAGAGATGAATTAAGGAGGGAGCAACCTCAAAAAGAAGATAATGAATCTCCTACTGCATACGCAATTAAAAAGTGTTTTAATTGTGGAGGGAGAGGACACTTGGCAAGATTTTGTAAAAAGGCAAAGCGCCAGAATGCTGGCCAGAATACTAAAAAACATCAAAAGCTAAATAAACATTTAGAATTAGCCATGTATACTAACGGAGCTGTAAAAAATAATTTATGGGTGGTTGACAGTGGGGCATCCCATTGTATAACAAATGATAACAAAAAGTTTATAAAAATGACCCAGAGTAAACAGCAGATATCGTTAGCCAATGGCTGGAAACTGAAAGCTAAAGGTGAAGGTATAGCATATTGTTCTTTTATAAAAGAGAATGTAAAAATGTTATATGTACCACAACTTAAATTTAATTTAATTTCAGTTAGAATTTTGGTTAAACTAGGATATGTAGTTACATTTAAGGGAGATAACTGCATAATTGAAAAAGAAGATAAGAGAATTACTGCATCTTTAAGAGGTGAATTATATGTGTTAAATGATGGTTTAAAGGTGGCTAACACAATTTATGAAAATAAGAAACCTCATGACGAATGTATTCACTTGTTACATCGAAGGCTAGGGCATTTAAATTTTAAAATGCTTAAGAAAACTGTTGAATTGTCTAAGGGAATAAGTTTGAAATCTTGTAATAAGTATTTGCAATGTAATGCCTGTAATCAAAATAAGAGCAGGGTCATACCGGCCAATAGAGTTGATGGATTTACTACTAAAGAGCCATTAGAAGTAGTATTTGCTGATTTAATAGGTCCGAAAAAACCAAGTGTAGGAGGAGCTCGTGATATACTAAGTATAATGGACCACTATTCAAGATATGGGTTTTGCTATTTAATGAAGAGCAAAACTGAAACATATCAAAATCTATTTAATTGGCTAAAATTCGCTGAAAGAAAAACTAAAAAGAAATTAGTAACTCTCATCACAGATAATGGTACAGAATTTACAAATCATAAATTACAAAACAGACTAAGACTGTTAGGTATTCAACATAAAATGTCTGCACCATATAGGCCACAACATAATGCCTTTATAGAGAGAAGAGGCCAAACATTACAATCAATGGCACAAACTATGATGTCTGATTCAGGATTACCTGACAATTTATGGGGAGAAGCAATAATGTGTGGTAATAATATATTAAATAATGTTGTTAATTCAACAACAGGTGAATTACCATTCACACTGTGGCATGGTACAAAACCTGATTTAAGTTACATGCACACATTTGGAGCACCAGCATGGGTGCATATCCCTACACAACTTAGATACAAAGGACAGCATAGAGCTAAAAGATTGATTTTTGTAGGTTACACATCTAATCATAGATCTTATAGATTCTGGGAACCAGGTACATCTAGAGTTTACACCAGTGCTAGTGCTAAATTCCTAGAACATGTAGGATGGAATAGATTAGAGCAAGATTTAAATAATGAAGTATTTATTGAACCCTACAAAAGGCAGAAAGATGAGATTAGCTATAAGAAGAGTCCAATTAAAGAAGAAGTCTGCGGTATCTGCTATCCCGCATTAGATGGGCGTCTCATGATAGGGAG
>BLBF01000053.1:2759904-2794887 GCA_015471245.1 Laticauda colubrina
ATGATAGGGAGCGAAGGAGAGAGAAACGACAGGAGACGAAGTTCCTCACAATGAGTGCGCCCAGAATGGCTGGGTACACGCTCTTTTATTATGCTCATTCAAAAGGGGGTGATTGTTTATTCAGAACCTAGGTTAAGCCTAGGTCAGACGGAATATACAGAATTAACAATGGCTCAAACAAAAGCAAGATACCAGGACAGACAGGATGGCAAGATTTATATTTGATCAGGATATTTCTTCTTCACAAAGCTGCATGCCAGACAATGTAATCCCAAGTGAATAAACCATTTCTGCAAATGTTTGACTCCTTGTCTCTGTCTGTACGTGCCCTGTAAAAGGTCACTGAGAAGACAGAAGCTTAATGATTACACGTGAATGATACAATGTTGCAAATGTCTGAATGATACATAGTTGCATTGATACACAGTTGCAAACACATAAATGATACATAGTTACAACAGAAGTCCACGAAGAGCAAATAGGACCAGAACAAGAGGAAATAGTTGATCAGGAAGTTACATGATGAAGAACAATTAATAGAGGAAAGTCCACCTGTAAGTCCTATAATACCTAGACGTACTACACGTGTAACTAGACCACCTGATAGGTATCAAGCAAGTATAGTTTGCCAAGTGACTAAAGTTCCAACTAGTGTAGATGAACTTAGGATGTATCCTGCTAAGGATCAGGAGAATTGGCAAAAGGCAATGGAAAAAGAACTAAATTCATTAAAGGTAATGAAAGTGTATGAAGATGCCAAATTACCTCCAGGAGAAAAATCCATTGGGTGCAAATGGATATTTAAAGTAAAAACTGGAAATGATGGGACTGTTACCCATAAAGCTAGGTTAGTAGCTCAAGGATTTAATCAAACTGCATCTGATTACGATGAAGTTTTTGCACCAAGCCTTAAAGCTACATCTTTAAGAGCAGCATTAGTGTGGGCAGCTAAGAAAAACTATGTCATTAACCATTTAGATGTAGAAACTGCTTATCTACATTCACCATTGCAGCACACTATATATTTAAGAAAACCAATTGGCATACATGACAATAAGGTAAATAGTAATGATTGTTGGAAACTCAAAAAGAGTCTTTACGGGTTGAAACAATCTGGGTTTGAGTGGAACCAATATATTGTGAAAGAGTTAAACAATATAGGTTTTTAAATCTGGTTTAGCAGATCCGTGTGTGTTTAAAAGAGAAAATAATGGAACGGTGTCATTATTATTATTATTTACTGATGATATTGTTTTAATAACTAAAACTAATAATGAAGCTAATGAAATTATATCATTATTAGCCAAAAAGATAAAAATAAAGCATTTAGGTGAAATTAAAAGGTATCTAGGATTGACAATTAATAAAACAAATAATGGTTTTAAGATATCTCAAGAAGATAAAATTTGCCAATTAATTAAAACTTATAAGATGGAACTTTGTAAACCGGCAAAGACTCCAATGAGTCAAGAAGTTTGCCAAACTAATGATCAAAGTCCCAAATTTGATAAGTCCATATATCAATCTTTGATTGGTAGCTTATCATATATAAGCAATTGGTCAAGGCCAGATATAGCTTATAGTGTAAATCAGCTGGCACGTTTTAATTCAGATCCAAAAGAATATCATTGGAAATCTTTAAAACGAATATTGAGATATCTGAAGGGAACTATAAACCATGCATTATATATAGAACCAAAGGGTGATTTGAGTCTTAGTGCTTATGCAGATGCAAGTTTTGCAACTGATATAAACACTAGAAAATCAACATCTGGGATGGCTATATTATTTGGTAAGACACTAATAGGATGGAGGTCAATCAGACAACAGCATATTAGCTTATCTACGATGGAAGCTGAATTTTCATGTCTGTCATTATTATGCACTGATTTGATTTTCTACAAACAGTTATTGTTGGACATGGGTATAACTATAAAAGATTCCAATATGGTATATGAGGATAACCAAGCAGCTATAAAGTTAGCTACTAGTATTGCTGTAAAAACTAGATCAAAACATACTGACCTAAGATATTTGAATGTAAGAGAATCAGTGAAAAATGGATTAATTAAATTGGTATACTGCATGTCAGAAGAAAACATTGCAGACCAATTTACAAAAGCTCAAGGAGCAACTAAGTTTAAAGAAAGTTGCGAAAAATATTTTCTAAAGATGTAAATGATTCATAGTTATTATGTAACCTAAAAGGGGAGAATGTTAGGGATAACATTGTTCACCCTAACTGGTTTAGGTGAAATAATAACTATGAATCATAGTTAGTGTATGTTAGTGTGTATGCAGCTTTAACTGTGGAAATAGCAATTAAAGGAGTGGCTATGAAAACAATATAAAAGTAGCAAGACTATGGCTTGCTCTCTCTCTCTCTGGCTGGCTTTGATGATCCCTGATTACTGCTTGGAATCAAGACTGCATTGCTCGAACGGGAGAGACAACAAAGGACTGATCTGTAAGTGAACTGACATAGAATATTCTACATGGACTTTGCTAACTGAATATCCCTGAATGGACTGACTACATGGTAAATGAATATTGGACTGTTATTTGACTATGCCATAAACTTATACTGGAATAAAATATATTCTTGATAGCACAAGCGTATCTGTTATTTTTGCTGTATGTTAATAAATATACAAACTTAGCTCACTCATTTATCTGTGTGCCTACCTGACTAACGCTGCACATTCTGTTTAGCTTGTCTACCTAACCCTGGTTGGGGAACCCAGGCTTAACAGTTTATATTTCAAAAGATGATAGAATTATTTTTTTCCATTTAAACATGAATTAATTACATTGCTATTTTGAAAAGTATATAAAAGGAAATAGATCACAGTGGGATCCAGTATAAGTTTATTAATTGCCTGACTCTTATATTTTTAGGCTCCCCGTTTTCCATCCATCCATCTTTTCCCACCAAGCAGTATATGTTGGGACATTACAAATGTATGGATTTTGGGGGAGTTAGAACCCACTTTAGATTTAAAACTGTCTTTTGAAAATTTATTCCAGTGTACTAAAGTAAATTGACTGAAGGCAAGAGTTTAATTTCATAGTATTGGAAACAGACAGATGTGTCCTGTGTTCCAGTGATTGCTTATTGGGAATATATTATTTCCCAGCTTAATTTCTCATAAAGCACAGTCATGCATTCTATGAAAATAACTTTAAAAACCCTATCAAAATGGCACTCTATCTGAGGCCCAGTCCGCATTTACACAAATCAGTAAATTCTGACTAGGAACTGTGAGCCGTGGTGATTAGAATGCAGTATTGCAGGTGAATTCAGCTCACTGCCAGGAGTTCAATATTCACCAAGGTTGAACTTTCATCATTCCGAGGTCAGTAGAATGAAGACCCAGATTATTGTGGGCAATATGCTGATTCTGTAAACCACTTAGAGAATGCTGTAAAGCAGAATGAAGCTCTATATAACTCTAACTGCTATTGCTACTGAAGCTATCTGATTTTTCCAATATGTTACGCATATTGATTAGAAACATTATCTGTAATAATCTGTTCACAGTTAGATATAGAGATTTTGTTTAATGTTCTGTATGTATATCCTGCTGCTTCTACATAAGCCAGGAATGGGAATAAGTATGGCCTATACTGCAGGTTGAATGCAAATGATAAATCACACAATGAGGATTGGTCATCTAGAGCAGTGATCCCCAAACTTTTTTGTACCAGGGACCAGTTTCACGCAGAAACACTTTTTCAAGGACTGGCAAAATCAATTCTTCCCCAATAATAAAGGGCTTCTTTACTATTTCTTTACTAAAAACATATTTTTATATATATTTTAATCACGATTATTCATTCTTTGCAGCCCAGTACAAAATGATCCACGGACCGGTACCAGTCCAGGGCCCGGTGGTTGGGGACCCCTGATCTAGAGTACACTTCCATGTAAAAACCTATATTTCTAGGATTCTGCAGTTTCTCCAAATAGACCAAAACAGCCATCAGTACAAGTAGTTTATATGTGCTCATAATAAATTATTGCTTGACAAGTTGTTGATTGTTCATAAACACCAATTGTTTGCAAGAGTAGGCTTTTCACAATAAATATGAAATCTCTAGGCTTGAACTTTCTTAACAGGGAAGAAGATAGATAGTAAGCTCTCATCTTGCAAGTTCCAGTTTTAAAGGTCAGCAAGAGTTCATATGTCTGTTTTGTCATATTATAATATCTAATTACTAGTAAATAATAAAGGATTGAAAAAAATAACAGGGTGGAAGTGCCATTAAATTGATGTTTAGTCTTTTTAATGCAGGGTTTTCCTAAAGGAGGTGTCTATTTTTCTTTTAATGTCTCCACTGGGTCTATCTCAACTTTGCTTGATGGTACATTACATTGCACTTTCATTCCAGCTTTTTGAGCTCCTGGTGTGATATCATAAGAGCCTGGGTATATGCAATTAACTTATTTTGCTGCTCATTTGATGAGATTATCATTTAAACAAATGGGAGAATCTGTAATATTTATTTACTTTCTACACACCCAAACACATATTTCTAATGAACCAATGAAGCAAACAAAACATTAAAAAGTTATTATATTTATGAAGTTACTTACCAAACACATCTAAATTATATTAAAGTAACCAAAATATCCTTACAATCCCCAAGGCAGGTGACAACTTTTGAGTACTCCTAATGTTTGGAAATTGAAAGTTGAAAAATTTGACATACCCTACAACCATCATTATGGGTTACATCTAAGTAAAATAGTTTCAGAACTTATAATAAATGTTCTGATATGACAGCTAAAATAATTTATTTATATTATTCATTTACTACTGACTCCACAAGAACTCCTTAAAGGTTCAAAATATTTCAAAATATTTAATAAATTCAGGGAGGAAATGCATGAGAATAAATCACATTATCCACTCCAGGACCCGCAGTATAGCAACATACTGGATATTAAAAATTATTATTGAGTTCTGTCTCTCTTAAAACCCATCAAAGTGTGTGCTGAAAATGATGACACAACTCCCTCACCTCTTTTATTAATTTGCTTATCATGACTGTATTTCACCAATTTCATTATGACTCATCTGGTGAGAGAATGAAAAATGTAGCCTAAAATAGGTGTATCATATTTTAAAAAATTAAATCTGAAGCTGAACTCAGTCCACATGCATGTTATAATCCTATTTTGCAGCCTTCTCTCTCCCACTACAAAATATTAAGTGCAACTGTGATCATTGAAAGGTGCCCAGCCCAATTTTAATTCATCTTGTTGCTGTTATTTGTTGATTGATTTCAACCAAATCTTTTAAAATTAACATATAAGTAGTATCGAAAAGTCTCAAGGTCAAATATTCTATAGATTTCAACTCTATTGCTTCAGTCTTTACATCTGGCAAGTATCCACTCTTTGCAGATACTATATGTAATGCAAATCCTTCATTCTTGTTTTTTTTTTCCTTGCCTCTATTCTCTTTTCTAGGACTTGGCTCTCTTTGTATGGAAGATTATTACAAGTCAGGTCACACAGTTCCCCCCCCCCCTTCTGTGCTGTTTGCTCTTGACTCAATCTCTTCCACTTCAAGAGGTTTAATGGGTACACAGAACCCACATATTGTACCTGCTTGACTGACCCTGTGATCGTGTGGTTGCTACCATAGAGGGACAATCAGTCCCAGAGCAAATATCAGGTGGAATTTGCTTATGATCTTCTCAGTGCATATGCAGCTAGAGTAATTACCTAAAATTTCACATGACTGAATTCATATTCCATTTAGTCCCATAGAGTTCTCATTCTAAATGTACTACTTTTTACTTACCATTTCTTCAGTTACAGTATAAGGATATCTCAAGCCTACTCCATTTTCCCATCTCTCTAGTTTCATTTTTAGTACAGATGGCATATGCCATCCCAGGTGCCCTCCTTGGGCTGAAGAACCAATTCTTTTATATATTGTACTTTTTTGATTATTTTGAGCTGTTAGGTATATGAGTTATCTAACAGCTATTTGGGTTGGAAATATACAAACCAGGATAGACATATTAATACTGCCTCTTTAAGGGAATGCAAAAAATTGTAATTAGGTGTGGTTTCTCAAGCGGTCATAAGATGGAGCCAGAAACCTGGGTTGTCTTAGTCTTAGTCTCAGAAGAGAGTGTGTCTCAGTGAGTATCTCTATTTCCTTCTGTTGGAGAGTATTGCCGTTTCTCCATTTTTCCTAGTTGACTGATATTCATGGATTTGATGTAAGTCTGATAGTGAACTGTGTTTGACACTGGACTTTGTTATTGGATTATCCCTGGACTGAAATCTGACTGATTTAACCTGTGAATGACTTTGGACTGCTTGTTTTGAACTTTGCTTAAACTTTCTGGAAATAAAAACCTACATTTACTGTACAGTGTATCTGTGTGCTGTGTGTGTATTATCAAACACTATTCTCAATACGTCTCCCTGTATGCGCTCATTCTCCTTAATGGGAAATTACCTCAACATGAGCCATCCATGTTGTTGGCATACAAGTTTAATAACTTATTATGGTCCATTTCATAGGCAGGCAGGCATTTAGACTGGATTTGGTATATTTAGCAGTTTATCAAGTCATTCCCAAGGACCTGGGAAGGGAAGATATTCTTGTTTCATGATTTTAAAGATCCTACCACAGGATGTAAGCTGTTTCATGTAAAGCTGCCTTTTGCAATTGACTGATGTAATTTTGTCAGTGATATTTAGTTGATGCTCCAGATCTTTTGGGATTGCATCCAAGGGGCCTTATTACTATTGCTACTGTCTTTGCTTTCTTAGTTATCATTATTCGACTTCTATTTGCAAGTCTTTGTATTTCATGATTTTATATCTAATAAAGTACCATAATTATTATAGTAATAGTAATAATTACATCCTGCAATGATACAGGTAGTCTTCAATTTAATGCTGTAATAGAGCCTACCCATAATGATCATAGCTTGTGATTGTCACAAAATAAGTGGATCACATGTCCGACCCAATTTACAACTGCTATTTTTTCTGACAGTCGTTAAGCAAATCCTCAATTAAACAAATGCTGTGGTCATTAAGCAAACTAATGATTCATCATGGGTGCAGTTTTATTGAAAACTGAAAACAAATGGCAGTTTTCATAAAACTCTTGTAAAACATGTTCACATTGTAATGACCATTATGAACTACAAACTGTAAATGGCCATTAATGTAGCCTGGTTGTCAAGCAGCTGAAGTACGGTCATGTGACCGTGGGGGGGATAACTATTGGAACTTCGAATCTTTGTCAGTAAGTATCTCCACAGGAAGGTCTGTCAGAACTTTGAACAGTCACTAAGTAATCAGTCGTAAGTTGAAAACCACCTAAATATTGTATTGAGGATGTTGCAAATGGTTTTTAAAAATTATTATGCTGCTTCTTTATCAATATCACTTGTCCCAAATCAAGGGACAAGTTAATAATAAATAGAGTATTTTCAGGGGGGAGGGTGAAAATAGAACATTGCAGAAAGACAAAATTACAGGTTTCACATGAAAAAGTATTGAAAGAAGGATTAATAACTCAGACAAATGGGTGTAGAGTAGATGTAAGGAAAGAAGATATGGAACTGCTTGGAAGAATGAGAAGAAGAAATGTGGAAGTATGAAAACAAATACTTGATAACAGATAACAGATAATCACAGTTGGAAGGGACCTTGTAGGTCATCTAGTCCAACCCCCTGCCCAAGCAGAAGACCCTACACCATCTCTGGTAAATGGCAGTCCAATCTCTTCTTGAAAGTCTCAAGTAATGGCACTCCCACAACTTCCGAGGACAAGCTATTTCATTGGTTAATTGTACTCACAGTCAGAAAGTTTCTCCTTATTTCCAGGTTAAATCTCTCCTTGTTCAGTTTCCATCCATTATTCCTTGTCTGGCCTATTGGCACTTTAGAAAATAGCTTGACCCCTTCCTCTGGTGAAATGATAAAGACAAGGAACAATGAGGAACTATGCATATAAGAAAATAATTGCTGCAAAATGAGGCTTGATATCTTATGGTGTTTGATAGAACAGAACATTATAGCAAATTATTAAAGAGAGCAAGTAAAAGGTTAAGATCACAAGAAGCAAAGAAAATAGAAAACAATTTTGATGAAAAAGGGGAGAACAAGACAGACTCACAAATGAAAACAACAAAATGGTTTGGAATGAAACTAAAGAGACAAATAGTGAAAAATATTTTAGAAATTTGCATGGGAAAGGTAATAATAGTGTTGAAGAGTAGATTTGAAACTAATGCTGTAAATCTTAGTGTCAAGAGGAATAGAATTGAAACAAATGCTATAAATATTAGCGTCCAAGGGGAAAAAATCCTCTGTGGCTTTTTTAATTGGCTTGTGACAATTGGAAGAATGTTGTTATGATTTTGTTTAACTAAGAGGAAGAGAGGTAAGGAAGGAAGGAAGGAGAATATTTTAGAATATGCAAATGTTGGTAGAACATTAACAGTCAGTGTTGTCTATTGTGCGGAATGCATATTTGTCACAAGATGAAAAATGACTTTGTGTGTGTGTTTGTGTGTGTGTGTATTTCTATCCATTTTTATTATCTGAAAGCAAGAGTTAAAATATGCTGAGAGAACTAAATAAAACTAATACAAGTTAATGCAATGGGAATAGATCCTCAAGAAGTGTTTGTGGTAAACAAAAAGATAGGATCAAGAATAAAGGGATATCAAATAAACATGGACTGAACATAAAAGTAAATGACCACTTTAAAAGAAGTGTATTGAGATAGTTTGGTCATAAATAATAGATAAATGAAGATTTAATTACAAAACAATATATAAAGGGAGAGTGAATGGATGGAGAGCAGTAAGAAGCCTGGAAATTTGTGGTTGGAATTGAGTTAATGAGTTCCTGAAAATCAAACAAGTGAAAAATTTGAAAAAACAAAGGCAATGTGGGAAGTTATATATAGTTATATTGCAAGACAAAGTGATTCTCAAGGACAGATAAGTATGGAGAAATATAATGAAATAAGTTTCTTTTACACTGCCTTCTTATTTCATATGTTTAATTTCTTTGGCTTCTTATGACTTTACTACATTTCATATAACATAGCTAATCCCAAAAGTATTTAGCAAAATGGATAGGATAAATGTGTGTATTTGTATGTATGGAAACATACAAAGTACAGTCCTCAGTTAATGACTGCCCTGTTTAGCAACTGTTCAAATTTAGAACAGTTGCTGAAAAGTTAGCTTTCTGACTGGTCCTTAAACTGGTCATGAAGTCTCATGATCACCATTTGCAGGCTTCACTGCTGGTTTCTGACAAGCCCTGAGTAATTGCAAGTCACAGTCATGTGATATTGCATTTAAAGACCACACAGGTGATTCACTTAATGACTGCAATGGAACTGATATTGTAAGCCTAGCATGGTCACATGATGTTTCATTTTGTGGATTTGTCAATTAGCAATGGAATTGCTGTTTCCATTTACAATTATTAACTGAGAACGACCTGTATATTCAGCAGTCAATTCAATTTATTAGATTATCAAAAGGGTTGTCTTCTCCTAGCTGTTTCTTCCCACACAATGTAGTATGGCAGGTTGGCCAAGGTAGGGGTCCAGTCAGCCAATGAGGAGAATCCATAACTGTTCTAAGCAGACAATATTCCTAATATTCAGGTTTTTAAATCTCCTTTTTTTTAATTTCAACCCTTTGTTCCTTGTCCTGCTCTTTGTTTCAACAGAAAAGATCTGTCTTTCCTGCAAGCGACAAGCTTTTCGATATTTATAGACTATTATCATATCTTCCTTCAGTGTTCTGTTTTGCAAGCTAAAGATGTCCTGCTCCTTTAATCATACTTTATATGGATTGGCTTCTGAACTTTTATTCTCTGGTAGCTTTCCTCTAGACATTCTCCAGCTGCTCCCTCTTCATCTCTCTTTTAAAAAATTCTGCTTAGAATGCTACATAGTGATTTAACTGAGGTCTAATGAATCCAAGTACAGTAGAATGATGTCCCTCAGCACTTTTTTTTAATGTAGCCTCATATTGTTTTGGCTTTTTAGCTACAGCATCACATTGCCTGTTTATCTTTAGCTGGTGGCCATGAACTCCTGCAAAACTTCTGACCCCAGTCCCAGAGATGGCAAATTCAAGTCTCTCAGAACCAAAAGCCTGGGGAGCTCCATTACCAGCACGCACAGAGAATCCAGGCAGGGATGCTGCGACACCATTATCTCGTATCCACATGTGCTATATATTTCTGAATATCCTTTTCTATGTCTTGCTTCCCACTAATGAGCAGCCATACTTTTAATGTCCAACCATATTCTATTTGAGTCTGTGCCTCTGTCTTCCTTCGCATTTAATTTTGCTTATAGTTCTCTAAATAAAATTTGTAACTCTCTTGGATTTTTCTTCCCCAAACCCCAAAAAGTTTAACCTTAGATTGTCTACCTCATTCCCTTCCTAAGAGGCCTGTAGGGGGCGTGCATAAGTGCACCAATTGTGCCTACCGTCCCTGTCTTATTGTTTCTTTTTATTCTTCTTATAAGTATCCATCTCATGTATTCAAAACTTATGTTTATTCTTATACCTGTATCTTGTAAGTGATTGACAAATCAAACAAATAAATAAAATAAATAAATATGATCCTTTACCTCTGGGAAATACAGCCCATTCCTGTCTAAGGATCCCTTATAGTTATAATCTAACATTTCCATGGCTATGGAATGCAAAGTCTGGTGCCTCCCAGCTTCAGCTTGTGTTCAATGGTGTGAAGATGTGCTGGCAGTTCTTGCAGTGTTTTTCTTCAACTTCTCACAAAACAAATTGTACAATGGAAGTGGGAGAAAAACGAGCCAGGTTTAAAAAAAATAGAGCATTGCTGACACTTAATTTTGTCTTTGCTTGAAAAGCTAAATGGCTGAGGTTTGTCAGGCAAAGAAGAGTGTTTCTCTGTGGGCACATGTACAAGAGACTGAATAAACTGAAGTTTCAGTCACAAACAGCAGTTTGCTTGCTGATCAATGGGTGAGACTGCCTGTCTGTACTGACACATTGCTTGTGTCTTCTTTATTCCAAATTTGACAACAAAAAAGAAGCCATTCACTTTGCAACTGGAAGCTAAAAAAATGTTATTTCATTCAGAATACTTAGACATTTTAATTTGTCTTAAATTTGTTGGCCAGAGAGCATAGGCATCCACAGAGAGGTAGAGCAAGGGAGGCAAATGACAAAACAATGCAATGCAAACCACACAATTTACATATTTGTAAATTTGAAAGGCCATAGCTTGCATCATGATATCCCAATGCACATTTCCCCATTTTTTCATCATCATGGTTTGAACCATATTCTTAGAATGACACCTACTTCATAATAAATGCATTTTAGGGTTCCAGGCCACATGCTTAGCTATTCCATAGTTAACATGTTGTACTGACACATGCATTAAGCCATAGTTTGCTTAACAAACCATAATTGGTTGCTTTCATATAGTATGGCAAGCTACATAGCATTGTTGCAATCCACAGTTTAGCAACACTAAACATAGCATACTATGGCTTCACGTGATGTATGAATCTAGCCTGACCTTTAGTAATGCCTTGTGACAATTGACTTTTCTTTCTCTGAATAGATGAACGTGACCCACAGTGAAATGTTGCAACACCAAAAGATATATTTAGAGTTCTAGGCAGTCATATTAGTAAGATAAGATTCTATATATTTAATGGAAGAAGACTGTGACTGTCATTCAGCTGAAATCCAGTTTTTCATTACTTTAGGAAAGCATGCAAATAATTCAATCCCTTCCCCATTCAAAGACCACTTTCCATGCCAAATACTTGGGGGAGGGGTGGAATAAAAGTGGCTTTTCACAATTTCTGCCTTTTCTAAATAAATGCAACCTCTCTGAATTGTTCCAAGATTATAGAAAGTCATCTCTGTGGTTTTAGAACCAGCTGTTAATGAAATATCATGATGTCTGCATCTTAAAAAAATTAATGTAAGATCAGAAATGGTTACCTTGGGGTGTTTCAGATTTCAGCTTTTGCCATCAAAGCCAGTGACAAGGGTTTGCAGAAAGTGACAAAAGCAGGTAGTATGATGTCACAACACAAGCTCCTCCCTTTCATTTTCCATTTACATCATGGCACTGGACATACATTTAGTCACTTTCCCACCTCGTACCTCTTGGATCCCTATGCCTACATACAGCACCCTTCTTAGAAAGGGTTGTGATCATCATAGCAACCAATTTGTTTGTCAATCAAAACCAGGAAAAAGTACATTTCTTACATTTTTTAAACTTTAGTATACCAGCTTTTCAATATAGTTACCAAAGGCATTGCCCCTGATAGTATTCTAACTATGAGATAAAGGTCGGATGACTATTGCTCTTGCTTTTCATAGATAGGAAGACAGATTGCAAATCTGAAAGCAAAGGCTCCAGAAATAACACTTTAAATAAAGAATTTGGTTGTGTGCCAGGAAAAGGCACTTGTGTTCTGTCATTGGTGCCTCATGTTAAACAGTGACAGGCAACATATTGTAGTGCAGTCATTTGAACAGCAGTGGGAGGCTAATCAACGTGCTAGGTGAAGTGGTTTAAAAGGAGGATTAGCAGGGTGAATGTTTTCCTTGCAGCCTTCCATGATAGAACATAAACATTGGTCTCTTCTATAAAACACTGTCTTGGGAGTTTTGATGTTTAGAACCAACTGAATGGATTTGCTGTGCTTGCTTATGCAGTGACTGGCAATTGTTTAATTCTGCTTTTGAGAATTAGCCATCTTTTTTGTTATTTGCTTTTACATTGTTAAAGGTTTGCTTTCTGCCATTGATCACATCACTTTTTTGTTGCTCTTGTTGCAGAACTTTTGTTCAACATTTCATTTCCCACTCCCCTTCCCCAAGCACAAAGGCTCACTTTCAGGTATCATTCTTCTATGGTACATGTTCCCATCTCCCACACCCCTTGTAAGAACTGTTGCTCAGCCACAGCAACAACAGTTGAAAGAGGCTTCTGTATTTTTTTAAAGACACATCTTTCTTTCTTTAGGTAATGTTTTTTAGAAGTTTTATAAGCCAAAACATATTTATATGAATAAAAAAATTGTTTTTCATTTTCAGGTTGTAGCTTTACTACCGCTAAAAATACCCTTTTCCATTATGTCACTTTTTTAGTGTGAAAATGGGATTGCATTTGCTGTCCTAGAGCAGGCCTTTATTCAACCTCTCTGCAGTTCTCTTTTTGTTGGTTGCTTTGTAATGCTGTAACGCCTTTGAATGCTAATTCATTCAGTTGAAATTGGGTGTACTGCCTAGGATACAGTTCTACGTGGTATTCACATTGATTATGAAGCATCAATCCTTTTGTTTTTTGTTTTCAAGCAAACAGTAGATTGAAATTATTTATTGAAGGTTGTAGTACCAGCCAGCAAAACAGCTTCATTCGTGGAATCTTCTTCCAGAAAAGAGCTGTCTTAAAAAAAATCTCCCAAATGATTTTTAAAAAGAGAGAGAACGTTTATGGAGATAACTTTTTCTCCCCCTTCAGAGGGTGTTGTTGGGAAGGAGGTTCCAAAAATAATGAGAGGAGGAATGAAATAATTTGATCTTAAATTTCAGTTTAAAATATAAATGTGATTCCTGTAGTAGTTCTGAGAAGAGAATGTAGGAAGTCTGATTCAATATCTGCACTGAAGATTCAAATATTAGATTGAGAGTTGATATGACCTCAACCATCCTGTCTCAAAAACTTTACTTTTTTGTATGATTGGAGATAATGTTTAAAAATAAACATTTTCCCTATAAAGTGATCAGAATATACTTGCAGATGAATGTCCAGATTTGCAATGAATTTCAGGACTTTGGGAATTTGAAAGAAAGAATAAATTTGGAAGTGGTAGATTAATTTGAGTTATGCTTTATAATAAACAAGAATGGTCTATATTAGTAAATGCCAATCTTCAAAGCTTGAGCCATTTAAAGTACTCCATGGCATGGGGCCAGGTTATTTGTGTGGCCAGGTTTCCTGGATAACGTCTGCCTGTCCCACTGGATCTGACAGGCAGCACATGCTTTGGGTCCCATCTGCTAGAGATTTACATATGTTGCGTCCCAGGAGGTGGGCCTTCTTTGCTATAGCTCCCGCCTTCTGAAACATTTTCCTGTCTCCCCCAAATGGAGTTTAGCAGCTCCATTGCTTTTAATGTTCTATAAGTCCTTCAAGATCTTGGTATGTTATCCAGTCCAGGGTTCCCAGGGCACGGGGGCTATCTTAATATCTCTAGTGTTCAACTTATTGTCTCTTGCACACAATGATTTTATTTTCAATAATGACTTTTTAAATAATTTGTTTAAAAATTTATTGTCTTATTTTAATCATTGTACACCTCCTGGAATCACTTCATCTGAGAAGGGTGGCCATATAAATTTATTAAAAAAATAATTTGTAATGGAAAAAGGGCGTTGGTACTTACCTGATACGCCCGTTCTCTTTGAGCTGCGAAGAGCATCCAGTAGTGGGAGGTGCTTAGTCTCCGCATTCACAGGCTGAGCTTGATTTGTGGAACGCTCCTCCTCCACCACGTGACTCCTCAGCGTTCCCCTGTTTTGGCAAAGACGAGAGAAAAAAGCGTTCTCATCCTCACATACAAAAAAGTTCATTGGCCGAAACAGGACCCCACCAGACAGAAAAAAAGGATGGGGCTGGATGCTCTTCACAGCTCAAAGAGAATGGGCGTATCAGGTAAGTACCAACACCCTTTCTCCTATGAGCTGCTCAGAGCATCCAGTAGTGGGACATACCAAAGCTTGGCCTGTCCTATGGGAGGGACTTCGTCTGGTCTGGAATCACTTCCTGGTCTCTGTGGACCCGTTGCAGAACTCTTCTGCCAAAGGAAGCCTCAGCAGAAGCAAACACATAAATTTTGTAGTGTCTAATGAAGGGTGATGGGGAAGCCCAAGCCACGGCCTGACAGATTTCAGTTATTGATGCCTGTGTGGCCCATGCTGCCGAAGTTGCTGCACTCCTTGTTGAATGAGCTGTTATGCCCTTAGGCACCTGCAGAGATTGGGTCTCATATGTTTTTGCTATTGCCGCCCACATCCAATGGCCTATTGTAGATGGTGAAACCTTTCAACCCTGAGAATTTGGCTGAAAGGACATGAATAAAGCCTGAATTTCCTGAAAGCCGCTGTACACTTGATATAGATTCACAGGGCATGCCTCACATCAAGCTTATGCCATTGTCTTTCCATCCCCTGTGATGGTCTGGGACAAAAATTTGGAAGAATAAGCTCTTGAGCGCTATGAAAAACCGAATTGACCTTGGGCATAAATGTGGATCGGGACGAAGGACCACACGATCAGCATGAAAAACACAGAGATCTTGTCTGACAGACAGGGCTGCAATTTCCGAGATACGATGAGCAGAAGTGATTGCTACCAGAAAAACTACTTTGTACGTGAGAAATTGGAGACTTGATGTTTTCAAAGGTTCGAAAGGACCCTTAGTGAGAGAGACAAGGACCTTGTTAAGGTCCCAGGTAGGATAACGGTGCACTGCTGGAGGGCGTAAATTGGTGGCTCCTCGAAGGAAAGATCTTATGTGTGGGTGATGTGAAAGAGAACTGAGGCCCTTGTGAGTGAGAACTGATGCCAAGGCCACCACCTGCCTTTTTAACATATTAGGTGACAACCCCTTATCAAGCCCCTCCTGTAAAAACTCTAGAATCTGGGCAACAGAGGGAGAGGCAGGATCAATTTGAAGCTTACTACACCATTTGCAGAAAGTTGACCATGTGGCGTTGTAAATGCGAATTGTTGAGGGGCGTCTGGCGGCTAAGATAGTGTTGATAACTCTGTTGGAGAGCTTTTCACTCTTCAAATCACTCCACTCAACCTCCAGACAGTCAATTGTAACCATTGAGGATCCGGATGTTGAAGTGGCCCCTGAGTTAATAAGATTCTGTCTGACGGGATTGTCCGGGGGGGGGGCTACCGAGAGACTGCGGAGGTCTGCGAACCATGGCCATCTGGGCCAAAAAGGCGCTACTAGAAGTAATTCTGCTCTCTCGTCTAGTAACTTCTGGATGACTTTGGGAACCAGTGGAAGTGGAGGGAATGCATACAGGAGCCCCAGGGGCCAACGACAGTGAAGCGAATTGTAATTCTCCGCCCCTTGGGATGGGTACCTGGAAAAAAACCTCGGGAGCTGAGTGTTGAGAGGGGAAGCAAATAGGTCTACCATCAGCCGACCAAATGTCCGTGTCGCTTCTTGGAACAGGGATGGGTAAAGGCGCCACTCCGACTGATCTATGGTGACCATCCTTAGCCAGTCTGTCTGTGTATTCGACAGGCGCGAAATGTGTTCTGTTTTGATGGAAAGTATGTTGTTCTCCGCCCAGAGATACAAGCGCTCCGCTTCCCGCATTAGCTGCTTCAATTGTGTGCCCCCCTGCTTGTTTATGTGAGCTTTGGCTGTTACATTGTCTGTCAGTATCAGTATGTGCTGACCGCGTACCTGGGGGAAGAAATTCCGAAGGGCCAGGTGTATTGTGCGAAATTCCGAAGGGCCAGGTGTATTGTGCGAAATTCCAGGCAGTTTATACTGCATGACTGTTCTATGTTGGACCATCGGCCTTGGATTGTGAGCAACTGAACGTGAGCTCTCCATCCGAACTGACTGGCATCTGTGGTGATGGTGAGCCTTTGTGGTTCCTTGAAGAGACAGCCTCTGTTGATAACCAGTTTGAACTACCAGAGGAGAGATTTGAGAACCTTGGGTGGGACCCTGACTTTGTGTTTGGAGTTGCATCAGCCGGATTGCTGGTATGGTAGCAGGAACCACTGGAGGGATCTTGTGTGAAGGCGGGCCCAAGGAATAATAGAAATACATGAAATCATTTTGCCCAACAATTTGGATAAGTCCATTAGGGACACCCTCTTAAGCGCCTTGATTTCCTTAACCAATTTTTGAATGCTATTTAGTCTATCTGGTGACAGATAAACTTTGCCTTCCACTGTATCTATGGCCGCCCCTAAATGAATTAACCGTGTCGAAGATGTTAATTGACTCTTCTTCCAATTTATTGAGAAACCATGTTCTTGTAGGGATAATAATGTGTTCTGAGTGTCTATGACTGTCTGATGGGCGGAAGGAGATAAAATCAAAATATCGTCAAGATAACACTGGAGGCATACCGGGATATTCCTGAGGTGGGCAGCTAGCGCTGCAAGGACCTTGGTGAAGGTCCTGGGGCAGAGGCTAATCCGAATGGAAGGGCCACATATTCAAAGTGGTAGTTATTGTCGCAAATCTCAGAAACCTATAATGGGAGGGCCGGATAGCAATGTGCAGGTATGCCTCCGTCAAATCTATGGACGTGAGCACGTCCCCTTTCCTGATGCCCTGCAATATTGATTGGAGGGTATGCATTTTAAATTTCTGATATACTAAGAAACGGTTGAGATGTTTCAAATCTAATATTGCTCTGCACCCCCCTGAATTTTTTGGCACAATGAAAAGATGTGAATAAAAACCTTGCCCTTGTTGGTTGGTCGGTACTGGTTGGATGGCTCGTATATCCAGTAGATGTTGGATAGCGTAATCCATGAGATTACGCTTGACTGGTCCCTGGAAGGAGGGTATGACATGAAGGAATCTGGGGGAGTGGATCTAAACTTCAGCGCGAGTCCAAATCTAACCGAATCTCTGACCTAGGTGTCAGAGGTAGAGGAGTCCCATTGGTCAGCGAATAATTTAAGACGTCCGCCAATGGGAATTGGGTCCAGGGAGTTATCTTGGTCACCGGAAGGGCCTGTTCCCTGTTCCCCGAAAGGATCTTTTGGATTGACTACCCCTTCTACTTCTATCCATTGAGTCAGACCTATCTGGTTGTTGTCCTGGTCTAACTGCTGGGGGTCTCTGCTATCTAGAAGAGAAGGATTCCTGATAAAAGATCGAGAGGATCTCTTGCGAAAGGACTGGGGGCTTCTGAAATCTGACTTCCGAAAAAGGGAAGGGAGAATTTTCTTCTTGTTGCGTGATTCAATTTGTAGTGGATCCAGGGAAGGGCCAAACAATCTATCTCCTGCAATGGGAGATGATGCCAGATTGGATTTGTGTTTGAAGTCGGCTTGCCAGTGTCTTAACCATAGCAAGTGATGTGCTGTGACATGCGAGGTAATGGCCCTTGCTGAAAATTTGACTGTGTGATAGTAGCATCGGCAAAGAATTCAGCAGCTGCCTAAGTTTGGCGATGTCTTGGTGCACCCTGATGTTAGAAGAAGGAACATGTTGTTTCAAAAGACAAAGCCATCTAAGAGACGACCGCGTGAAGAAGGAGGTGGCCGTGGTTGATCTGATCGCCCACGCATCAGACTGATGAGCTCTGCGTAGGGCTAGCTCGACCCATTTTTCCTCCGGCTTTAAGGCCTCCAGTGCCTCACTGGGAATAGAGGAGGACGCTAAAGCCACTATAAGCTCATCTACCTCGGGAGTCCCCAGTAACTTTGCAAAATCAGGGTCCAAGTTGAAGAATTTCCTATCCTGTCCAGTTGGGGAGGTGTATACTGCTGCAGAAGCCCATTGCTTCTGCACCAGGTCCGAAAATGTGGGTGGGACTGGAATTACCTCTGCTTCAACGACTGGTTGGTTGAAGATCATGTCCTCTAGTCCCTCCCCTGAAGGGTCAGGTGTGTCAGAAGGTTTTGGCTTGTTTAGTCCTGCAATGTTCTTTGCCTTAAACAAAAGAGATTGGAAAAGCTGTGGCTGAAATAAACCTGTAAAAGCAGGCTGGTCAGGAATAAGACCTTCATCCTCAGACATTTCCCTTTCTAAGGGGTCTGCCTCTGACAGGGGCTCGCTATCATGAATTGATCCCACTTCAGACTCGGCCAGTTGAAAGATTTGATCTACTTCCTCCTCCTCCTCCTCCTCCTCCTCCTCCTCCTCCTCCTCCTCCTCCTTCTCCTCCTCCTCCTCCGGCCCTTGGAAAGGGGTCTCCCCCTGTAAATGTACCTGGGACTGGTGTTGTTCCGACCTGGTCAGTGACCTCAGTGGTTGGGGCTCTTGGTCAGTAGCTAAAGAGTAAGGTCTGGACATTACCGCGTGTTGAAGCCCCACTGCAATCCCTTGGCGAATAGCCATTTCCATCCAGGCTTTCATCCTTTCTGGAACCTCCTCAATGAAGCTGTCACCCTGGCGAAGACCAGCGGCTGTTGGAGTGACAGGGGCCCATCTGGTTGGTGTTCCAGACACTTGGGCCTGTTGTCCTTGTGAGTTAAGCTGCACCTGGATGAAAGGGAGAGATCTAGAGGAGGAGGAGGGTGTGAAGAAACTGACGGACTGGAAGAGGGGGTACCCTGAGATACAGCGTGGACCTCTCGAGAATGCCTGTCTGACCTTAAGGTGTCCCTTTCTGAGGCTTTAAAATTTCCACTGTGTTTTGCTTTGGTTTTTGCCAAGGTGCCTGAGAGGTTCTACCATCTGCCATTTTGATTAAAATTAGAATAACAGTAATTGAATATAATCTGTGTACAAGGTGGTTGGCATGCCCAGGGTCCGATCTGAGTCAAAAATGGTTGCCCTGATAAAGTTCTTATTGCCTCCTTTTATTTTATTTATTCTTTTTATTTTACTGGTGTCTATATATTTATATATAATAAGTCGTATCTCAGTAATAATATTTTATTGAAAATTAAAATATTATACTGTTAAGTAGTTTGTTACCATGAGTGATTATTATGATTGTAATAATTATATTATTGCTATAATTGCTTTGTAATTGCTCCTATGAGTAGTGATATATTTATATTCCAATAGTAATAATAGAACAACCAATATTAATGAGTAATCCAATTAGCCAAATAGCGAATGCCTAAGGCTCGGATTGATGGTTGTAAGGGCCTTCAGCAGCTTCCCTGCACAGGCGGACACTGGCCTAGATCCTTGCTGCTGTGCCACTGAGAATAAGGCTGTGAGGGTTAAGCCAACAATTTTTAAAAAGTGAATTAATTATCCTTGAGTGCAGGTAGCCAAAACAAGGTTCAAACAGCTCTCAGAATCCTGAAGGGATTCTGTTGCTTCGAGCAGAAAATACCTCACACAGCTCAGGGAAGACAGACAAGGCACGCAGCCACGAGGTGGCACTCAAGATGTCCTCCAACAGTTAAAGTTTTTTCGCCCGCTTCTCAGCAACAGCTTCCCGCCTTGCAAACCAAGCCAGAGCTCAAACGAAGCCTGAGCTCTCAAACAACAGAACGGCGGAGAAGAAAGGGGAATTAATACTAATTAACTTCCCCACTGAAGAAATGGCTTTCGGAGGGGGGGTAAGGGTGATACAACTTTTAAAACGAAATATCAAGCCGCTAGCAAGCAAACGGAATAAAGACACAGTGGCAATCAAATTGGCAGAGATAAGAAAATTTTGGCTGTGGGGAGGTAGAGCAGAGCAGCTCCAAAAACCTCCCACCACCTCTTTTTTTGGGGGTGGTGGTGGCCGTGAACAGCGCTTCCCTTAAACTGGACTCTCAAACTGATAAGGATTGAAGGCTAAAGACAAAGAAAAATCCAAAAGAAAATCGAATTGCAATCAAACCTGCTAATATTCCTGTTTCAGTCAAGGAAGTATCCAAAGCACTGCCTTTCTTGCACGAGGCTGAGCAAAAAAGCGGGGAACGCTGAGGAGGACTCACGTGGTGGAGGAGGAACGTTCCACAAATCAAGCTCAGCCTGTGAATGTGGAGACTAAGCACCTCCCACTACTGGATGCTCTGAGCAGCTCATAGGAGAATGGAAACTGCTTTGGTCACTACAGCATAAGAAGATGCATATACCGAATATACTCATAGATGAATACTGCATACCAGAGAAGGAAAGTGAACTATTTTTATGCTTCTCTCCCTAATCCCCCATTCCTGCTTATGGTGAGGCAAATCTATTTGACAGAATGAACTATGCAGGCAACCAAGCTGAGTTGAGCAATCTCATTGCAGACTCTTTCTTTAAAATTCATGCCTGTCCTACAACTGTCATGTTAAAAACCTACCAGCTAAAAGTATGAAGCTCTCAAAACCGAATTAACCTACCCACTCATATCTGTTTATACATCTTTACACTTCCACACATATAAAAAATTATATGTTAAGAAAAAGGCTAAGTGAGAACCTTTTGACATCTGACCAGCAGTGTTTTTAAAAAGAGCACAGCCCTTAATTTGCATCTGTAATGCTGCAAGCATTAACTGACTTATCGCCTTCACTGTAGCATGTGGCAACTAGTCCATGATAATTGTGTTGTGGAATTATACTGATACCTTATTCAAGTTTGATGGAAAGATACGACTGTACCTTTTGACATCATTGCAAACCACTGTAAGAAGATGACATGTTGGAACTTTCCTTTTAGATAATCTGAAAGATTTATTAAATGGACTGTTAATGATAGCCTTAAAAGTTAGATTATAATCTGTTCAATAAATGAGAGAAACTTCAAATTAAAATGGAATTTTGATTTTCTATCTCTCAAATGATGTAAATGATGTATTCGCTGTTTGTTCCTTAAGAAATCTTATCTAAACTAAACATAATGACAGACAGTTCCAATTTCTCTTTCTCTAAAGCTGCTCTGACTCCTAATCCCAAAGGTGTTTTTTATTTCAAAAAGCAACTGGTCATTTGTGGATTTTTTTTTCTTTGAAAACATTTCGTTTCTCATTCAAGAAGTTTCTTCAGATCTATGTGGTGGGCAATGGAAGGATTTATATTCTTTGTAGTTTTTTTACTCCTTTTTTTTTTAACTCCTAGGATAGGAAAGTTTCTTCCCCACTGGCTGCTAGATTTCAGCTGTTAGAATAATTTCAGAATCACTCTTATTTTTTGTCAAAGCAGCCGTCATCTGTGTTTCATCCTGTGAAGTTGCACATTCTTAGGAGCAGACATAGTTCTTTCTTTGACCCTTCGTCTGCTTCTCCTCTTTCCATTTTGATTGATATGTCTTGACCAATGGTTGCTAAACTGATGAACTCCTTGCTCCTATTATGAAGGTCAGCCTCTTTCCTAAAAAGGCTGCTGGCTTCTGTATGTAAAAAGATTCAAGCACCCATTTCATAAGGATGTCAGCCACTGATTGGTGGTTAATATGAAACACAGTAGAGGAGACTTTCATCGCTGCCTATGTTAGTGTTGCAGCAGTCATTATTGCTGGTACATCTCTGTGGCTATTATTATCTTATTAGTTATTCAAGTGAGACAGTGCTGGGTAAAAGACATTTCAATGTTTGTGCCAGCATCCACTCTGTTAAGTGAGGCTAATTCATTTTGCACTTCACACTCTTCCTTAAGCAATCCTGGTGGATGTGAAGGTTAAGTTGCATTACAAAGGATAGGTTCCCCCCCCCCCCACCTCCCTTTTTATCTGTCTGTCTGAAGGGCATACTAATTGTGTGGTTGAATGCTCTTTCCAACCTCATGGCTCTTTCCAAACAAGCACACCTTAATCAAGTGGTCACTTGAATGCTGTCAAGAGGCTGGCCTTTCAAAGATGCCCTTTGTTTAATTCCAGTTGTCTGCTTAATTGGACATTTGAGAGACTGGTTAATTGATTGATGAACAATTAAAGAAGAGTTGGCTTCTTTCTTGAAATAAGATGCATTCAACAGTTAAGCCTTGAAGTTTGTCTCTTGGGGAAATTCCTCAGCATTTCATTATTACCTGGATTTGTTTTGGTCTGTAACCTTAGAAACATGCAATGCAAACACATTAGTGAAGCTTCTAAATAATCCTGACACAATGTAGGTTGCTTCCGTTGAAGCTGTCAGAATTGGTTAAATGCAAGAGGAAGAAAACCTGAGTAGAAGAGCTCCTGCACAAGCCATACAAGTTTGAAGTTCTTGTAATTTAAAGAAGATGGGAGAATTTGTCATGAGATTGGCTTAGCATTCCCTTCATTAATGTTCTTCTGTTTTTCAGTCTTAATTAATTTAACCTTGGCTACTGAAATTCATCACAGTTAATTATCATCTCTGTAGCAATTACATGGGAAATCTCGAACATCCTTTTTAAAAAAATTGAAATAATAACAACCTGACATAGGGAATTATGAGAAAATAACAGTTGAAAAAGGAACCTCATTTAAGTGTTGGGCCCTGCAATGTAGATGTGGGAAGCATAATTAAGCTTCAAATTATACCTTTTATGCTTAGCAGATTATTTTTTTTCACACGGTTGCAGATAAATATTGTAAAAATGAAATTCCATGGTGCTTGAAGGTGTTACTGAAGAAGCCTACAATGCTGGCCCAAAGTTTACATGTTGTTACAAAAACAAATAATCCTTGTTTCAGAAAGGCAATAGAACTTCATGGAAACCCAGGAGTATTGCATACTCTAGAGTAGATTAGGGTAACCCAAAGACCATAAAACTGCTCCTACCCTCCTTGCCTCACTTTGGCATGATTTCTTTCTTTTTCTTTTTTAGTTTAGCTTAGCAGTCTTCTAACTGTAACCAAAATTTAACCCTATGTGTCAGCCTACAGCTCTGGAACATAAGAAATAGGAGCACTAGACAGCAACTTCTCTGTTCAAGGAACCACTTTAACCAGAAAGCTGTAATTAGATACCAAACATTTTCCAACTTCTATTAAAGTCTGTAGATATTTCCACTCGGCCTTCTCTTTCTGTATTTGTGCTTATATGTAGGTTTTGTTGCTTACATTTACAGAATAAAATTAGAGATGTAGCAGACAAATATTCTGGACAGCATGGTAGATAATGTGTATTCTCCATCGATTTATTAAGCCTATGGTCAGAGAATACAAAAAATGTCAACAGTCAGCAGGCCTTCCTTATGACCTTCTCCTTATTTTGTGTATTTTTAATTCTAGGTGTTGTCCACCATAATTGAACTGTTCATAATTTTCAGAGTATTTCAAGGAGAATAATTTTGGCTGGGGTTTTTTGTTTTTTGTTTTTTTGGGGGCTTCCTTTCATTTGATTCCCCATGATTTTCTTGTTTTTCACTTCTTAGTAGACCTTTGTATCCTGCAGCTATTAAGTAATTTTGTTGTTCTGTTTTCCATCAACAGATACATTATAGCTTGTCTTTGGGAGCCTTCGTCTTGATATTTTGTTTAACAAAAAGTTTCATACCTATAGTCAATGTTATTTGACCAGATCTTCAGTATATGTAAAACCATTTTAAAATGCATGTAAGAAACCTTTCTCTTATCAGTTCTTTATATAACTTCTGACTTCTATGGGCCATTCTGCAACACATGCTAATCATGACTTGAGTGGATAATGTCATTACCAACTCATCCCTGTCCCAAAATAGAAAGAGCCTGCAAGCACATTCTCCTGGTCTACTTTTTGAGTAGAGTTTTCTGACTCCTGTCAGTTTGCTCTCAGCTCTGAAGTTTCTCTGCTGTGCTTTAATTTAATATAGACAATGTCTTGCGCTCCTATGAGCTGTGTCTAGAACTGCTGGCATGATCTTACCTCTGAACATTGACTACCAGAGTTGGAGGTCTCAGGGGATTATATGGCTCCCTTCTCTGTCTGTGACAAGCAATGCTCTGAAGCATTAGTTCACAAAGTACCAATTACATAATACATATTTATTAGTGTTCTTAGTTCAAGTAATACTATAGTATATTGATGTAATTCTTTTTCAGGATGGTACAGTGCCAAAGTCAGGCTGCTGCAACAAATAGCAAAGAGATGCTACAACTATACAAGGGCCAAAGCACTTTCTAAATGTAGGTTTTTAAAAAAATATCTATAGGTAGTACTGGCTTACCAACCACTTGCTCAGTGACCATTCAAAGTCATACCTGTGCGAAATGAGTGGTATTTACAACTGGTTTTCAAAGTTTTTGCTCTCCCAGCATCCTCTGATCATGTAATCTCCATTTGCCACCTTCCCTGTCAACTTCCCAAAAGCAAAGTCAATGGGAAAGTCAGCAGGAAATGTCACAAGGCACTCTGGTAAATGTCCTCTGGTCTCCTTGTGCACTGTGCCACACCTTGTTCCCTTAGCCTTTCTATGCTTGGACAAATTGTATGTCCTTCAGGAATGCTTTATGAGTTGATGTTGTACTCTCCTTCCCACTGTGCTGTCCCACTCTCTCTCTCTCTCTCTCTCTCCCTCTTTCTCTCTCTTTCACACACACACACCCCTAGTGTGTGGCTTTATTATTATTTATTAATGGCTTTATTAATATCCCCCACAACTCCCTACACCAGAAACCCAGAACTGTCTCAATTGAGTCCTGCCAAAAGCAGACCAATTCAAGTCCATAGAGTAAATGACCAATGAGTCCTCAAGCTACCTGAAAGTTTCACAAACAAGATAAACCCACCAGGCAAAATTAAACCAACTTCATGAGGCAAGAAATGTCCAGAGTTCACAAGGCACAATCCAAGTCAAGGTGTCAGTGCAAAGCAATTCAGGAATCACAATGACTAAAAAACACATATCTTGGAAATGAAAATGTTGTTCTCAGCATCATCTCCATCTGATTGCTGTGCTAAATAGCCAGCTTCTGGTGCAGTCCATCAAGAGTCTGCTTCTTCATGAGGCTGACTTTCACTGCTACTACTTTTTCTCTGCCCTAAGTGTTCTCCAATCAGGTGCAGAAGGCAGTTCCCCTTCCTCATCACTGGCCAGTTGCAGCTGGATGCTTTTCCACCTGAAGAATCAGAGCTGTCTTGCTGCAGCTGTGCTTCAGCAAAACCCCTCTCAAAGGACTGCTGAGAGCCATTAACCAACTCCCCTCTTGACATGCCTGCAATTGACATCTGGAGAGGTATCTGGGGAAGTCATCAGATCCTCAGCATTCCTATGCTCACCTCCACCTGTTCCCTCCTCCCCTCAGTCTTCCTGTGCTCATGCAGCACTACTTCCTAATTTGCATTGGCCTGTACCAGGTCTCCCAAGGCTGATCCCTTTGCCTTACAGCAGCCCCTGCACACCTTACCTAAGATTTCCACTACATCCTATTTTATGAATCATGCATCAGGGTAAGGGCAGCAACTGGGATTGCCTGGATTGCCATCACTAAGCAATATAGCCATGTGACATTGCACTTTACAACCATATCACTTAGCAGTGGCAATCCTGGTCCCAATTGCCATTGTAACCCAAAGACTACCTGTACTTATTTTCTTTTAATTTCAGGCTATGTATTTGGGAAGTTGGCTGCTCAGAATAAACTGTTCGGAGCAGCCTATAAGCCTTGTATATAAATAATTTGTGAAGCATGTACAGCTACACGCCATATAAACATGATTGTGCTTTTACCTACAATCTTAAATTACCATCACCAGACTGATCTAGCTGAAGAAAAAAGTGTAGCAGTATAGTTTCATCACCTCCTTTTAAAGACTTTTACTTGAGAGTGCAGAATTTCATTCTATGTTTCACAGCTGCATTTATTCGGTATAAAATTAGGATTTATATTACAGCATAGCCCATCCTTTCAAACAATTGTCAGGTCAGAGGAGACTACTTTTTATAGAGTTACTGTTAGAGTTACTAACAGTATATATTACACTGTGTAATGTTTAAAGTATCATTCCCCATTAAAGCATAATTTAACGGTGAATTATGGTCTTTGGTTTCTGATGTCTTTCCAATAAGGAAATAGGTTTAACTGACATTTCTGTTTCTAGATTATCTCATGTCCCATGTTGATTTCATATTAATAGATAAGAATTAAATCTGATGTGAGCAAAAATCCAATCTATGTTCATATATTTTCAAAAACATACTGTACATTCTGTGGTATTTGTTAAAGAGTGAACATTTCAGAATTTCATTCAAACTTTATGTCTTATTGTTCTTTTTTTTAATATGGGTATTTTACAAAGATAGCTGAAGTTTGAGGAATGAGTTACACCTCTTAACAAAAGTGACTTTCATGAAGATGTGATGAGATGATGTCATTTGCTGTAGAATGATATCCATGATGACACCTGTCCTATAGTTCATATATTTCAGTACAGAAGCATATGATTTAAATGATTTGGAAAAATATAGAGGTTTGGAAGAATAACAATTATCCTTTTACTCTCACATTTCTTAATACTCTTTAAAAAAAAAAGATTTCTCAGTATTGAGACAAACTTGTCTAAATGCCAAGGATGGACCTAAATTCCCACTATCCTTAAAACAGCTGGGCACTTGAGGTTTATTATATCAGGTTAGCATGAGGCTGTAAAAACCTAATAGAACCTTTTTTTTCATCAGCTTCTGAATGAACTGAAGCATAAGAGATATCACTATTGCATTCTGTTTATTCCAATGGAACCTACATTTTATACACTTAACACAAACATACACAACAGGTATCCACTGCCATTTTCACAAATGAACTGTGTGCTTTTAATAGTCTATTGGACTCCTGCCTCATTCCTCCTATTAGTACATGTGGCTACCAGCCTGAAGGAGAATCTTCCTTGTTATTCTTTTTATAAACAGAATCTCCAGTCTAAGATGACTGCCAACCAAAAGATTTAACTTGTAATTGAGAAGTACTCTGAAAATTTAAAATCTGAGCAAGTGAACTATAAGACTTAATAGCAATTGTACTTAGACTTATATACCGCTTCACAATGCTTTCCAGCTCTCTGTAAGCAGTTTACAGAATCACCCTATTGCCTCCAACAATCTGGGTCCTCATTTTACCCACCTCAGACAGATGGAAGGCTGAGTCAACCTTGAGCCAGTGAAGATTGAACCCCTGGCAGTCAGCAGAATTACTGCAATTCTGCATTCTAACCATTGTGCCCTAACAGCTCTTAAGCATATTTATAGATTATATACTGCATTATAAAATGTATGACAAAATGATGAAAAGTTGTCAGGTAGCAGGTCAGTATAAGTATGTACTTGTAAAAGAAAATCTAACTATATACTGGACAATGCTAAAATCCAAAGCAATTGGTTTTCAAAACTGCTGAGCAACAACTTAAGGGAATTGAAAGGACTATTCTTGAAATTGTACACTTGAGACCTGGATGCAAAACCACTATTGTAACAAGATCTAATTACTCATTCTCCTGCATCCCTTAACTGAAGTAGTATGGCCCTTTGTGGTTTACCCAGATTTCCCTAGTTTCTTTCTGCTGCTCATATTCAAAGCTCTCCTGCATGCTTAGCTTGCTTGGTAAAATACATGTAATTTCTTTTTCTCATTACATCATTTATTTCAGTAAAAATTGCTAGGCTACAGATTTAAGCATTGGAAGCAGTGGGGCATATTATGCCACTGCCAAACTAATGTTCACTTTTATAATCTCAAAGCTTTGTGTCCTTTGTTTAGGGTTATGTCAGACAAAAAAGAATCAGGCGATTCACATTTTATATTTATTATTTGTTGTTATTTACTAAGGACTAACTGAGTACAAGAAACAAACAAAAAGAATCGTATCTTTGACTGGTGTTCTTTAGACTGCCAGCCCAGAATCCAAGAATTATCTAACTAATGTCATAAGATACAATATATGGAGGGTTTTTTTCCTTTATTTGTTGATGTATCCAGAATACTCAGTACTAATTTGTTTAATCTGTTTGCTGTTCTATCTAATGTACCAATAAATGTATGTCTAATGTATGAGTATGAGAATGAGTAATGCGGGCAAATATACATGTCCCAGGATAATGTTGCAAGATCCAATCTGGGTCGGTCACCAGGAACAGAGGCTTCCAAGCTTTTGGACTCATGCTAGAGGCCATCTTCAGGGAACTTCTGTCTCACCACAATGTGGGGAAGACTTCTCTCTCACTTGAGGCTGGGCTCCAGCACAAATCCGAAAGCTTGGAAGACTAAATGTCTGGTCCCAGTGACTGATCTTGATTGGATGTAATGTACCATTTAAACTTATCCTTTCAGGGTATATGTTTTATTAAAATCTGCAAATCTTTTCCATATCTTACCTATGATACAAATTTTAATAAAACATCCTTAAAAGATAAGTGGTTGGTAATCAGTATTAATAAAAAGGCAAGGAATTAACTAGAAATGCCATTTACATGCTATCTGTCATCTCTATCTGCCAACTCTTGATGGAGTCTGCCTCTTTGAATCATTTACTCACTTTGTCTTGTGTGCGTGACTGAAACCTGGTTGCATCAATGCTTTGTTAATGCTGATTAAAAATTGTCTGAGATTGGGTTAGAAGGATCATTCTGGAAAGTTAAGGCCTTGATGTGCTGTTGGTTCATGTTTGAGCTTACTTTTCCTCTGTACTTTAAAGATAGTTAGTAGTTAACTAAAATAAAGTTGGAGCAGTAGATACATTTTTCTTGATAAAGAAACAGTAATATAACTGACCAGTGTTTGTTCAAGTGAAGAAACTTTCCTGTGTTCTTCTGGTTGGCATTAAATCAAGAGATCTATTTCCAATAGGCATTTTTCAGGCCTCACTGTCATTACTGCATAATACCGCTCTAACTGAATTATAAAAGTAATTCCTACATTTCCATTTTGTGACAAAAAATATTTCCAGTGCAAAAATCAGTAGGCCAGCCATTATTAAGTATCAATTTTCCAAATAAATTTATTACTGGGTAGAAACTTTTAAGTTCTTAACATATTTTACAGGAGTACAACATTTAAGAGGATACTATAGTAAGAACCTGTGAAGGTTGAAATAAAGCTACCAATTTTCATTGGAAAAATACATTCCCAAGTTTTTCAACTTTAACTGATGATGTGTTCTTACATTTTCAATGACATTTATGTTTATTTGTATTTATATGTCATCTGTCATTCTGTGATCTATATGTTTAAAAATAATGAGGTTGCTGGTGAGTCCCTCTCTTGTGTGGTTGCTGTGTTTGATATTGCTGCATCTTCATTTGCTACTGTTTTGACCTTTTTTGGGCTGGACATTTAGAACACACGTATATCCTTTGCTTTTGCCATGTGAGCTGTGCAGGGTTGACAAAAAACTCTTTTGTTTCACAAGTTGGGCTTTCAGCAGTGCCTTCCTTTGCTTTTAATGTTTCCAAGTGGTATGAATCAGAAACTGTCCCATGTTTTTATTGGATAGTGAACAATGCCAAGAGTTTGCAACTTACTGAAAGCAGGAATTCATGGTGTCATTTCATCCATTGTCCCTTGTAATTAGAAGCTATCTGTGCACTAGAGATGCCTAGTTGGTAAAATGAATATGTGGTACAAGCAGTTAATCCAGGAAGTCTGGGGCTGGCCAAATTTTTTTTTCCTGATGTCCATGATTTTACTTAGTGCTGCCTTATGAAGGGGGTTGGCAAACTGAATATTCTTTTTAATTTTGTTGCTAGCATTGTCCATGACAATTTTGTCTCTGTTGCACTAGACAAAAGAAGGATAGTTTCCCCTTCTACTCATTGTTGAGAGTATTTATTTCCACCTGGGTCCTGGTGGTAGAGGAGAAGAGACTTTGGAGAAAGGCAGTTGGAGTTCTTTAATATCCTTCTCCCTCCCCACAGTAACCAAGATTGCTTCTGCTAATAGATCTTCGAAGCAATACTCCTTCATCATTTCTCCTAATATTTCTGCATTTTGCTCACATTACTGCTTTTGATGGTTATGAAGCTTCTAACTTCCCACTCGGGCTCTGAATGTGTTTGCAACTATTCCAAAATGATTTTATAATAGATATACTGCAGATGTGGCCTGTGGGTGTTAGCATGCATGTGAGCAGGTTGTATAAACAGTGTTTGAGCCATGTCAGAACAGACCTAATCTTAGTAGTTCTGTAATGAAGGTAGAAAAGTTTGGTGTCTCCTTGTGCGTGGACTATTGCAATGGGCTGCACATGGAGTTATTCTTAAAGACATCTTGGAAGCTATAGCTGATTCAAAACAGTGCAGCACATATAGTTATGGATACGTCTTGGTACACCTGTGTAACACTTCTGCTGTAGAAGTTGCAGTGGTTACCAGTGAGCTTTCAGATGTCAGTCAAAGTGATGTCAGTCACCTAAAAAGCCCTTCAGGCAGAGAGCTGGTTATCTGAGGGACTGAATCTCATTGTTTCCACTCGCCCTGTAAGATTCAACAGGGCAGGCTTCCATCCCACCCACCATTTAAGTACTGCCATCTAATGAAGCCTATGAAGCTGGCCTTCTTTTGAAAAAAAAAAGTCTAAAACAGCATTTCCTACCCTCTGGAAAAACATCTTCCTGGAGATTGAAACATTCCTGCTGTTCTTTGAATGGGCCTTCAAGATCTGACTTTTCCTCCAAACCCTTGTATAAAGGTGGTGGGCTCCACCTGGATTGAGCTATATTGAGATTTCTCCATATGGTGCATTTCAGTTCCTTCTGTTATGATAATTTTTTAAAATTTATTTTGTTTATCTGATGTAGCTTGGTTTTGTTTTTAATTATTAAGCTTCCCAGAATAACACTTGAGTTAGGTGCTTTAGAATTCTAAGTTAAAAATAACTACACATGTTTGTTTTGAGAGTAAAACTGAGGAAAATAAGGTGGAGGACAATAAATGAAGTGATATATCACCATAAAAAGTATTCACACTTACATTGTTCAAATGAAGAAAATTATTCCAAATAAATAGATAGTGTCAATTGCTTCTATTCCAGAATTGCCCTGCTATGTTGTCAGCACATGACTGAATATTACTTCCAATTCTTCTGGCACTATAAGGATTGCTGTTGCTGGGGCAGTCTGCTTTCTTTACTGTCATCTCCACTCTGCATATCAAAGATGGCATGATAAAAAAAATCAGTGACAACTGTCAAATGGCAGTTGTCAGGAAGAGATCAGAAACAGATGTATTGTTCTGGGTACATAACAAACCATGACTTGCAGAGCACAGTTAACTTTTCATCTCTCACATGGTGTTAGTGCAAGAGTAGATAAGCAGACACACTCACTGTGTGGCAGTGACTTGGGCCTAGTTGTCACTAAAGTCAAGAATCTGTATTTAGATTATGTCGGGGCTAGGGGAAGGGCATGATCAAATGTTTCACTGTGAAAATTGCTTTAAAATTCTCTCCACAAAGAAAATTAGCATGACACAAAGATAGCCAAATACTAAAACTCTTGTCTCTGACATTTTGTTTTCTGTACTGCATGCTGGTAGGAGAAGGAGGACAGCAGGAATGTTTCAATCTCCAGGAAGATGTTTTTCCAGAGGGTAGGAAATGCTGTTTTCTATTCACCCTGTGAATAGAAAATTCCTAGAAAATCAATTTATCCTGTATTTCCAATCATAGGTATAATTTTTAGAGTTGAGAAGTTATACAGTAGCTGAATTACAAATTGAGAGAATGCATAAGAAGTGATGCAATACTTGTGGGCTATTGAAATGCTGCTTTGGACTATAATCAGTATGGAGGAAAGAGTAGGAAGCAAGAATTTGCCTCGGTGATTGTCACATTTTTTTAAGTTCCATCCTTAAAGTGATAGTATACTTTGATTTTTGCACAAGGGAAAAATTATTTGACATAAACACATCTGAGTAATGTAGTCCTTTAAATTTGCTTATCTTTACATCACACCAGCTGAAATTATGTAGCACAAAATTAATTCCTGAAACACATTAGCCTCTTCAACTTGGGAAACTCTATGTGTTGGGATCATAACTTACACAATTTTCAGGTAGGACAAAAGCTTATGGTGATTATCCTAAAGTGGAGACGACTACTACTACTTCCACTGCTCAAGAACCTTAGCTACATAATGCTTCTAAACATAAGCTAGCAAATGTTGTCAAGATGTCAGTTAATCATAATACTTAGGCTTTAGTGTAATTGTTTTAGGTAAGTAAGCTTGTTTTCATCAAAAGTTTATTGTCTCTTAAAAAGAATATGTCCTTTCTTAGAAAAATGAAATGTCCCATCCATTACACAACCCATTGTTCATTATTTTCTGCTCCCTTTTCATCTCTGCAGAGACCAACTTTAATACTGTTATGGATATAACCACTTTAAAAACTAAATAATAAAAAATATAATTCAAAACAACCACAACTAAATAAGCTGCAAGTATCCTCAACTCTATTTTGCTTACATCTTTATGAATGTGAATACATAAATACACACACACACACACACATACATTTCGTAGATTTTCACGGGTACAGGTATACAGGTCTTGGTGTGTTCGGGTCTTTACCCATGTAAGATTGAGAGTATCTTGACGACATTTCGACGAGGTCCCACTTGCAATCTTCAGGCTGGTGCTCCGAGTTTGAGGCCTGGCTATGTGTTCATGGTGTGTGTCAATTTGCTTGGTTTGGGGATCAGGGTGTGTGATAGCTGGTGATGCAGCCGTGGTCTGGTTTCTGGATGGTGGTTGCCTTTTGTTTATGGGGTAGGTTGGGGTTTGAGTCTGGTGAGGGAGATTGGTGGTGGTGTCATGTGTTGTTTTCGGTCCGATGTTGGTTTCGTGGCTGGGACTCATTTGTTGATAAGGGCTAGTTTCCAAATGTCTGGTAGGCGGGTGGTATTGTCCCATTTATTCATGTTATAAGGGTGTTTCTCTATTTTGATGGCTTTCCTTATTATTCTCTTGTTGAAGTGTTCAGTATTGGAGATTAATTTGCTTCCCTCAAAATTAATTTCAGTCCTGTGGCTTTAAGGTGCTGGAAAAGGGAGGAAGTATTTTATTCTTTTCTGACTGCGTTCTTATGTTCTGTGATGCTTATCAACAAACGAGTCCCAGCCATGAAAACCAACACTGGACCCAAAACAACACATGATGCCACCACCAATCTCCCTCACCAGACTCAAACCCAAACCCACCCCATGGATGAAAGGTAACCACCATCCAGAAACCAGATCACAGCTGCATTACCAGCTGCCACACACCCCGACCCCCAAACCAAGCAAACTGACACACACCATGAACACATAGCCAGGCCTCAAACTCGGACCCAAACCAAAACCTGGAACGTCACATCACAGCCACCTGCTCAGGATATCACATCACAGAACTCAGGAGGTTACACCGCAAAACCTCAGGACAACACAGCCAACGACCCAGGAGATTATAGCACAAGACCCAGGTTGTCACAACAACAGAACTCAGAAGGTCATTACACAGCCCATTACCCAGGTCATTACAACACAGGAGGCTGATAGATACACAGCCAATACCTCAGCCACACATATTCCTAAGAAAAAGCCAGCCAATCCACAAACATCAACTCCATCAACCAATCAAGAAATGACAACACAGCCAACTTCTTTACCAGTATTTATAGAGAGATGGCAACTCTGATCACGCTTTGCTCGCACAAACACAAAGCTGAAAGCACCAGCCTGAAGATGGTGAGTGGGACCTCGTCAAAATGTCCCCAAGATACTCTCAATCTTACACAGGAAAAGACCTGAACACGCCAAGACCTGCATGTATGTATGTATGTATGTATGCTGTTCAGCTTCCTTCGGGTATTATCCCACGTCATTGTTGTTGTGCTTTTAAAGTTGTAGCAACGTTTTGGCAGAACCTCATCTGCCATCATCAGGCTTCTGTATTGAGTTCGTCTGTGAGTCAGGCTATCACAGCCATTTCAGTTTTAAATTTGAGGCTAGCCTACTGTTGAGCCAGAATGATTTTTTCTTCATCCTGATTGGTTGGAAGTCTTGGTCTGTGTTTATTGGTCTTGGAGTTTGCTGTGTTCTGCTTGATTGGTGTTTCTAGTTTCTTCTGTCTGTTTTGTGGCTTTGATTGGCTGGCAACACTGTGTTCCTGTATTGGAGGCTTTCAGTGCAGCTTGGCTTTGAGTAAAAGGACAGCTATCATCTGTTAGGAAGCTAGGTTTCATCTGGGTGCCTGGTTGGGGTGTGTTTGAGCTGGAGGTATCAGGGGGAGTCTGTGCCCAGGTGTTTGCATGGCTTGTGGTGTGGAGATCTTTCTATTTGCGAGTGCAGGCTTCCAAATGATTGACAGTCTGCTGGAATCATCTCTTCTATTCATTCTATTCTATTCTATTCTATTCTATTCTATTCTATTCTATTCTAT
>BLBF01000053.1:2794897-2814146 GCA_015471245.1 Laticauda colubrina
ATTCTATTCTATTCTATTCTATTCTATTCTATTCTATTCTATTCTATTCTATTCTATGAATAGAAGAGATGATTACACCAGACAGTTAATTTCACTGAAGAGTGTTCCCTCACCAGTGGTGCAATTCAACTGGTGTAACAACTGCTTTGGTGAGTGTGCACTTTGCATGCATACCCAGCATTTAGAAAAAACAATTTTTTTAGCTATAATATTCACCTGCTGCAGCCGCGGTGAGTACCTGATGTGCAGCAAACCGCTCTGCCACATGAATCAGCTGTGCCCCAAAATAAGGAAATAAAGCACAGGAGAAGGGCAGGGGCAGGTAGGCGGGGCCAGATGATCACTGGAACTACTGGTTCGCCCAAACGAGTCCAAACCAGTAGAATCCCACCCCGCCCCTCATCAAAGCATAGAGATGTGAGGTTAGCTTTATTGTCTTTCAAGGCATAAACATCTGAGAAAAGCTGCAGGTTACGCCTGGTTTGGAATTCATTTAGAAAGCATCATTTCTTCCCTACTATTCTCAAGTCCCAGAATTTTAGTTGTGCCACTCTAGTCTTTACCAGCCATTCTTGGACACACTGAGCTTCTATAACAGGGAATATATATTTTCAATTGTGGCCTTCTCTAAACAATAAATCAAACTTTAGGATAACCTGCATGTTCTAGTTTCGTTGGTGGTAGTTTTCTGTGTTGTCTCACAATATAGATAATATAGAAATTAATTATGTGCCATCCCATCATTCTAGCTGGAGGTGCTAGGAATTGATCCAAGACCATAATACACTTTCCATGCATGTATGAGAAATATATGAACAGAAAGAAACTGATACCTTAATTTCAAGAGATACCATTATGTTTTTTGCTGTTAAGAGTTTGAATTTGCTATTAAGGGGAATAATGCATGAAGCTAATCAGGGAAAGGTTTTTTGGTCTGATGACTGCTTGAGCCTTCCCAGGCTCAAAACTTATCCAATGCCTGTCACTTCCCCCCTGCTATGATCCTGCCCTTTGTTTCTGAATTAAAAGAAAGTAACTTTAGAATGTTCTTCAATAAGCATCTATATACTGATTTCTTCTAATGTGCAAATGTTAACAGAGGAGTATTTCTTTCCTGAAGAACTCCTAGCAGGAAGCTTTCTGTAGAACAACTTTTTCAAATAGATTGTCCCTGATCCTGAGAGTGCCAAATGACTGGAGGGAATAAATTGTTGCCTCTGTCATTAAAAAAAAAACACTTTTGTTTAGGCAGCTATAGACTGTAACATTAATATTTGAGAAGATGTGAGAATATAAAGAGATTGGCCTGTAAGTTTTTAAAAACAGTTACTAGAAGTCAATGTGGAATTGCCAAGACTTGCCAAGTCCTTCCAGACTTGTTTTAGCTGATTTTTTTCCTCAAACAACTTTTTTACATAGGGATGCTGCAGACATAATATATCTTGATCTCAGCAAACCAATTGACTTTATGATATTCTGATTAGCAAGCTCATTAAGTATGACTTGCAGGCCATGACAATGAAATTGATACTTGATTAGTTTGACAGTCATACTTAATGAATACTCGTGAGAGAACTAAGTGGTGTATCCCAAGGTTCATTTTTAGTAGAGATATAACATTTCTGGAGATGCTGAAGTATTTTTTTTTTCCCCATAAAAAAGTATAATTTTATCAGACACTGATTACATTTACTTTGGATGTACTTTATAATAATTTGAACATTTTCTTGGGACACTAATTCTTTTGTGCTCTTTCTAGTGCTTTAAAAATTAATTAAGAGCAAATCCATCAAATTTTGGATTACAAAATTAGGAACTGATAAGCCCACAAACAAGAGATATCGAATTCTTTGGTGAAAATGGTAGTGTCCCATTTTCTGAACTGAGAAGTGGATTTTGCTCTTGCTTCTGATAGTTTTATTGTACTGCTTGTCTTTTGTGTACTAAAAATGTAGAGCACTGAATTGCTAGATAAAAGCCTTCCTATGTATCACAAATGTATAGAGAAGATTTGGGGGTGGGGGTGGATAAACCTAGCAATCTCACTTGTCCTGTTGTATGGATTAATCCAAAGTAATTTATTTCATTGGAGTTTTGTAATCTTTTTATTTTCCTAATTTTCTAATTTTTCAAGGGGAGAAATCCCCTTCCCTCCCATTTTCTGTTTTATTTTTTTCTTTTTAGTCTTCATATCCTAGTCCTTAGCCTTTCACTTTTCAATATTGTGGAATGACTTGGATGATTTGGTGGAATTTGAATCAATAGAATTATAATTTCTACATAAGGACAAGTTAGCAGTCCCACTTTATTCCATATTGTTCAGACTCCCTTCAAGTATTTTGTGCAGTAAAGCAAGCACTACATTTTAAAAAAGATTAAGAGAAACTGGAAGAGGTTCGGCTAAGAGTAGCAATGGTGTTCATAGCACTATTGGAATACAGGACTTAATTTTTATTGTCATTATTTAAAACTGCATATATTTTGCAGGTTTCCAGTTGATGCATGTACAAAGAAGAGAAAGAATATTTTAGTTCTTTCACAGTAGGAAACCAATTTCTGTGTTTATGCAGAATGTTTGTGCTCTTATTTCCTCCATGTGAACATTTGCTGGACAGGATGATGGTGAGTTTTCTGGGGATTAAAATAAATATTCCATGTGAATTCTATACCAATTAAGAACAACCAGTGTGATGGAGTATAAAAGACACTTGAGACAGATTTCTGTTTGTTGAACCATTTCATGTAATTCTGTCTTCAGAGAGATTCTTGGCAGTCTCACTGTATCAGTTCCTTGATGAAACACATGCTTTGTGTGTTCCACACAGATGACTGGACTGTTTTTCATTATTATTTTGTGGAACTGATAAAACTTTCCCAAGTGAAAGGTATGGTTATAGGATGTAAGCAGTTCCAAGTAAAGCTGCCTTTTGCAATTAACTGGGAGTGATTTTGTCAATGTGATAATGTTCAAATTGTATTCTAGTTCTTTGTGAATGGCACCCAAGATGCCTATTACCATCCTTGCTTTCTTTGGTCTGGTCTTTGCTTTCTTTGACCAAATATGTTCTATTTGTAAACTTTGTGTTTGTGATTTTTTCCAGTTCTTGTTTTTGTATTCTGCTATCTCCAGGTAGGATTCACTATCCACATTTTTTTGTTTTTCTTATTGACAATTGTTAAATCTGGGGTGTTCTGTAGCAGATGTTTGTCTGTTTGAATTCTAAAGTTCCAGAGCATTCTAGCTTCCTCATTTTCAATTACCTTACCTATTTTGTAGTCACATTACTTCTCGTTCACAGACAAATCGTATTTCTTCCAGATATTCCAATATATCATTGTTGGTATTTTGTCATGCTATTGTTTATGGTGAATCTGTGTGTTCTTGTAGCAGCTAACTGGTTGTCCATTGTTTTTTCAATTTCTTTGATGAAGCAGCATTTATGGCCTATTACCATCTTCTTGCTTTGTATGCATTTGTTCTTAAGACTTGGTCTTGTGCAACTCTTGTCCCTCTGTCCTTCCTTCAACTTTCTTGCTTTTAGCCATTATCAGGTTTTGTTGTTATCTGCTTTGCTGTGTTTTTGTAATATACTGGCCATGTAATACTTTGACTGTATACTATGTACAGATACCGTTGAGCAGCAGTTCTATTTCAGATGTTGTTTTTCTATTTGTTTCACATTGTCCATGGAAAGCAGGTGGGACAACCTGACACATGTTTTTGATATTACCCATGGTCTGACTTGTTCAGTATTGTTGACAAGGAATAATGCAATGAAAAACAGTAATGATGATAGTGAGTCTCCTGAAAAGATGACTCTCTTGATATTGAACTCTCCCCATCTGTTATCTTTGACCAGCAACGATGTCTTCCATTGTAAAATTGATCTCAAACTTCTGAAGTTTCTACTGACTCCTGTTACTTCTAGGTATCTGACTATTCAGTAATGTAGCAGGGAATTTTTTTTCTTACAATCAATTCAACTTTGTTTACATTGGTTTTCCTTTCTATTGCAGCTTTCCAAAATCATCTTGTCAAATAGGAGATGATCTTTTATTCCTTGGTTGCTTCGGCAGTTTCATTTCTACTTAGTTATTATATTAGTAAGCAGTAATTGGCCTTTATTTGCCTGGTGCTGCCTCTTTTGTTGAATTTTTCATTATCAGATAGGTTTGTTAACCAATGTTAACCAATCTTCAATTGCATCTCCTTGCAGTATGTAGTTAAACAACATTGGCAACAAGTGGCTATAGACCAATAAGATGTTTCAACTAAAAACCATGTTGTCCATCTTCACTTGGACAAACCAATTCTTGATATTCCTTGCCCTTTTCCCCACCATTTCTACTATTATTATAAGTTCTTCCATTTCAGTTTCTTCTTTTTTATTTGATCCACTCCCTTTATCCAAGCTGCATTTTTGTCATATTTCTTTGGGTTGTTCCATAGTTGAGCTCATAATTTCTTCTGTGTCAGGTATGGACTGATTCACTGCAGTCTCTTTCCATTGATAAATTAGTAGATTTCTGATTCAACCTGAAATTGGAGATTCAGCATCCAAGCTTCATATCTGCTCATTTTCTTGGCTATAGCTCTTATATGCTATGTTTTTATTTCCAGTGTTTCCTAGATCTTTCTTTCTATTTCTTGATCAGGTATTATTTGGTCTACATATTCTTCAGCTACTTTTTCTTTCTTATCTAGCTTGCTTGCATCTGATTGCAGCATACAGATCTTATATTTCAGCCTGACCTGCCATTTTTAGTGTTGCACTGTTTGGCTTTCTTTTTTCTTGTTTGTTGACTTTGCAGTCAGCTATAACTGCAGCCATGGTGCTCATTAACTGGTTTATTTCTTGCAGTGATCTGGTACTTATATTTACTATTACAATTGGCATGTTTTGATACTTGTGCTAGCTGCTTTTTTCAGGGGAGGAGTTGGAACAATCTTCAATGCTTCAACCTTACATGTTTTTTGCTGTTCCAGATGTTTGGTTTATTTCAGTTGTTCTTTTCTAATATGTTTGGAACATTAACTTTGTTTTACACTCTTAACCTGCCCTTGTTTGTATTTGGAAATTCCACAATATTTTCATATGCTGACTTTTTACTTTCTTGACTCTATGTTCCCACCTATTTTTCATTATTGGTACAGGATAATTTTTATAGATGTTCCAGTGAATCATTTTGCTGACTATGTTATGTGTCATTTATAATTGCATTGTGCGAGCACATGATCTACTGTTTCTTCTAATTCTTTGCACAATTGGCACTTTGAATCACTTGATGATTTTTCAATTCTGGTCTTGATTGCATCAGTTCAAATATCTTGCTCCTGAGCAGCCAAAGTCGAACTTTCACTTCCTTTTTTTAATGTTCCAGTTGTAAGCCATTGCCAGGTTTATTTTTATCTACTTTTTCTCCAGTTGTTTATAGCAATTGATTATGTAATGCTTTTCTTTGCCAGCATTCTGTTTATACTTTTATGACGTTATTTTGATATTTACTCTTTACTTCCTGTACATTTAGTTAGTTCCAGCTTTTAACTCGAATCAATGCTTGTTCTCGCCTGTCTTTTACATAATCAGCCAGTGCACACTTTTCTTCTTTGACAATTTCTTTGACCTGAAGTAAACCTCTGCTTCCATTACTGCTGAGCAGAAATAATCTATCATTATCACTCTGGGGAAGTATAGTAATGCATAGTGAATAGTCATCAATTTTCTTGTTTTTCAGTCTGAACTGTCCAGTTCAGCTTGTGTATAGCTCATAATTCCAGCAGTGTATTGTATCACAGGTATGGCTCATGTATTGATGGCTTGGCTGGTGTTTTCACTGTTCCCTTTTGTCTTAAATAATTTCTTCGCTCTTTGGATGTATTTACTAATTTAATTCTTAGCTTGTCCATGCATGATCCTATCCAACTATAAAATGCCCGGGTATTTGTAGGCTTCATCCTGATAATTTTTGATCATTTGGCCATTCATCATTTAAATTCTATTACTATTTTGTCCATCCCCTCAGTTTATTGCGACTGTAGCAGATTTATCTACGCCAAGGGTGTCAAACTCGATTTCATTGGGTTGTGAATCAAGGTTGTGTTTGACCTTGGAGGGCTGGGGGGAGGGGCATGGCCTGGGGCATGACATGGGACTCATGTCGGGGGTACCTGTGGTGGCCAAGTGCTAAGTCAGGCTTCCCTGAGATCTTCCCTCACATTACAATCTTCCTTCCTTCTCTTCTTCTTCCTTCCCTTCTTTCCTTATTTTTCCTTCCTTGCTCTCTTCCCATCATTCCTTCTTTTTCTTTGTCTTTCCTCTTTCCCTTTCTCCTTTCTTGTCCCTTTTTGCATGCTCAAATGCAAAAGGGGAAACATTTCTCCTTTTGTTTTGTTTTTAGTTTCCTTTGACAGCCCTCTGCCAACAAAATGGAGCCCAAAGGGGGCCATCTGCCCCATTTTTGGCCTGGACGGCCTCCTGCAGCTCTCTGTTTTTGTTGGCAGAAGGCTGCAGAAGGTCATTGTGGCCGAAAACAGGGTGTGGGGGGGGCACGTGCAGCCCCCTGAGCTCCATTTTTGGTAACAAAGGTACCACAGGCAAGTCCTTTACTGTTTCCAAGCCAGCCCCATGGACCAGATCTAAGTACCCAATGGGCCAGATCCAGCTTGACACCCTGATGTAGGCCAAACTCTACTACTATATTTATGCTAAAATTATTTCAGTGTTTGACATTATTATGTAATCATAATCACTATAATCATCCTTGTGATGACTACAAAGAAAGGTATGTGCATCATGTTGGGGGTGGGGAGCAAAAAATAAATAAAAATTGTCATATAAGGTTTTTATAGCTATATTTAGTTAGAGCAGGAACAGAAATTCAGAAGAGATTTTAATTGCAGTTGGTAAGCCTTGAAATGCTAAGAATGTGCGGTACAGTATAGCCTGATTGTATAGGAAGGAACAAGGCAGACCAACCACAGGCACTAATGCAACTTACCACTTCTCTAGGATGATTGCTGAATGACTTAAATCATAGCCCTTGTTATTTTACAAGTTGGTCTTGGTTTTCCATTCACAGCTTTTAAAAGACTAATCAGAGTCAGAATGTTCACTTGAGCCAACTCTTTCCAACTTTTTACTGCATGTTTATTAATATAATTTTTATCTGTTTTTGTTCCATTAAAAACAGTGTCCAAATATAAATAAAGGATATGGAAGAACCTAAAGTTATAGAAGATAAGTCTGAGGATTGTACTTTTAATTAATTAGCTTTATTGTATAACCAAGTTGTAGAATCTTTGAAAAACACTAAGGAATCTTACCTATTGCCTTTTGAAACCAGTGGGAAAGAATTCCTTAGGTGAAGCTTAAATGGAAATTAAAGCAAATAATTCTCACCATGTTGAGAAGGATCAGAGATTTAAAAGGCATCTCTGAAAGAAGATCAGATAAATTCTTGTTTGCTCACTTCATTAAAACTTTAGAAGACTGTAATTTCAACATCTCTTTCTGCCCATGGCAACAGCTGATCAAAGTGCAGTTTTTGTTATTTATAAATATCTTATCAAGACAGATATAGAACTTCTTGAAGGCAGAAAGTGAGTGATTTGCAAGGTGAAAAAGTAATGCTGAAGGTGAAATGTGAATCTTAACTGCTTTTTAGTAAGAATTAAACAGGATAGCAATTTGTTGTGAAACTAAATGTACAATGTCAGTTGGGAAAGTGTGGGTTGTAGAAAGGACTTGAGCATCATGCCCAAATTTGTGTGTGTGTGTGTGTGTGTGTGTGTATTCATAATGAGATAGAACAGACTAAGCTCATACTAAGATTTAGCAGTCTCCATCTTAGTGCTGATTTTATGGAAAAGTTGCCCCACCTTAAATCATTTCATAATTTTATTATTTTTCCCACTGATTATTTCAAAATATTTGTGTACTAGGGTTGTACTGTAGGACATCTACAGGTTGTATTCAAAATTAAACATCATTTTAATGCCATTTAAGTACAGGAGTAAAATATGCATCATAGTTTTGCAACATCAATACAGGTAGTATACAAGTGCTGTGATGAATGAGAATTTGAATGGACCTAAATACCAGGAGCAGAAAGGTCAATGTTAGTGTTTAATTTAATTTAACTTAATTTAATGCACAGGGTTCTCAAGTGCGATGGCCAAAAAAGGCCTCTTCCTCGTTATGTCAAATGAGCATCTTCTGGATATAGGGCTGCTAAGTGAATCTCTAATGAGGGTCATAGTTCCACATGAAATAAGAATTTTATCTAATATCCAGGTGCTGCATCTTTTAAGGCTTTGCTCTATTCCCTAGCCTGGTAGAAAATTGTTAACCAGTACAGTTTATGCAAAATTAGAATTATTTGCTTGCATATAAAACAATCCTAGCATTTTGTCCTTTCATACTTTTACATACATAAAACAGCTCCATGTAAAGCAGGGGTCCCCAATCCCCAGTCCATGGCACACCAGCAACTGGTCCATGCAAACAAGTGAAACCCCATCCATGGGATGCAGGCAGCCAGCAAAATCACACCCCCTCAAGTCTGCAGAAAAACCTTTCTCCATGGAACCAGTCCCTGGTGCCCAAAAAGTTGGGAGCCACTGATTTAAAGTTTATTAACATTTTAAAAAACTATGTTATCAAACTATTAAGAGTCCAGGAAAGTCTGCAACTGGTGTAATAAAAGCACTAAATTCACTTTTCAACACTGCAACATTCATATTTCTGTGAGCAAGCTATGCAGCTGCTTTTTCAAAGAGAGTACAATCTAATTCAGAATAGAAACTGGTTATTGTCTAGTTTTTCATAGCTGCATACAACCAAAATGGAAGATCTCAGCCACCAGCAAGCCAGGCAAGTGGGGTGGAGGGGAAGCTTGCTAAGTCACAGGTGCCACATGGAGCTGTGACACTGGTGGGTAAGCAAGCCAGGCAAGGGGGGGTGGGCGGAAGCTTGCTAAGACATGAACATTGAAGGCAGCAGTGGCATGGCAGTGTGGCCTATGCCAGCCCAGGAGTCGGGATTCAACTGGGGCTTGTGATAGTGGCGGCAAAGGTGAGGACGGCAGTGGCACGGCGGTGGTGGCCTAGGCCAGCCCAGGGATCAGTACTCAACTGGGGCTGGCAGCAGCAGTAGCATGTAGGGGCTTGCAGAGCCTCACTCATCTAAGGAGATCAGATGTGGAAGGCAGGCAGCGATGGCTGTCTGTCTGTCTGGCTGCTGCTGCTACTGCTGGAAGTGATGGCAGCGGGTGAGAAAATGTGGGAAGCAGGTTCACATGCGCTATAAAGAGTGACTGGACGGGCAGGGGAAGAATGCCTTCAGTAATTGTTGCACATGCACGCGATGTCACGCAAGAACAATAATGACTGACTAGGCAGGGAACAGAGGAGCAGGTAGAGAGGGGCAGGGCCAGCCAGCGGCCTGTTTTACCGGTTCTACGAACTACCGGGAATGGAACAACCAGTTCTACAAAACCGGTGTGAACCGGTAGAATCCCATCTCTACTCCAAGCCCCAGCCCTGGTACGTAAGTACCAAGATTGATTGCTTAACAATATCAAAAGCTTCTAACAGGGATATATATACTCCTGCTTTTGTTTCAATAAAAAACTATTATTTGGACATTCAATTTGCATTGGCCTCAACAGCAGATCTATTCACAGGGAATTATGAATTTAGAAAATCAGTTCTAAGTGTGTCTGGAACTGAAACTTACTTTTAAAATTCTTTCCCCCTAAAACAGTATTTAATTATTCAATACTTTTGAGATCATAGTAGGGTTTTTTCCCTCCACAAAGGGACCACACAACTGCTACTTTTAAGGGCAACTAATCCCCCCTTTTACACTTACACTGTAAATAATAATAAATTATTACAACTCTTGCTTTATTTTTACAGTGTTCTCAGATTTTAGCTACTTTATGTTTTGCTGTTTATGTATCCTGTTATTTCTTTCTTTTGAAGTTATTGGGCTTGCTATTTGTTTATTTCTATTGTATACACAAGGTATTTAAGCAAAGTTATTAAAACACTTTTCATACTAATTTTCAAACTGATTTATGCTGTGATAAAATTATTACTATTTGTGATGTTCAGTCAAGGAAAAATCACAACAAATTCATATTATTGCATCCCAACTTGTAAATATTTTAGCAGACAGAACATTCATGCCTTTAAAACCTAACTTTCCGAAGCTGCTTCAGCTGTGGGCAGTTCTACAAATAACAGACATCTGGATCCTTCATGTACTCAATTATGGCTTGGCAGGATGAAGTAGAGGTAAGTCAGCCTTTTAGAATAGACTGAAAAGAAGATTGAAAAATAAACTTTCTGGCCTATATAAAGCTATATATAAGAAATACTTATGACAGAAAATAGATTTTCAGGCCACCTGGGTTACATAGCACACCAGGAAATTACATTTTCTCTTATCGTAAAAAGGAAAGAACCTGAAGCAACTGAAAGCTGCAAAATGGACCTGGTTCCTATGATAATTTCTTGATGTTTCATGCTTATTAGCTGAAATGTAGGGCAGAATATCGGAATGACTAAATTCTGCAAACAACCATTCCAAAAGGAATACAACTTGTTCCATCATTCCTGCTCAAAAACCAATTAATGGGAACAGTTTCTCTCTTAACTGATTCCAGTGGGCCATCTTTTCAGAATTTGTGCTCACGCTGGACTTTTTTCCTCTTATCTATAACAGAACAACAGAGTTGGAAAAGACCTTGGAGATCTTCTAATCCAACCGCCTGCTCAGGAAACCTGCTGTCCCACTGCTTAAGAAACCCTATACTGTTTCAGACAAATGGTTATCCAATGTCTTCTTAAAAACTTCCAGTGTTGGAGCATTCACAAATTCTGGGAGCAAGTTGTTCCACTGATTAGTTATTCTATCAGGAAATTTCTCCTGAGTTCTAGATTCCCTCTGTCCTTTATTAGTTTCCATCCATTGCTTATTGTCCTGCCTTCAAGTACTTCTCTCTTAATTCACCTTCCTCCCACTTTTTTTTTCATTTTATACCTTGTCTTTCATACCTTTATGGAAAAATTCTACTAATTTAGAAATTAGTTTGGATTTTTTTCATCTGAACCCCAGGATAGAAATAATATAAATAAAATCTAAATTCAATTTTCACCTTGGGAGTTTTTAATATGTGGCATGAAAAATTGCTACACATTCTGGCTTTTCAGTCTTAATGATAATTAAGCAACATAAAAAGCTTTGTTCAATTTGTGAAAGGAAATCTCCAAAATTGTAAAAACATCCTTGGAACAACTATGTGCCTGCTGCTGCCTATTCCCATAATAATCAAATAAGTGTCTATCATCGTTCCATGGTCAGTGTCCAACTTTCTTCCCCCAACTCCAAAATCTTTAACCTTAGACTGTCTACGATTGACCTCACCCCTTTCCTAAGAGGTCTGTTGGAAGTGTGAATAAGCACACCAACGTGCCTACCATCCCTGTCCTATTGCTTCTTTTTTTTTTCTTATTCATATCCATTTCATGTATTTATAACCATGTTTATACTTATATCTGTTATCTAATAATTGTTTGACAAAATAAATAAATAAACTTGTGTGTTTGCAGAAAGTTATTCTTTGCATTATCCTCCGATAATTTATAAATATTATGATTACAGTTATAATATATCAAAAAATTAAAATTTATCCTATATGGTAGCCATTACTAAATGTTATAATAGAATTGTGAAATAGAATATATAAAATTGTGAAAAAGAAATGCTTTCTGATATTCATTCTGAATTTTTTATTCATTCTGAATTTCAGAATTTGAATTTGAAATATTTCATCTGAAATATTTCACAAAGTTCTGAAAACCTCTATATCTGCTTCTATCACATAAATACATTAATTTACAGGTCTATGTCCATGTCCCTTTATTGTCTTCTTTTACTGAAAAATAAATGCTATAAACTTTTCTTATTTCATTGTCTTAATCTTTTATTTCTCCCTCTCTCTTTCCCTTCTTTTGTTATATCATTTAATTTTTCCATAGCCCAGTACTGCTTATATTTATATTTCTGTTGGTTGCAAACTTTCTTTATGAATGCCATTTCTAAAGGGCTTCCTTGAAAAATATTGCTTGGGAAGAAGTCACATCACTGTTTGGCTTAATACAAAGCATTGATTGATTGATTGACTTTGTATAGCTACCCATTTTGCATATGTGACTCTAGGCAGCTCAAGAAGCTAAAAACCCAAAACTCAAACACAATCAAACAATAACACAAAAATCCATTTTAATATATTAAAAATTAAAACCTTTAAAACCCTAAATATTTAATCTTCAGGAAAGTGGCATGCATCTTCAGATACTTATTTAGTTTGTTCTTTGTTTGCTTGTTTATTCAATTTCTGAGAAGTTTACCTAATACTCCATACACTGTGGGAATGGCAACACTTTGAGGTGATCATCTCTGCCAGTTTTGAAAACTAACATATACTGTATTTGGCTGCTTAGTTCCAATAATTATTACTGTATTACAGGGATTACCTGGTGATACAATAATAAAATGCCTATTTTCTGGAAGACAAACTGGTAAAGTTGCTTTTTGCCAGCTTTCTAGCCATATTTTCCAGCAATTGCTGGAATAAAATAATCTATCAGTTTTATTTCTTTTCTTTTATATTCTTGATCTGTTTGGAGAACAGAAGCACTCTTAGAAATAAAATGTTAAAGGTTATTTTCTTTGCAGCATGTCAGATTTCCAGATAGTTAACTATATTTAATTAAGAAATGCATTTTAAAAAAATGGGTGCATCACCAATAAAATTAAAACAATGTTAACTTGCATCAGAATGATCTTGCTAAGTTACATGGAAGGCTAATTTTAATTTCATAACTGAACTATAACATTTTCTTAAAAACAATATACTTAAATAAAAACCTTGAGTAACTATAAGTACATGGAATTATGAATGGAGACACTATAATTACTCACCACATGATTTTACCAAAATTTGATCATGCTACCACTTGTGCATTTTTTCCCTTGTTTGATGGTGTTTTATTTTGTGGTCTGCTTCTCATTATTCATTTGAATTTTGGCACACATATTTCAATAAGTATTTCTCTGTCAGAACAAGCACAGATTACCATAATTAACCACAAAATGATTGTGCAAGCTCTTTGTCGAAGCTATATATAGGATCCCATAGAATACCAGCACTAATTTTACAAAATTACCAAGGAAGGCTGGCAAAATTTTAAAGTCATGTATCAATTCCTTTCCATGCAGACCAGCTAAATATTCCAGTATTTTGAGGCTAGACTGACTTTCATTAAGTTTTGAAATGGTTGCTTCCTAAAATAAATTTTTCAGCAAGAGATACATTCAGTAAGAGATACAGAAATATTATGCATGATTCCCTAATTTAATGGAAGACTACAGAGATTTTGTCCTATGCCAATTTAATAGTTGTATATTTTAATCATTTGATAATTGTTTGCATTTATGAGTTCTGTAAGAGAACATTTCTGTACATTCTGATGGATATACAGCTATGTGGCATAGGTTATAAAACTTTCAAGAAATGAATAATAGCACAACATAGAAGTTTTTCTATTTTTATTATTCTACTACCAAAATATTTTGTACTAGATACATACTATCATGTTTCCAGGTAATTCCCACTGATTGTCCTGAATGAGTTCCAAGATATGCAAACTTCATTTCAGGGATGGTTGATCTTCATTATCCACTGTTTCACGTATCTGTGATTCAGAAGTAGAGACAAGATCTTGGGGGGGGGGGTTATGTGTGTGTGTGTGTGTATAAAGTTTTGTATGCATTGTATCTGCTTGTTTTGTTTATGAATAAACAAAATGGTAATCAGATTTTAATAGTTATAGCAATTGAGAAGTCTTTTCACCAAGATGTGAAAGAGCCCTGAAGACTAGACAAGCCAGTGGATGCCACATAATGCAAATAAGTGATTCCCTCCATCACTAAGTTGCACAAAAAAACCCCTTGTAAATAAGCTTTCCATATGAGATCCACGATGTCTGAGCAAGAGGAAAGAGCAGCAAATATAATGACATTGTGCAGATGTTTACTAATAAAAGAGAAGTGCTCATGAGAGGAAGAATATGACTATAGGCATCAAAACTTCATCCAACCTTATAGACTAGATAACCTTGCTAATGGTTTTGTCATCTGCAATCTTATAATGGAACCATTCTAAATTATGAAGATCATTTGTGCTTCTTACTTGAAGAGTATTGGAGGTTAATCTGTGCTTATACAAAATAGCTTCATGATTTAATTCCAAGAAAATACATTCAGGGTCTCTGCACTTTAAGTCAAGAATGAGAAAAGTTGCACAAAATCCAAATTATGGTACTATTGTGACAGACCTAATAAGTTTCTTCAAAAAAATGGGCTACACTCAGAAGATGAGTCTTACTTGGCTAAAAATTGGTTCAGCTTAGCAATAGTTGCTAAATTGTTGTGCTACCCATTTCTTGTTTAAGAAATGTCTTATGACAAGGTATATTGATATTAGGTTGGTAAAATGTTTCAAAAGACAACTTGGTGAAGCAGGTTACCATGAACAATATATTCCTCTGTGAACATTGAGACAGCCTTGTCCTCTGAAAAGTTCAACATGCTTGCTCTGACAACTATCCAAATTGTCTTTTTATGTGTGTGTGCACACAAACCTACATAACTGTGAGTGAAACAGAGGACCTGTGTCCTATTGAAATGGATTTATTCCTTGTTAACTGTTTCCTTGTCCTTTCCCTCTGGATCAAATCTGTGCAGAATCCAAGAGAAATGAAGATTTCTGCTCAGTCTTCTGTGTTGTTACCATTTGGTTTCCTAAAGAAAGAAAGCAAACAAATAGTGACTAAGGATGAAGCAGCAGGAAAAATATATAAAGAGGCACAGAGGTTCTACGGAGGTCTGTGGCTTTGAAAGGTGCGTCTAACCTATGACAACATGATTATTGATTCAGAAGATGACAACTATATTAAGAACTTGTTATATGCATGGTGTTGCTGCTCCCACAGTTTTAAAAAAAACAGCTGTATCTGCAGTCAAATGAAGTAGTCAATTTTTAATAGCATAAAAATCTTATATTATCATAACTTCTTCTTTAAGATGTAGTAAAAGAATTTGCTGCATTTACTGCAAAGGGGTAACATGACTATCTGTTTGGAAATTATTGCCTGAATTTCACACAGCAGGGATTCCTCTCTTTTTTTTTTTTCCTTCATTTACACAACCCTTTTGGAGGTATTCACAATACCTCTGCAAATCAGTGTGATATCACAGATAAGAATTTGCTTCTGGTAGTCGTAAGGTCATGACCAACAGCGAGCATATACTTTAGATGTCAAGCATACCTAGCCAAGCTTGAAAATATTTGATTTGCACAATCCAGTTTGCCAAATGGCTTTGATCTGCTAAAAAAAAAGATTCCTTAGTTTATCTATATTTAGATATTCAGAACCATTTTTGTACTCTCATTTTCAAAGTGGGTTTTTGCTAATACTTAGCACTATTTATATGGGCTTAATTTTTATTTTTTTACATGTTTTGTGACAATGGAAAACAATGGATATTTAATTTATATATGTGTGTACACATGCTGGATACAGCATACTGTAAAATACTTTTCTTCCCATGTATATCAGACAATCCCTGGTGTACATTATCCATACCTTGATGACTGTTCAACTAAAGATTAAGACAACACTGAACATACTTGTCTTCTTTTTGTCAACATTTTCAAGAGATATAATGGGAGTTAAGTGCACCCAAGAGGATGATCTGTGAGCCCTGCACGAGTTAGAAATGAGTTGGATAACTCCAGATGGACTTAGTGGGCAAAACAAAACATTTGATGTGCGGCTTTGATCTATTATATTAGGCTTTATTCCTTTTCAAACCCCAGTTTCTAATACACAGATTTTAAGAGCAAGCATGGCTTTGGTAGCTGGATTTTGTCCAATTGTACAAAGCTAATGTAAATCAAACTCATTTATTGATCAAAGCTGTCTTTTTATGGCTTATGTTATAGACAGCAAATCATTTCCTCCGTATTAAGTTTAAGAGGTGGTCATTTTTTAGTCTTTTGTTGTTTTTGGATTCCTTTTAGCATGCTTGGGGAGTTTGATGCTAGATATAGGCTGCCTCTTATTTCCTGAAGCAGCCTCTATTTGCTCAGTCAGAAGCAATACCCACAGGAACAATCAAGCACCTTTTTAGTTTATATCCCATGAAATCAGAAGCTCCAGCTAGTTTCTCAGAACACATGGCTTCTCTGGTTTCTGGCTTCTCCTTTTTTCTTAATCCCATAGAATTCTGATTCCCAGTCGCTATTGCAAGACCCACTTTTATTGTGTTTATTTGTAAATGCAACAATTCTAAACTTAAACATACTCATGCTCTAATTAAGACCGTGTCACACTGGCCAATGGATGCAAAACGGACACAACGGAAGAGAAAAATGTTACATCCGTTGTATCCACGCTCAAAAGGGGCGAAAATTTGCATAATTGGAGCGGACAACACGGACGCAGGGAGGACACAGGGCGGATGCAAAGCGGATGCGGAACGGAAGCACAGTGGATGGCGCATCCGCAGGGCTTCCGGGGGGCCTCAGCGAAGCGGACGCGGAATGGAAAAAGCGGATGCAGAACGGATGCACAGCGGAAGAAGCGGATGCACAGCGGAAGCCTAGCGGATGCCTGGCGTTAATTGCGCATGCGGGGGGGATGCATTGCGAAAGGCCCCCGGATATAAAGGGAAGCAGCTCGGAAGCAGGTCACCATTCAGAGGAAAGACCTGCTGCTGGACACTTCGAGTTCCTTGCCTGCATGTCTGCCTGCAAGCCTTGCTGCCAGCCTGCCTCCAAGCCTGCCTCCCAGCCTCCTGGGCAGCCTGCCTGCCAGCCTTGCTGCCAGCCTGCCTTCCAGCCTCCCTTCCAGCCTTGCTGGCAGCCTGCCTTCCAGCCTCCCTTCCAGCCTTGCTGGCAGCCTGCCTTCCAGCCTCCCTGCCAGCCTTCCAGCCTGCCTTCCAGCCTCCCTGCCAGCCAGTCTGTCTGCCAGCCTTGGTGCCTGCCTTCCTGCCAGCCTTGGTGCCAGCCTGCCTGCCAGCCTTGGTGCCTGCCAGCCTTCCTGCAAGCCTTCCTGCCAGCCAGCAACCCCACAACCATGGGGAAGAAGCGAAAGTCTCAGCAACCTGCCGCCATCCCTGGCAAGAGGGACAGGGCCACCCTCCCGCCCCATGTCCCTGACTCTGCTTCTGCTGGGGCTTCTGCTGCTTGGGCTCGCTCTTCTGTTGCTGGAGCTTCTGCTGTAGCTGTTCCTGGCAGTGGTGCTTCTGCTGCGTACTCTGCTGAAGCTGCTTCTGGTCCTGCTGGTCCTGTTCGTTCTGCTCGTGCTCCTGGTCTTGCTGACCCTGCTGCTGGTGCTTACTCTGCTGCTGCTCATCCTGGTCTTGCTGCTGCTGCTGCTGATCCTGCTGCTGCTGCTGCTTATGATCCTGCTGGTGATTATGCTGATGATGATGATGACGATGATGATAATTATGATCCTGCTGGTGATGATGATGATGATGATGCTGTTGGTGTGGAGGAGCAGCCCATACAACCTCAAAGTCCCTCTGATGAGGGCCCATATGGCCCTGCCAGAGGGAGGAAGAGGCAGATGCGTGATAGGGAGAGGATGCAATACTTCATTGAGGAGGAACACGAGGATGAGGTGCTGGAGTGGCTGAGTGAGAACGACTATCTGTGGCGGAAGGGACACCGGCTGTACAGGGACACCAAGCGGAAGCAGGCTGCTTGGAGAGAGAGGGCGGAGAGTCTGGGCTACACATCAGATGTGCTCCTCGGCTGGTGGAAGCACATGCACACCTGGTACGGGAAGCTGCACCGCAAAAAATCTGGCCAGGCCAGGTTTAAGCTGACGGACAGAGAGAAGTATGTCATGGCCAAGTGCAGCTTCCTGGAGGGTGAGGTCCGCCACCGAGGAGCACCAGGAGCCCCTCTGTCTACCCTCTCTCTCAGCCAGTCCTCTGGTGGCCGAGAGTCAGTCCCTGTCTCCATGCAGGTTTCTGTGGTGCATGCCATGGCGGAGAACCCCCGGGCAGGTGTTGAAAGCGTGGTGGAGAGCGAGGAGGACTCCCTGGTGCGGTGAGAGAAAGGAGACATCGAGTCCACCGCTGCCGAAGCCGCATCCACCCACACCTCCGCCACCACAGTAAGGCAGAGAGCCAGACCGCAGGAGGGGCAGAGCCACAAGGTCCTGGTGGAGATCAGGGACACCATCCGGACCAGCATAGGTCTCCTCTCTCAGCTGGTGCCCATCGAATCCTCCTCCTCCAACCGCAAGCCCTTCCTCAATTATGTGAACCAGACCCTCAAGGAGATGCCGGATCCCCAGTACCAGGTGGTGAAGGAGAGGATCACCATGCTGCTTAACAACCCTCCAGATCCAGAGGCACCTGCTCCCACCCAGTCCAGGTCTGCTCCTCCACCCCAGGTGATGTCCCTCCCATACCAAGGCTTCCCACACCCCCTCACCTACCAGGGTTACAGCTACCCTGAGGTCCAGCAGCACAGACAGCAGCCCTTACAGATGCAGGCACAGAGTCATCGGGCGACACCGCTGCCACCGGTTCCAATGATGCCACCGATGCCAACCTCGACAGTCCTCACCCCGCTGCAGAGCAGGCAGTCCCACTACACTACTCCTTCCTCCATCCCACAGCCAAGCCCGGCCTCAGTACATCTGTCCTCAGTACTGGGGCTGACACCCCATGGCATGGAGAAAGGACTTCTCAGCATCGCGGGGCTGAGCCAGCTGTCCGACACCTTCCTCAACACACCGTCCCCTGTTGTCCTCTCGGGGCTAGGAACTCCAATAACACCTCAGACCAGCACTGCAGCAGCACCCACCTCCACAGCACCTGCTCCCTAAAATCTTAGCCTGGGCACACACCTCCGAGTGACCAAGAGGAGTGCCAGAGACTGGCTGCCTGGATATTTGTGGACTTTATTTGGACACTTGACTTGGGTCATGTTTATTTTACAGTTTGTTGTTCAGTAAAGTTTATCTTTGTTTCACACACTTGCTTCATTAATGTTTTTCTATAAAGTCTTGGTGGAAACTTTTAGAAACGGTTTAGCCTTTGCATGTTTGTGGGATGGGTTAAGATAGCTGTGGGATGGGAAGGGATACCTGTGG
>BLBF01000053.1:2814156-2826344 GCA_015471245.1 Laticauda colubrina
CTGTGGGATGGGTTAAGATAGCTGTGGGATGGGAAGGGATACCTGTGGAATGAGCAGGAATACCTTTGGGATAGGTAATAGCTGTGGGATAGATAAACCTCCAGTGCAAGCATAGTGGGACTGTATGGTCCACCCTCCCTGGTGCCACACCTATGGCCCTTCATTATCAATAATAATGTAATAATTATCCACACATGTCAACATAAACACAACTCTTTATTAAACGCCCTGTTCATTGTACACCAACCAAACATACATGGCCCAATCTCATCCGTGTGATGAGACAGTCTAAAGGAAGCATCCATTAAGCATCTATCATCCTGTCTTGCCACTCCACCGCTCCAGCTGGGGAGTTGCACCAGTGTTTCAGGAGGTTGCGCTGCTTCTTTGCCTCACGTGAGGCTCTGTTGGGCCTTTGCACATCCTGAGTGTCGATCAGGTTTCGCCCTTGCCTCCATTCCCCAGGCTCCATGTCCCCATTGCCTTGCTGGAGGTCCACGAGCCTGTTCTGCAAGACTGGGTAGCGGGTGCGCATGAGATTGTGCAGGATGCAGCAAGCTTCCACGATCCTCCTCATGGTCTCTGGGCGATGCTGCATGTTGGTGAGAAGTACCTGGAACCTGTTGGCCAGGATGCCAAAGGCGTTCTCCACCACCCGCCTTGCCCTGGACAGCCTGTAGTTGAAGATCCTCTCTTCTCGGGTGAGGCATCTGGAGGTGTAGGGCTTCATGAGGTAGGTTGTGAGGGAGAAGGCGTCATCTCCCACGATGAAGTAGGGCACATCTTGCGTGTCGTTGGGCAGCGGGTCTGGATCTGGGAAGCCCACCATGAGGTTGCTTTCCAGCCCCTCCTTGAGGTGACTGTCGTATACCTGGGCATCTGAAGATGAGCCGTTGCCTGAAACATCGATGTACATGAACTTGTAGTCAGCATCAACCATGGCGAAGAGGATGATGCTGAAGAAGCCCTTGTAGTTGTGATAAGTGGACCCTAAGTTGGCTGGAGCTTTGCAGGCCACGTGTTTGCCATCGATGGCTCCAACGGTGTGGGGTAAGTTCCACTTCTGATACCACTGCTCTGCAACTTTCTTCTTTCCTTCTTCAGTGGAGGGGCACTGGAGGAGCTCCTCCTTGTATTCTTCGATGATGGCCTGCACCACTTCTCTGACTACAAAGCTGATGGTGCTGGGTGGCACTCTCCAGCCGTACTGCATGCTCCTGTAGGTGGTCCCTGAGGCCAGGTGGCGCAGAGTGAGTGCCACCTTGAGCCCAGGTTCCAGGCTGGGTGGGAAGTTGGTGTTTGTCTTGGTCAACCTGGGTGTCAGGCGCTGCACAACTTCGTCAAACATGGCTGGAGGCATCCTCATGAAGTTCTGGAATGCCCGAGGGTCTTCGCTCCTGAGCTCCACCATCAGCTTGTCGTAAAGTACGTACTACGCTCTTCTGGTGAACCATCTTCGGAGCGAGACTTTTTTTGGGTGCCTCCTTTTCTTCCCGTAGTACTGTTCACAGAGACTGTAGATGGTTTCGCAGTGTTGCAGAAGGATGTTGGCTGCCGAAAGGATTTTTTCGCAATCCACGGTGGACATGACTGGATGCTGTGGAAGAGGAAGAGGCAGATGAAGGCTGCAGAGGTCTGCACCGCTGGGCTGCTGGGCTGAAAGTGCGAAGCAGGCGAGTTGCTCCCCCTTTTTATAGGCAGTGTAGGTTTTCCGCTAGGCATCCTCTTGGCATCCTGTAGACATCCTTAATATCCGAGATAGATCCCCTCTGCGAACGTTTTTTCCGCTTTAAACGCTTTGTTTCCGCTAGGCATCCGTTCAGCATCCGTTCTGCATCCGTTCCGCATCCGTTCCGCTTCCTCCCTGCGTCCGGGTGGATGCGCGTTGCGCGGATGCGGAACGGATGCCTCGTGGATATAGCGGATGCGTAGCGGATGTGTAACGGATGTGTAGCGGATGCAGAATGGACAAACTGGATACATTTTCCACGCAAAAGTTTTAAGCAGCCTAAAACTTTTGGAGCGGATGAAACGTCCATAAACGGATGCCGGACGGATCGAGAGGAAGCCAAACGGAGGCAGTGAGTACATCGTGTTTTAGAACGGATGGCAAGCTTTTTTGTCCGTTTTACTTCCTCTTTGCATCCGTTGGTGCAGTGTGACAGGGCCTTTACTTAGGTAATTTCTCTCTGCCAAAGGAAACCCTAGTTAACGTTACTACCTCTAAATCAGGGGTATCAAACTCACGTCATGGTGGCATCATGTGATTTATTGGGACTTTTTCTCTCTTCGCTAAACTAGGTGTGAGAGTGGCCAGCAAATGAAGCATCCAACACAGGCCGAGAATTTGACAGCCCTGCTCTAAATGGAGCAATTCAGTGGCAAAATTAGTATCAACTAATTTTTTATTTTATTTTGCTAGTGTATGCTTGTTGAGTATTAGTTGGCTCAATAATAATTTGTGAATAAAATGCAGCTCTGACAATCAGCATCAGTAATTCATGTCATTATAACAAGGGCTTAGAGTTTTGCAAAAATAAGTGAGGTTTGTTTATAGCTATTTCTGAAATAAACTCCTCTGGCATTCCTTATGTCAAACTGTCTTATTTGGGAAAGGAAAATATGGCCCACTTGCCAGTGAATTTTTCATCTGCTTTCTGTCTGACTTCCTGCCCTAAATGCAAGCTGAATGAGCAAAATGCTATACATGCAGAGGAAATCTGTGGTTAGGAGAACTATTTCCCCTCCTATACCTGTGATTCTTTCTTGTTAATCCTTTCATTATATTGCTCTCAGAAATTTTCATTCCAATCAGCATAGTCTTTTTGCTTTGTCAGCTGTGGCCTTGGAGATGGAAATAGTTGCCCTGCCCCTTGGATCATTGACTGTTAATCATTGTGAGATCCTGGCTGTGATCCCAGGGCAAAAGCTGCTACCAGTCTGGTAGATTGTGTGCTGAAAAAGCACACACTACCATCAGCAGCATCACCAACTGTTACCCAGTTTTTCCACATTAGAGTACCACTACATCTCAGTCAGAAATAAAAAAAATAAAGTCAAATTATCAAAACCAAGAGTGCAGTGAACATTACAAAGTGATTGCAAAGACATTGCATGTGACATTTTGGCTTATTTTCAGATTACAATGCTTTAATGCCCAATGCCATATTTGTACTGTCCTAAATGATTTGGAAGAAATATTTAATAATATAAATGAATTGTCCTGTTATGTAGGCTGTTTTAAAGATAAATCTGCTGCTTAGCTGCTTAGCCAATAACTGTGACTAGCTTTGATTGGACATTAGCTATTTCTATTTATTTGTTTGTTTAATTTGTATCCCACCTTTTATTATTTTTATGAATAACCTAAGGCAGCAAACATCTCCAACACATCTTTCTACACCTATTTTCCCCACCACAATAAACTTGTGAGGTGAGTTGGGCTGAAAGAGGTTGATGGGGTCAAGGTCATCCAACTAGTTTTTGTGGCTAAGATGGGAATAGAACTCAGAGTCTTCTGCTATCTAGTTTGGTGCCTTAAACCACCCCCCCCCCCAATCTCTGGGATGTGTTGTTTACAACCGAACTGTGGTGTTTGCAACCAAACTGTGTAAACACTAGTGGTGTTTGCAACCAAACTGCGTAAATGGCAGGCAAGTATGCATGTGTACAGATGCATATCCAAGTTCGTGAGCAGTGCACACATGCTCCATATGCCCAAGCAGTGGGCACACATTCTATAGGATAATAGAGTAGACTAGTGGTGACCCAGGAACTAGAATGCAGTATTGCAGGCTAACTCTGCCCACAGTCTGGAGCTCAATCCTGACAGGGCTCAAGGTTGATTTAGCCTTCCATCCTTCTAAAGTCGGTAAAATGAGGACTCAGATTGTTGGGGGCAATTTGCTGATTTTTTTAAACTGCTCAGGGAGTGTTATAAAACACTATGGAGCAGTATATAAGTCTTGAATATATAAGTCTAACTGCTATTGCTGTTTATTATATCATTTTTTTCCTTATCTGAGTTGGGAGGGGTTTGACACCACCGTAAAATATATGTTCTTGGTATGAATGATGTAAGATTTGAGAAGGGCATTTAATTGAGATAAGTGGGTAGGGGATGCTAAGATTCTTATATTTTTGTTCAATATGATCCAGCTGCAAAATCGGAGATCTTCAAAGGTGGTATCATGCCAAAGTGAAGTGAAGGGATAGGTTTCTCAACTGGGCAATTTACAGATGAAACAAATTTATTTCAGTCTCATCTAGCCGTTGTTATATTTTAGACATCCTTTCATTTTTCCAGTGTTTAATAGCTGATGCATATGTTTATCTTTTTAATAGCCCGGGTTGTTTTACTTACTGTCTTTATTTTTGTTTGCTACATTTAAGATTTAGAATTCCCATGAAAATAATTGAACAGCAGTGTCTAAAATAATTAACAAATATTTAGAAGGCATGCCCACAAAGTCAATACATGAGATGCTCGGTTTGGTATACCCTGGAATAACCCTATGTTTGGTAACTATAAAATTAATTTAGTTGAAAATATAGTTAGTTGTAAGTGAAATCCTGCAACCAGCTAGTTAATACTAAAACAAAACATTCCTCTATTTTTCTTTCTTCCAAAAATAAAGGTCAGATCAAGAAAAAGAGATCTGAATTGGAAACACACACCTCTGCCACTTCCATCTGTTGACAGTGAGACTTCAAGGTTCTTGTCTCTTTTTCAAGATCAGTTTTGCAATTATGTTTAGAAATGCCTGTATATTCCACTCTTACATTTTTGGGAATTATCTTCACCTATTACCATAAGGAACACTGTTGCATTTTTGATAGTATATTTAAAATGTGCAAACTGTATTTTAATTAGCATTTTTACTTCATTTATTTCTCAGTCTAAACTTATTCCCCATTTTATTATCATTATCAGTCATTAAAATAATATTTACCCAATGTTTCTTGTGAGGTAGAGCATTCTGATTCTTCTTAGGAATGGGAAAAATTCTACTGGTTTAGACTGGTTCAGCTGAACTGGTAGTAAAAAAAAGTCAATGATCAGCTGAGAGGAGGAAAAAATCCTCCCACAATCAGCTGAGAGGAAAAACAAAGGGAAAAGTGCAGGATCGGCCCTCCCATCTGCCCCTGTGCTTTTCTTTATCTTCTCAGCTGATTGGCACTGCAGGTCTCAGCTGGTGTGGAGAAAACTGCGCGTCAGTGTTAGGCAAAGCATGTCCACTAAGCCATGCCCACCAAGCCATGCCCACTGGATTGGTGGAAAAACAATTTGAATCCCACCACTGGTGTCGACATGATTGGCTGGGGAATTCTGGGAACTGAAATTCACTGGTCATAGTTCCTGAGTTTGAGAAACACTTATCTAACCTATCTGAAATATCACTGACAATATTTTCCAGTTGCACAATTTACATGGTGAATTACAGGCCAAAGCAGATTTATCATGTCTCCAAGAATGCAAGCCCTTAGGCTCCTGGTGCTGAAAGGAAGAGGCTAGGAGGAATGTGTGTAGGTTCTGATGGACTCAATCCCATTTGAAATGCTGTTTGGAACCAGAGAAGCCAAAACAAAACATACGTTTCAGTTTATGCTGTGACAGTTTTCCTCTAAAAGCATTGGCAGGATTGTGTAATGGCTCTAAAATCACATCATCTGTATTGACTTCTTTGAAATGAAGTTATCTTAGGGCAGAGCTGGAAAAGATACCATTTTCAAAGCCTGATTTCATTTAAGTGCATTCTGTCAGCAAGGGCATAGGAGGAGTATGAGATGTATTTGCTCCTCATTTCTAATTTCTTATTTTCTATTGCATATAATCTCTTCCATGTACATGCACTCAAGAGTAGATGCTCTTTGAATGGTAACCACATCAAACATTAACAATTGTTTCACATGTTGTCATTTCCAAAGCAGCACTCTGTTTCATCTCTTACTTTCCCTGTTTACTCTTCCTATTGTCTGTTCTCCCAAACTCCATAAACAACTATGTATATAAGCATCAGGATTATAAATCTCATTCAATAAAAGAATTTCTGGCCTGGAGACCCAGAGGATTTTACTTATTTCAATGGATAAGATTTTGTTTATTAAAATTAAGCAACTTGTTTCTGTCTTTTCCATCCCTCAAAGCAATCCTGCTTATTGTCACTGTTTCCTTCCCCCTCCACCCACTTCCATTCAATTGCATTTATTTATTAAAACTCTCCCACAGGAACTTAACTCCAGTCATCTAATGAAACAGATGTCATTCATGACATTTTAAATAATAATAAAATTGATTTAACCTTTAAAGTGTCACAAAGCCTTCTGATTACCCTTTTTTTTTTTTCATATGATTTGCTTACTTATCAATTTCTCTCTTCTTCCCATCCACCAGGAGAACATTTGAGAATTTGTCCACAAGGTTATACTTGCTGTACTAGTGAGATGGAGGAGAACTTTGCCAACAAGAGCAGGAGTGAATTTGAAGGCATGTTGAAGGAGGCAACACGATCAGTACAAATAATCTTCACAGCCCAGTACAAGAACTTTGATGGTAAGGAATAAAGAATGTATATAGTTTGGAATGTTGGCTACCTTTGCATTAAATTTTTGTATCCGTTTATTTTATACACTTTATTATAGAATGTATTTAGAATGTAAATAGAAATTAATTGCCCAGGTCAGATGAACGAGCAGTAGTAGGTAAGCAAACAAAAAACAATTTTGGCCTAAAATTCCCCAACAAGGAATAAAATACAACAAAGCAGAGATAGATACTTTCTGTAACCTGATGACAATAGAAGTTGGGAGTTGTTTTTCAGGCTAAACTTTAAGTACTAAAGTCAAATATACATTGAAAGTTTTCTGACTGGTTACAGGAAATACGTACAAATATGTGCATCTCCATTTGCCACAGCCAAATTCAGAATTGGTTTAAACAGGATAGTAAATTTAAAATGTACTTGCAAAGGCTTATATATCTATCAAAACATGGAGTGTTAGAAAATATGTATTTGATTGAAAAACTATTTCTTCCTATGAATCAGTACTGACTTAATATCTTGACTTATTAACTGAATTTGGCCTTTTTTCATAATGTAAGACATTCATACAAATCTGGTTTCTTGTTCTGGATGAAAGTGCAAAAGTGTTCTTACCCAACAGATTGTGCTTGTAAAATATATTTTATATGATAATTAAATTTTCCAAAGCTGAACTATTGATTTTATCATTGAATTCCTGATTACAATTGTATTTTTTCTTATCTCTGTTTTTTTCCTGTAGTTTAGAAAGTATTCTTTTTATTTCTTTCATTTATATTTCTTAAAATCTTATCTCAAACTTGTATATATTCAGAAGAACAAAATACTCTTTTATCAAACGGTAAAACATCGTTCTGTCAGAGCTGTATGTTCAAATAGGACGCCTAGACCCATGAAGACATTTTCTAATCCCATCATGTTTTGTTTCTGTTTGCTTAATCACTGCTGCAGCTATAATTTGGCTTGTGATTCAAGTAAGTCAAATAATGTAATAGTACGTCAGAAACAGATTTTTAGTGGCTAAGTTGGCAGAGCCATAATTTTCCTTCTTCATAGTCTGCTAGATAATTTAGATAGAAATAACTACTTATTAGAAGAGGAATTTTGGACAAACACATGTATATAAACCAAGGAAAAAGTCTAGGCTAGTCCTTTTCTCTTTGACATATGATAAGTGTACTCAAAGAGTGGAAGGACAGCTAGAAGTCCAGATCTTCCATTAAGTATGAGTTTCCTCATCTGAGACTCTTGTATGGCAAGAAGAAGCCATTACAAATTCTTCTAAATTACAGTGTCTCTATCTCTTTGTCCTAAACCAGGGGTGTCAAACTCGAGGCCCACAGGCTGGATCCAGCCCATGGGATGCTTAGATCTCTCCTGTGGGCCTGTCCTGGAAACAGTGAAGAACTAGCCAGTGGTGCCTCTACCAGTGAAAATGGAGCTCAGGAGGGCCTCACACGCTGCCCTCCCAAGGTCCGTTTTCGCTGGCAGGAGACTGTTGTGGCCTAAAATGGAGCCTCGATTAGTGACACTGACCTGGCCATGCTGACCCTGACCATGCCCACCCTGCCCCCCAAGCTCAAACACAACTCTGATGTGGCCCTCAAAGAAATCGAGTTTGACACTCCAGTCCTAAACATTTAGCACACATTATCCCTTCAAGATTGTTGAGATCAAGAAATAGACTTCACAAGAAGACTAGAATTTTGTTTTATTAAGATATTTTATTGAGGCTGTAGTAACAGTCTTTCAGCTCTGATTATGATTTCCCTTCTGATTCTTTTATATCTCAAAGAATTAGGGAGGACTCCATTTGAGTTGCTTCCTAATACCTTCCCTTTTTCCAGGGCTCAAGGATGCTTCTGCACATTTTATTGTTGAGTGATTTCTGAACAGTTTCTTCCTAAGATCATCTTCATGGTTCTCTATAGCATGGCGTATACATTGTCAGATTAGCAATCTATGTTCTACCAATTACTTCCATAGTAGTCTCAATCCAGGTACAAAAGGCAATAAAATGGTTGTTTTAACCACACAGGAAACATTTTTTGGAGGTGGATGCCTCATAACATGGTTTAAAATACTAATCTAGAAACAGCATTTAAGGAAAAAAATGTCTTCTAATTTTTTTCTGTGATCTGTTCACTCTTTTTATGGCATTTGCTTTGAAAAGCTATTGGAAAAGGAAAGGTTATTTAGCTAGTTTAATTTTTCTTTGTGAGGCTAACTTTAGAATCCTATGACATTAAGCTTTAGAAATTCTGACAGTATGCGATTAGATTTTCCATGACAATGAATAATGGTTTCTTATATATTTTTTTTCTTTTTCACATAATCTTCTTCACATATACTTATTGAGCAGTTCATTTTAATAGCAATTAAGGCATACATAATTTACATAGCAATTAATACAGTATTAGCAGAAGCACAGAATGATCTTTTTTAAATATGTTAAGTCACAAATTGGAAGAAATTAATCAGATCACTGAATTTAACAGTTTATCTCTGTAATGTTCAGTTAAAAAGGATGGCTGAGTAGATTTGATAGATAGACTGATGTAGGTTTATAATTTTTTGTAATTTAAATGAACAGTTGGATTATGGGAATTCTGAGCAGTTGCTGTTTACCAAGCTTTCCTAATCACATGTCCAGTGAAACAAAAATGCTATTTTAAAATAAAAAAATTTAAAGTAAAATGCATTTTTTAAAATTTATCCCTCAAGCTTATATATCAGTTTAGTCACAAGCAACTGTAAAGCAGTGCATTCCTTATGTCAGTAAAAAGGGTGGAAACAACTTACAGCAATATCTTAACATGTTAAATTTTGTCAGTTCTATTGTGTGGGAAGAACATGTAGTTAACCCTATATAATCACTTATGGGATGCATTGGGGGATAGATCTACATTCAGTCCCCAAAGATTTTCTAGAACAACCAGGTCTTAATAGTAACAGGTTAGGACCTGTCCTAATCCCTTGGGGAGTGAGGGGCAATTTTGTTCCAGAGAAAAGAGCCAGGTGCTTGCAGAAAGAAGCCAAATCTTATGTATCTCTTTTTTGTTTGTTCCATTAAATTATATTTAGGTGCGATGTGCTAACACATAAGCACAGATCCTGCTGTCAGATCCTGCTGTCAGATTCACATCACTGGTAGAACAGAGTTCAGTTTCATTTAAGTAGCAACTTTATTTTGATATCTCAGTTTCAAAGAAGTATTTAATTTTCCCAGTCATTATTCTACTTTTTGCTTTTGCTTTTTCATACCTCTTTTTGGGTGGGGAAGCCTAGGTTTTTGCTCTGTGTACACAGGAGTAGCTGTACCTGTTCTCATCTTGCATGTACAGACATGAGTACAATGCCTTAGAAATAGAATGACATAGGATTTGCCACAGTGTTGTACTGCTACTATTGCGGATTCACAAAGAGCAACTCTATTATTGCCACTTACAATGGGAAAACCACCCTGACAATTAGAGATTACAAAATAATTTTCAAACATTATATAATTTTTCTTTCCTGATGGCAAATGTTTTCTGCCCACTAATGAAGTACTGGTAGAAATATTCATGAGGCTACAGACAGTTCCAAGCTTAATGCTTATGTTTTCCTAGATTGTGAACAAATTTGTAAAACTTCTTGAAAGTAATTCAGTATGCTTACTAAATACAATCACAAAGTTTCTACAGTATATGAAGCTGTAAATTAGTAAGAGAAACAATTATGCTCACTTTAAACACAAACCTCTCTTCTTTCCTCAAAAATTTCAACAAAAAGTGCCAAGTGTGCCCTCTGCTGGTTATCAACCAGACCTTTCTATATCAACTGTGCCATGTTCAACAATAAGCAATTCTTTCCATTTAAGTTTGTATACTCAGAAGTAAATTATTTCAGTTGTACATGCACTGTCAAAAGCTTATTTAGACATGTAAGTTATGGATAGATGAATGGATAGACAGACAGATAGACGGACAGATGCCTAGCCACTGAAATATAGGCAGAAATTTTCTAAAGTTTTGAAACTTCTTAATATTTGCAAGATGATACATTTCTAGTAAAATCTTATAATAACTTGTTTTTAATTTAAAATAAGATCCAATTACCAACTGAAGGTTAAGAAATTCAAAGAATGCAGAGACATTTCTTAATCCTCATTTTGACTATAATTCATGGAACTGAGCCTATCTAGATGGCAGCTCTTGATCAACCATCCCTGATCTCAGATTACACAGTCCTGACCTTTATTAACAGTGGAATAAAGAATCATCAGGACTCTTACCAAGGTTGTTGGCCAGTGGGGGGTGGAGGAAGAGGAGGAGGAAGAGGAGCATTTCCAAGTTGTTGCTGAGAAACTGAGGTGGACAGACCCATGAATTTATTAAAAAAATGTTTATTCCAGGGACACTTTAGAATAGAATACAGAATAGAATAGAATAGAATAGAATAGAATAGAATAGAATAGAATAGAATAATTTATTGGCCAAGTGTGATTGGACACACAAGGAATTTGTCTTGGTATAAATACTCTCAGTATACATAAAAGAAAAGATACATTCATCAGGAGTCGAGAATCATAACTTAATGATAGTCATAGGGTACAATAAGCAATCAATCATACCAGGAAACAGTCAATATAAATTGTAAGTATACAAGCGACAAAGTTATAGACATACAGTCATAAGTGGGAGGGGATGGGTGATAAGGAGTGATGACAAGATTTAACAGTAATAGCAATGCAGACTTTGTAACAGCTGAACAGGGTTGAGGGAATTATTTGTTTAGCACAGTGATGGCTTTCGGGGGAAAACTGTTCTTGTGTCTAGTTGTTCTGGTGTGCAGTGCTCAAGAGCATCGTTCTGAGGGAAGGAGTTGAAACAGTTTATATCTGGGATGTGAGGGAATCTGTAAATATTTTCACAGCCCTCTTTTTGACTTGTGCAGTATACAGGCTCTTGATTGAAGGCAGGTTGGTAGTAATTCTTTTTTTCTGCAGTCCTAATTACTCTCTGAAATCTGTGTCTGTCCTGTTGGGTTGCAGAACCAAACCAGAAAGTTATAGAGGTGCATATGATAGGCTGAATAATTCCTCTGCAGAACTGGATCAGCAGCTCCTTGGGCAGTTTGAGTTTTCTGAGTTGGCGCAAACCTCCTGTCTGCATGCGGATTGATCGTTGTCTTGAATGACACCAATCACTGTTGTGTCATCAGCAAACTTCAGTATTTTAACAGATGGATCGTTTGAGATGCAGTCATTGGTATCTAGGGAGAAGAGAAATGGAGATAGCACACAGCCTTGAGGGGCCCCTGTGCTGATTGTACAGGTATCGGATGTGATTCTGCCTAGCTTCACCTGCTGCTTCCTATCTGTTAGGAATACTAATTTACTAATATATCGGACTAAGCTTTCAATTACTGCTTCAACTATCTCTCTGTCAAGAATTATTGACTATCTCTCTGTCAAGAATAAATCAAGAATTATTGCTTCAAATATATACATACATACATACATACATACATACATACATACATACATACATACATATATATATATATATATGTTTTTTTAAGTTATCGCGGGTACTTACATGTGTGCTGTTCAGCTTCCTTCGGGTATTATCCCACGTCATTGTAGTTCTGTTAAAGTTGTAG
>BLBF01000053.1:2841344-2875021 GCA_015471245.1 Laticauda colubrina
GAAGGAGCCCCTATGGGATCACCACTGTCACCCGTCATTGCAAACCTGTTCATGGAAGAATTCGAATCCAGAGCCCTGGCTAATGCCACCCACAAACCCAAACTATGGCTAAGATACATCGATGACATATTTGTGATTTGGCCCCATGGAAAAGAAAACCTAAACAATTTCCTAACACACCTAAACAACACACACACCCAAATCAAGTTCACCATGGAAACGGAAATAAACAAACAACTACCATTCCTAGATGTACTAATCTAAAAAAGAACAGATGGCACACTGGGACACACCATATACCAAAAGAAAACACACACCAACCGCTACCTCAACGCCCAATCCCACCACCACCCAGCACAGATAAATTCCGTAGCGAAAACACTAATTACCAGAACCAAACGCTTGGCAGATAAGACACATATAAAGACTGAACTATGCACCCTGACTGAAGTATTGACAGCCAATGGCTTCCACAAAAACAAAATCACCAACTTGATCCACAAAAACACACCAAGACATAACAGAGACCTAGAAGATCAACAGATCTATGGAACAGCTGTCCTGCCCTACATAAGAGGTACTACAGATAAAATCAGTAAGATACTACACAGGCATCACATCAAGACTGCCTTCAAAACAGACAAAAAAATAGCAGCCATCCTGAGGAACCCGAAAGACAAAATTGACCTGGAAAACCAAGGCATATCCGAAATTCCCTGTACATCATGCGCAGCCACATACATTGGACAGACCAATAGAAGAATAAGTACCCGCCTAGATGAACACAAAAATTCAGTAAAAAAGCTGGAACACACCTCCTCACTAGTCCAATACATGAAAACCACAGGTCACAACATCAACTTCAATGGCACTAAAACCCTAGCCACTATAGAAAACCCCAGCCACAGAATCATCAGAGAAGCCATAGAGATTGAAAAAAGACCTGACAGCATGAATAGAAGAGATGATTCCACCAGACTGTCAATCATTTGGAAGCCTGCACTCTCAAATAGAAAGATCTCCATGCCACAAGCCAGGCAAACACCTGGGCAAAAACAGACTCCCTCTGATAGATCCAACCCAAACACCCCCCACCAGGCACCCAGGTGAAACCCAGCTTGCTAATGAAGAGCAGCCGTCCCTTCACATGGAGCCAAGCTGCCCTGAAAGCCTCCAACACAAGAACAGAGTGTTGCCAGCCAATCAAAGCCACAAAACAGACAGAAGAAACCAGAAACACCAATCAATCAAACTCCAAGTCCAATGAACACAGATCCAGGCTCCCAGCCAACCAGAATGGACCAGCCTCAAATTTGAAACCAGGAACTAACTCTGTACAGTAGCCTGATGATGGCAGATGAGATTCTGCTGAAACGTTGCTACAACTTTAACAGAACTACAATGACGTGGGATAATACCCGAAGGAAGCTAAACAGCACATATATATATACATACGTATATATATATATATATATTTGTTTTCTGATTATATAAGCACTGATATATATATAAGCAAATACATTATAAGTATTATAATAAGTATATAATATGATATACTATAAGTATTATAACAAGTATTAGTTGATATAATTTTAAATGAATTCATTAACAAACAAAATGAAGAAAGTTGAAGTCATGACTGTGGCATTTTATGCAGAAAATTATATATTCTGAAAAAGTGAATCATTAATTCAGATAAGAAGAGGAAGGAAGATTGTGTTGGAAGTTGTCATTATTTAAAAATTAACAGTCTTTCTACAATCGTATTTCAAGCCCATAAGGGATTTACTTATATTAACAGTGTTTCAAACACACAGCATTCTTCACTTCTGTCTTCATATTGTATAGGTTCAGTGTTGTCATACCATTTGTATAGACTTGACAGATTTAGGTATGAAAAGAAAGCGCTATTGAGCTGATAATTTCAGTGGCTGGGAGAAAAAAAATTGCAGACTCTTTGCTTATCTTTGACTTTCTGATTAAAAAAAAAAGACAATATTTTATTAACTGATAGTTTACATTAAGTTGCATGATTATACTTTCTTCTGCTGTCACCATTTGGGAAGCAGTTTTGGAATCTGATGAACATTGTATATTGCTCCAGAAAGGAGCATGGCAAAAGTAAAGATCTGTGTCGAAGTGAAGAGCCTTTTAACAAAAAAAAAGGTTTTATGCCTCTTGGAAAAAACAGCTAACAGATAGCTTGAAGCAACTGCGCTTTTTTCAGTGAAAGGGATGAAGCGATCTGTATTAAAAGATCCTTAAAACTCAGGTGGTGCAGTGCTTCATACAGTATAGCAGAAAAACTTTGCCCAGTCTGAAGTTCGATCCTAATGGGGTCAAGCCTTCCATTTTCCCAAGGTTGTTAAAATGAGGATCCAGATTGTTGGGAGAAATATGCTGACATTATAAACTTCCCAGAGCTATAGCACGATGGGGCGGTATATAAGTCTTAAGTGCTAATAATGCTTGTGCTTTTTGTGCTGTCTGAGCTTGATTGTTTTCTTCTAGATGTTTCATTATCCAAACTAGGTAACATAACATGAGCTAACAATAAACAATCCACCAAAGAACCACCAAGACCTTTCCCACCAACATTGACAGAGCAAGCTCCAGAATATAAAATGAAACCAAATCCCACTCCTTACTATTTATTTTTTATTTATTTATTTTTATTTGTGAATTGCTTACAAGATAATAGCTTTAAGTAAAAACATAGTTATGAATATATGGATACATATAAGAAAAATAAAAAAATAAAAAAGAAACAATAGGACAGGAACAGTAGGCACATTGATGCACTTATGCACGCCCCCTACAGACCTCTTAGGAAAGGGGTGAGGTCAATAGTAGACAGTCTACGGTTAAAGTTTTTGGAGTTTTGGGGAAAAAACCACAGAGTCAGGTAGAATATTCCAGACATTGATCACTCTGTTGCTGAAGTCATATTTCCTGCAATCAAGTTTGGTGGGATTAACCTTGTATCTATTGTTTGATCTAGTGTTCTTATGGTTGAAGCTGAAGTATTCATTGACAGGTAGGACATTGCAATGTATGATTTTATATACTATACTTAGATCGGACCTAAGGTGGCATAGTTCTAGGTTTTCTAGGTCTAGAATTTCAAGGCTGATGGCATAAGGTATTCTACAACGAGTAGAGAAGTGGAGAACTCTTCTTGTGAAATATTTCTGGACTTTTTCAGCTGTGTTAATATCAGATATGTAATGTGAGTTCCAGACTGATGAGCTGTATTCAAATATTGGTCTAGCAAATGTTTTGTATGCTCTAGTTATTAGTGTAATATTACCAGAGAAAAAGCTACATAAGATAAGGTTAACAACTCTTAATGCCTTTTTGACTATGTAGTTACAGTGGGCTCTAGCACTTAGGTCATTTGAGATGAGTACTCCAAGATCCTTGACAGAGTTTGGATCATCAACAAGGTCTTAACTATTCAGCCTATATTTTATTTTCTGATTTTTTTTTTGCCAATATGTAGGCCAGAACATTTATTTGTTGAGATTTGAAATTGCCATTTGATTGACCATTCTGATACATAGTCAAGGTCTTTTTGAAGGGTAGCAGTATTGTCTGTGGTGTTGAATAGCTTTACATCATCAGTGAAGAAAACGCGGTTGCTTTTGATATGATCACAGAGGTCATTTATGTAGAGTATGAAAAGAGTTGGTCTTAAAACACTGCCTTGGGGGACACCACTGTTGACAGGTACATAATTTGATAGGATGCTCCCAATTTTGACCATTTGTTGTCTGTTTGACAGGAATGCTTCTATCCAAGTTATACAGGTGTCCAAAGATACCATAAGATTTTAGCTTTAGTTATAAAACTAAGCTTTAGTTTTTATTGTCATGTACCACTGACAATATTAACTGGGTAATGGAATAAACCCAACCAAGCTCAGAGAGCACCAAGGACTCCTCATTTCAAACTTGAGGTACAGATATGCTCCTCTATCAGATCTTTATTAGAAAGATAACAGAAAATAATTCTGTTACTTCTGCTTTCAGCAGAAATCAAACCTTCTCAGAGAAACCATTTTTTCTCGTACAGTCGGTAGTAATGTCTCTCCCAGTACTTCTCATTTAAATGAATTGGTTTATGTGTCCATCAAAAGTATATTCCAGAACTTGGAGAGATTAAACCTGTCAAATAGTAGCCTCAGGGAAGTAAAGACTTTTCTTCACCTGTAACAGCTTGAACATCTGGAGGTTTGCTTTCCCCTTAAATGGCCACTTTTCCCCTTAACTTTTTCAGTTTTCAATGTAGGTTCCCATACATAATTCTGGGTGTGCACAGTAGTTTACTTTATAAAAAGACAGGAATTGCTATTTCCCCCTCCCCAGTATTATCTCTATTTTTAAAACCTGCCAAATAGATAAAAAGATAATGTTTCTGAGTTCATTGGAAAAGGAATAACAAACCTAAAGCAGAGTGCAAAATTTGACACACATATCATGTGCTACTGGGCTTAAAATAACTGAAATTTAGGTCAAAAAATACAGTGATTGCTTGGTCTCTCTGCCCAGTGGTAAAGGAGATGTTGCCATATTGGATCTCAAACAAATCAATGGTGCTCCAGCAGAAGTCAGATTACATTTTTTGGGAACTTTAAAGCCCTGGCTTTGCTGTGATTGACAACTGCACATGCTAAGTGAATGAACTGCAGCTTTCATTCAGAAGACTACCTTGGTGGTTTTGCTTTAATGTTCAATGGACCCTCCCAAGTTCCATTTTGACTGGATTTGCCGGAGGCTGTTGCAGCCGAAAACAGAGCTCAGGAGCCTGTTTTCGCTGGCAGGGCACACGGGCAACCACAGGCACCCCTGACACAAGTGACATCGAGTTGGCCATGCCCACCCTGGGCACACCCATCCCAGCCCCCCGAGTTCAAACACAATCTTGAGGCAGCCTTCAATGAAACCCCTAGTCTAGGGTATACATGTAGAATCTGGCAGGAATTGATGGGGGAATTAATGTTGATATGAAATAAATCTGATAGAGGCTGATGGACCAGCAGTGCATCTTCCAGAATCCAGATGGTCTGCTCCAATTAATAATAACCAGTTCTGAATATATAAACAGATCATTAAACTGTAATCATACTGGTTAATCAGTTTCTAGACCTTGGGCCCTTAATCATTTGAAAAGTTTGACATGGCTATTTTCAGAACTTCATTTCTGCAAAACAGAAAGTATGTTGCACTATTTTTATCCTTGGTTTTCATGAAAACAGAATCTTAAAAATAATGCTAAAATCAGGAATGAATGTGCATTCTTATTGCATTATTCTTTTGCTCATTAGGGCAATGAGAAAATTGGGGGAAAGACTGACTATGCATTCATTACTTCAGAGTTGGAAGTCATATTGACTTTAAACTGATTTCTCATAGTTATGGCTTTTGGGGTCAGTATTCATCTGGAATAGGATCTTTCTAAATACCACAATCCAGGACAGTTATATGTTCAGATAACAATTGAACTCTGACTTTGCTGGGTTCTATTCCAGTCATGCATTCACTTACAAATATGTGCATACAGGTACTGTTATCAAGCAGAAAACATGTAAGAGTGATGACATTCAGAAGTATATTGATCTGCTGTGTTGTTGTGTCTTTCCTTACACTTCAGGAAGACAGATGAGATGTCCATAAATTTAATTAAAACAAATTTAATTAAAAAGAAACATTAAATATGAAGGCAAAATGTAAGGGTAGAAATAGATTATTTCTTCTGTAATCTGCTTTTCTAAAGTGCACAAATGCAAATCTCCTAGCTATATATACTTTATATCATATAAATCGAGTGACAATGTTAGATTTTAGTTAGTAGCTAGATAGTCAGGCAGACTTAAGGAGAATATGGGAAGTAGAGGAACAGATTACCATTACATAGAATATATGTGGAAAGCAGGAGTACCAGATTGAATATATATGAATATATATGATTGAATATATATGAATACATATATATTGATATATATGAATTCTGGAATCAGCTTTAATGGCTTAATGGCTAACAACTGAATTCTCTGTTGCAATCAATATGTGGCAGTCCCAGTCCTATTAAGTTTCCAGGAGACTTTGGCCAAGTTTATGCTTGCTTTAGAGGAACCTAAATGATTCCCACTGAGAATTAGCCATAAAGTAATTAAGAATCTGCTAAAAGAATTCAAAGATGGTTAGTGAGAAGAATCTTGGATAGAAGCAGTATCAACCAAAGCTGGCAATATTGAATGCATAATGTGTTTGTGAGAATATGTCATGACTCTACCAATAATCATATTGGATACCTCTCTGAGGGAGATGGACAGTTCAGAAATGTGAAAATGAACAAATAAATCTTCCTCCTGGTTGCTTAAAAAAAACAAGCATAGCTCTACTGGATTACAGCAACACCAATTTTTGTTTTTCACAATGCCCAGCAAACTTGTCTTTTGGTTGATCACAGCCAAGGCATGTCTTCCTCTCTTCATGGTTAGGGTTAAAATCAAGGTTGCTGCCCCCAAACTAATCTAATATTTAGGTTTCAATAGCCTTTATGCAATTGTCCCTCATTAACTTTTTAAATTTAAATCTAATTTACCAAGTTTAATTACTTTTTCTCTTACTGAATTGTGTTAACCAATTTCCCTAGAATAGAGTTTAAATTAGTTGGCTTTTAACTTCCTGGATCTTTCTTGGATTTGTTTTTACTTTTTGAAAGTTAGACTATACTAACGTTGAATCCAGAATGTTTTTTGTTTAAGTTTACTCCTCTTTGAGGAAATGGCTGTATTTGAGTCCTTATTCTATAGAAGGACAGGGGCCAGGATTTTCTTATATTTTTCCACTTGCTCATCCAGGCAATTGGTATTTATACCTGTTAATCATACACCATAGTAGGTTTCTGGAAGAAAACATCCTTTAAATGCCCTGCAAATTTCATGTCAATGTATTATCATCATCCTGGAAATCATTCTTCCTACTATGTAAAATCTGTTTGGATTCAGTGTTTAAAATGCTACAACAAATCAAGCTGTTATCATTTCCTCAAAGAGTGGAAAGGTTTCTTCATAAAACATAAAGCCTTATTGTAATGCCAGTAAAAAAATGGATAAATTGGTCCTTGAGGAAAAATAAATGGCAATAAACATATTGTTCTGCAACATGTAGTACATTTGGTATTGAAATTAAACTCTGTAGGGAGTGAAATGTTGTTGCTTTAAAGGAGCAATGTCAAACTGTTGTTCCATCATCCTTTCACTCTGTAACAGATGCTGCTATTCCTTTCCAGTAAAACACTTCACATTGCCCATGGTCCTCTTATTGATGTCAGCTAGGATGCATTTCTCAGTGCCTGAAGCATCCTAGTTTAGTTCTCCTTTTAAACTTCCAGACCACTCTGATTCTTTTCCCAAGAGTTTTTGGAAACAAAACTTTAATTAGAGTAATCTTTCCCTCTTTGATCTCCCTTTATCATTTCTATGTCCTCCCCTCCCTCCACAACTTTTTAAAAATCATTTGATTTGATTCATTCAATTTACAGCTCATGATATAACTTTCCTTATATTGTTCCCTTGATGCTAAATCTCTTTGGGGACAAAATATGAAAGAAGATGTTGTGGCTATCAGCTTCCTGAGGTAATCAGGTGTGTTCCCCGTTGAGGCTGCTCCCTATCACTTAAGCATGCTTTCTCTAGGAAACCAGAAGAACAATTAACATAGAGAAAGCTGCATTCTGACAGAGTACAATCCATATGTCACACAATTAGCTGTCCAGTTCGTTATTCCAACTGCGACTAGACTGATAGTCCCAATCTTTTGTTATTTACCACAGTTTTGTCCAATGTTTTCTCTCTCCTTATTTCCTGTTATCTAGGTCTATGTGGACAATTTTGTTCCAGAGATTCATCATTCTCTATTACCCAAAGATTATATTGTCTTAGGCAACTTTATTTTCATATTCATACAGTAAGCTGTAATTTAATTTGTTCGGCTTTGACTTAGTGTGTTTTGCAGCTTTTAAAATTTCAGATGTTAATTTAATTGTGTGAATCTAACCACTTACGGTTTGTTAATAAGCAATCTTAGACCATGATTTAATGTACATGTTTGTGTTCTTGCCTATTGCACCCAGAACTAGTTTTCTAAAACACAATATAGTTTCACTTTTTTCAACAAACACTTCAAGCCAAAGAAAAAATTTCAATAAATGTAGGTAGATTCCTTGATGTTACTGTATTTTTACAGGGGAAATAAAAAGATAGGGATCTCATTTTTTGTTTACAATTTGTTGTAAATCATGCATGTGTCACATAGCCTCCTTTGAGGAAAGTTTATAATGTAATGTAACTGGGTTGAGCACAGGTAAGATACAAGAGGGGAGATGCTTGTTATCTTAGAAATAAAAATACAATTTGACTTGAATTAAATAACAGAAAATGAGTTTTGAAACCAGCTCATTTATTTTGGAAATTACCCATATCTTACTAATATTTAGCCCTCCTTACTCCTAAAAGTTATTCCTAGCCCTGTATTCTTAATAAGCTGAGATATTCCCAAGGATGGAGTCTGACCCTCTCTCAGGTTTGTCTTAATCGGCTCCACCAGATCCTTTTCCTTAGCTTCTTCTTCTCATTGAAATGTAGCCTGGCATGCAATGTCTTGTGTTTGATTAGTTATTTCTCCATATAACCCTCACAATAAATGTTATGCTTTGTTGATTATTAAGAAAATAAGGTTTGAATTAGTGCCTTTCTTGTGCTTTAATATTTAATCACAATCAATGTTACGCTATGTTGATTATTAAGAGAATAAGATTTGAAAAGTTCCTTCCATATGCTGCAGTATTCGATAATGTCTATGCCAGTCTTCATCTCTCTCAGTACATTGGTAAAATCAGTCAAATTACATAAGAACAACAAAATTTGTTACAGGAATCTGTAATGAAGAACACTTTACCACAAATAGTGTATTCTATAGTTGACAGATCCACATTTAGGTCTTTTACTCAAAGATGCAGTTATGCTATATAGATCCAGTCCTACTCCTCCAATGAAGTCTACATTTTCACTTGGATCCTATAAAATAGCCATCTTCAGCCAGGTATGCATGAGATTCTGTTCATTATTTTAAACCAGGATAACCAATGTTCTCTGAGGGTATCAATTTGGAGAAGTCTGACAAATTCTATCTCTAACGTTTCTTTATCTTCAGTACAAGGTGGTATTAAATTTTTATGATGAATAAAGCACACAGAATTTCAAAGAGATTTGATTATTAGGATTAAATTATGAATAAATTAAAGATCAACTCTTTTGAAACTCTTACCTTGCAATGATGGCTTAATCTTGTTTGAAACTTAGCTAGTTTCAAATAAGAAGCATGGAAACAGAAAACTGGTGACAAGGAAAAATGTGTGGTCCATCGAGTTTGTCCTTTAAGGTGCTTGTTTGTTTTCTTTTTAATGTATGTATTTATTATTTTTAAATTATTATTTGTTTTTTATTGTTGATGGACATGTGTTTACTACAATAAGGAGCATAATATTTTAAAAACTGCATAAAAAGTGGAATACTTAGAGACGACTGAATCTGGAAATCTTACAATACGTAATTTAGAACCTGCTGGACCTTATTTATAAATTGATTTTGTAAAGTGAATGGAAGTCAGAAACCAAATAAGACAAACACTATGTGTAGAATTTGGAAGCATTAATAGGTTTACAACAATGGGAATTTCAGTGGAAGAAAAATATTAAATTAATGCCAAACATTATCCTTAGAGAAAAGTTGCATGAGGTGTTTTATCATTGTATATTATTCTACTTCTGATAACTAAAATGAATTCTTCATATTCTAATAATTGCTGGAAATATAATGATCAGATTGGATTGTTCTTTCATAACTGGCAATGATGTTATAAAACTCAACAGTTTAGAAAAATGATTCATATAAAATAAAACCAACTCAAAATAAATTCCCATTTCAGCTAGTAAATTTTTTATGAAATTTCACAAAACCATATATTCTCTCTAAGTGTACTGATATTAGCTTTGCTGTGCTAACTGCTATAAGATACTATTGGACTTTTCTTAGGACTTTTATCTCTTCTATGGAAGAATGATTAAATTATGGGAATGTGATAAATAACAGTATTTTCAAAGTAAGTCTAGTACAGATTTAATTTAAATTGGAAGCCATTTCTAGACTATAGTTCAATACATTGATTTGTACCACGTGCAAAATTCGGATTTCTCTCTACTCAAAAACTATATTTTAATTTTGTAAGGTTTATAAATTAGGACAAACCTTTAGTTGTGTTGATAGAATATATTATAGTTCATATTCTTTGTTAATGATTTATATCATGGTGAGTAGATTTCCTGATAGTTATGCTTTGCTTAGAACTCAGTAGAGATTGTCAGATTTTTAAAACAATATAATGTTCAATTTTTCACAATCAATTAATGATGCACTAGAAAATTATACTTTGTATGACTTTGTAAATCTATTGCATATTCATTTGTATTTTACTGTTTTATCTTTTCCTTTTGTTCATTTTCTTTCCTTGCTTATATATTTAAAATGTCCAATAAATACACAGATAAATAATAAATACACAGATAAATACACAGACGAACAATTTGGAGAAGATTGCCATATTTCAGTTTTTAAAATTAGTATATTTTGAAAAAACAGTTGCTCTAAATATACAATTAGGGTCACTTCCTTGAAATTAATGTGCAGAAATTTACCACTCTGAGAACTCAAGAATCAACACTGGTAGTTTCTTTATTACTAGAAATTATCTTTTCTCTCTGTGTCCCTTCATGTTTTATAACTTGCAGTAAATTCAAAGTTTCTTGAAATAGTATTTAAATGTCTTTAACCTATTCATCTACCAAAACAAAAGAGCAGAAAAGAATGTTGAACATTGTTCTGTTCGGAAATAAGGTGCGCGAGACCGGGTTCTAACAAACAGCTCTTTATTTAAACAGTAAAGTAACTGGTAACAGAACATTGGCTCAAGCCGCGGCAACCCTTCTTATAGCGGCTTGCTCACAGCTTGTGGCCAATGACAGTTGTTTGAGTGCTCCTGCCGTTCGGCAGGCCAATCGGAATGGCTCTTAAGTAACCAATCTGAGAACGGCCTTTTTGGCCAATCAGATCGAGGTATTTGGAGTCTACCAAGTTCTATACACAACAAACATGGCTTTAAATAATGGCTTATTTTGCCTGCTATTCATTCATCAGTTTTGGTCTCATTATATATGATTTGAAACTTTAATTACCGGTACATCTCATGAAACATAGCTCATCTCCAAGCAGTCCAAAAAATTCAGATGACAAGATTTCCCAAACCTGCTGTCATAAGGAGTGCTTATTGTCACTCTTCTTCTATTTTTAACCAATTTAAATATAAATGGCTCTTGGAATTATTTTCATTTAAAACTTATTTATTATGGTATAGCTTGGAAACAACATTTACTGACTAAAAAAATGAATTTTAACCATCCCAGGTTTTTTGTTTTTGTTTTTACTTTTCTTAGACTCTTAGGATAAGAACATTTTTTTAAAAAGTTACATTGTATTCTTATATTTTTGTGAGAAGGATCCAATTAAATTCCAAGAGTATTCTGAGAAGAAATATACAGAATTTTACTTCTCTATGTTAAATTGTTCTAAAAAATACCATCTGGCATAGGCTATATTTGCACAAAATATTAAACTCTAATTCAGTGCTAGTTGAATACATCTTGAATTCTTGTGTTTCTTTTTCCATATGTGGCTGCTAGAGACTAGAAATGTTCACTTCCATTTTCCAAACATTGTGCTTATTGGGGTAAATCTTAGTTAAAAACTGCCTATAATTCTGCCTGATACGAAATGATAGACCAATTAATAGGCATGTTTCAGATCAGTTTGCATGGTTATTCCAGAAGAAAATTGTCACACGGTAATAAACCAACTACCAATGAATTTTTAAGAATAAAATTCATCTGTAGCATGGATGCCCAAGCAATCCCCAGGGATTTTGAAAAACTAAGGCAAAAATGTGTTGATGTATATTCTTCCAGTTTGTTAGACTGAATAGAAAAAAAAAAAGATTTCTGACTGGTTAGTGTGAAACAGAGGTGGTGTTCAACAGATTCTGACCAATTCTGGAGAACTGGTAGCAGAAATTTCAAATAGTTCAGAGAACTGGCAAATAGAACCTCTGACTTTCCCTACCCCCATCTAGTCTCAGCCTCCCAAGTCCCAGCTGATCGGCTGGGACTTCTTTTGTTGCCCTACACAGGAGAACGGAGCTGGAAAGCAAGTTGGTGGGGTGGGGAGGCAATGGAGATTTTGCAGTATCCTTCCCCTTGAGTGGGGTGGGAATGGAGATTTTACAGTAGCTTTCTCCTGCCATGCCATGCAACAAGCTATGACATGTCCACCAAGTCACGCCCACAGAACCGATAGTAAAAAAAAATTTAAATCCCACCACTGGTTTGAAACATATGGAGACATGGAACTAAAGAAATGAGGGAAAGTGTTTTCAAACAAGTGAAAAATATTTAATGGAATAATGGAGTACAGTAGCATGTTGGTAAGGAAAAGTTCATTTTTATAAAATGCAGCCATACTTTTTTTATTGAAAGGATTAAGCAGATAGGAATCAGGGCTGTCATAAAAAATGGTTGCCTCCCTCTTGTGCACAATATTTGAAAAGAAAATAACCTCAAGGTAACAGCTGGTACCTGTGCAGAACATAAAAGTACAACATGGCTGAAACAGGTATGTGTTATTGTTTGTGTGTGTGTGTGTGTGTGTGTGTGTGAGGGAGGGAGGGAGGGAGGGAAGGAGAAAGGGAGAAAAAGAAAGAGACAGAAAGAAAGAAATGAAAGAAAGAAAAAGAAATAGGAAGAGAGTGATGTGTGTGTGTGTGAGAGAGAGAGAGACAAGAAAGAAAGGAAAAAGAGGAAGAGAGGAAGAAAAAGAAATAGGAAGAGAGAGAGAGAGAGAGAACTCTGTGCTATTGTTTTTAATTGTTCCATTATTTATCATGTGTTAATATTTTACACTGTCCCTACACCTAGAGTGATTTTACTGCCTTTCTTTTGCCCAGGGCTACCACATATTTTTCAGGGATTTACATGCATTCAGTGTCTAGTCCAGAGCATAAATATGTGTGTGTTTATTTGGCACATCAGGTTGCATAAATCCAGCTTAATATACTATTCCTTAATATGTGATATTTTGTATACATACAGAGAAAGAAGCACTCTTGTGAATTTTGACTTCTAGGCTTTCTGTCAAACATCAGCCATAATAATTACTGTTTTGAACAATATGCATTTGTATGCATATTGTATTACATGAATGGCTGTATTACATGAATGGCTATTTTATATGTGAAATTATGAAATAAATTTGAGTAGAGGTCCTGGGGAAGTGTCAGAATAACAGAATAACACTTAGAAGGGACCTTGGGGGGAAGGGACCTTCAGAGAAATGGCTGTCCAATCTTTTCTGAAAAGCTTCCAGTAATTGAGCCCCCAGAACTTCTGGAGACAAGCAAGTCCACTGGTTAATTGTTCTCACTGTCAGGAAGTTTCTCCTTAGTTTTAGGTTGCTTCTCTCTTTGTTCAGTTTCCATCCATTGATTCTTGTTTGCATTCTGCTTCTTTCGAAAATACATTGCACCCCCCTTCTTTGTGGCAGCCCCTTAAAAGCCTGTTGCCTATCACACTCTTGGGCAAAGTATGTGAGCCATTTCCTTCTTTCAGTGGTCCATGAAAGTACATCTATAGTATATAGATAATAAAGTCAAAAAAAGATGAACAACATTTTTACAGAACTATATATACATTGACAAGGAATGGCTGGGAGGGGAGGGGTCAGGCGAGGCACCCCTTGATGAGAGTGATATTGAATTGGCCATGCCCACCCAGTCACATGACTACCAAGCCACGCCTATCCAATCACATGACCACCAAGCTACGCCCACCCAGTTACATGACCATCAAGCCATGCCCATCAAATAAGCCACACCCACAGAACCAGTAATAAACATTTTTGACCCCCCCCCCCATAATTGATGGAAATACAGGATGAATAGTATCAAGGGTTTACAACTCAACCAGGACTTAATTCAGAATAATTTGAAATTCAGTTCAGTGTAAGAGTTTGCCATAGGTTATAATAGGAAAGCATCAAAATGGCTTTTTGTGTGCTGTCTTGGCATAATGGAATGAAAACAGCAGGGATGATAGACTAATTATAGGTCATTAACTCTGCAGAGTTTCAACCAGATAAATCCAAAGATTTCATCCCAATGTGTAGTTGAAATCTATATTTCAAAGCCCCCAGATTTTGCAGCAGACAGCCCATTTAAATATTTGATCATTTATTAGATCAGTTTGTAAAGCTTCCCCACTCATAAACTAATCCTAGGTGATTTAGAGAGGATTAAAAGAAATACAATGAAAAATAAATAACCACGATTAAAGCAGTTGCATCATGGGTAAAGAGTGACAAGTACATATTTAGCTGATATTCATATATCAACTCAGCTCAGTGGTTGTAGAAAGAATCAAATCTCTAAAGGTTTTCAAGAGTTCTGCTGAACTAATGTATAAAAGCAGCAACCCCCAACCTTTTGGGCACCAGAGACTGATTCCTTGGAGAGAGGCTTTTCCATGGACCGGTGCAAGCATGGTTTTGCATGCTACCTGCATGCCACGGATGGGGCTTTGCTTGTTTGTATGGCCTGGTTTCTGGCATGCTGCCACGCAGTGCCGGTCTACAAACCGGGGGTTGGGAACCCCTGGCATAAAGTATCTTAAAAACTTTCAGATGTTTTTTTAAATAAGTTCTTAACTGAAAATAGATATTTATTTAGCTACCCATCTTATAACAAACTTGGGAGGCTTCCAATCATTAGTCTAGTACTGTGATGGTAAACCTATGGCAAGCGTGCCATAGGTGGCACACAAAGCCATTTGTGCAGACATGCGAACCCGAGCCAAACTTACTTGCACTGCACATGCACATGCCTCCCAGCTGATTTTTGGCCCCTTGAGGCCCTCCCGGAGGCTCGACGCAAACTTCTGCAGACTCAGGAGGCTGAAAAACAGGTCTTCCAGAAATACTGGAAGTGCTGAAACAGGCCCATTTTCAGCCTCTCAAGCCTGCAGAGGCTTCTCTCAAGCCTCTAGGAGGGTGAAAATGGCCTCCCCTGGGCTCCAGAGGCCCTCTGGAGGCTGAGAACGGGCATTCTGGTATTTCCAGAATGTTTTTTGGCCTCCCCAAGCTGCAGAGTCTTCCCTTGCACCTCCGGGAAGTGGTGCAAAAATGGCCTCAAACGGACTGAAAATCAGCTGGGAGGTGCGCACATGCACAATGCAGGTAAGGGGGTGGAGGGGCAGGGTGTTGTGCATGCATGCACATTGCATTGTGAGTGCTGACACACACACACTTTCGGCACACCACAACAAAAAGATTTGCCATCACTTGTCTAATACCTGCTGGCTGCTTGCTTTTCTGGCTTGACAATTGACAATATTATTGTCATAATTCATTTGTCATGGTTAGTATCTTCTGAAAATTAGGTTATGTTGTATTTGTGTAATAAAGAATATTTGACTATGATAAGAAATAGTCTAGGCACACTGTCTAAAAATATCTCAAACAATAGAGGTTCATTTTTAGTGCAAGGAAAAACAGAAAAAAGTAGCGGAATGAAAGTGAAAATTAGGGTGATTGGAAGATAAAGGAATTGGAAGAATAAGAAATGGAAGTGATTTTAATCCAATGGTGGATTAAAGAATATTTTGTGAACTGAAAAATACCATTGGATGCAACCTGTAACGCTTAAGTAATTAGTAATTTTTTCTCAAAAATATGATTGCTATACATATAGAGTCCAGGAAAGGCAAAACAGAATTTAACTATGCTAAATTAAGCTACTATTGCTTCATATATTAACTGTGGATATTTTTATTACGGAGTTATGGTGAAATACATACTTTTACAACATATTTTTAGGGAGTGTGTTTTTATAAATATTTTCTATCACTAAGACTGCACTTTACTTTGTTTCTTTTATTGAATCCAAGCACTCTTTATTTCCATGAACGCAAAACTGATTGATTTGATCCTTTCAAAGATTATTACAGGAAAATTTATCTCATCAAATGTTACTTAAACATATTTCACTGTTGTACAATTATCCTGTCTCAGAATGAAGCAGTATGTCAGGATTTATCTGTATTTTATTTCACACTGTTCTGAAATGCTCACATCATGAAGAACATCAGACTGTTCCTGTAGATTCTCCCAATTTCAGCTACTTAGCTAGAAAAAAATCAGTGCCAAATTCTATTATAACAATACTGGATAAGAATTGAAACTGTTACAGAAATGGTTGTAACTAAATCATTTATTTTATTTCCTGACTGGATAACAGATCAAAGCCTACAGGGAAAGAGAAATAATTAGTAATCAAAGTACACGTTGAAATAATCTCTTTTTTCTTATCCATTTTCATATTCCATTTTTGCTTCCTCTATTTTTTATAGCAGATTTTGAATTGTAAACTTTTTGAGAGCAAGAGCATGAAGCACCATGAATATTGATGATGCAAAATGAATAATCATGATAAAAGTATTGAGTCTTATAAATATGAAGTCTCACTTTTCTGAGTTTCCTGTTATATGACTTGACTAGAGATAGATGGCTAAGAAAATAAACAAACAAATAAATAAATAACTTAAAGTAGAAGCAAAAGTGGAGATTTTTGTACACATTTTGTTGAAAAAAGATGTACTAAGACAACAGTACCTTAAAAACATTTTGGCTAAATCTAAATCATAAAGTATTTCATCTTAGTTAGGTAAAGATTATTTCATTGAAAGGTATAGGTAGAACAGAGCCTTTTCAAATTAAAATTGTGGACAAGCTTGATTGCTGTGCTTTTGTGAAAATGAGAATAATCATCAGAGCAGTGGCTGACCTAATGGCCCTATAATGCCCTCAATCAGGAGAGTTGCTGGCAGCTGGCATTCAGTGGTATGCAACTGTAAACCTAGCCAGAAGATCATGAATAGGACCATTGACAAGGTTTAGCATGAATTCAAATCCTATATTATTCTATATGGTATTCTGAACTACATAATTCCATGTGGTCTGTATATCAAGTTATTTTTATAGCATTTATTCTAGACATTCTTCACAAAGCTTATTTTGATTTCTAACTTTCATAGAAATTTTCCTGTACATATTTATAATCTCTACTTTTTTTAACCAATCATGAAGTCTAAGTACTCTTTTTCAAGCATTGGCATCAATACACCCATTGGAACTATGCATCAGTGACACTACTGGATAGCATCCATTGTACCCAGATCACAGACAAACAGACACATTCATACAAATATATATTAAAGTGAGGTAGCCAAATCTAATCAGATAGCCAAATCAGGGAGCTTAATCATTTAAAACATTGAGTCCAATCTCACAAGTTTTTTGTGCTCTCATCTCTATTCATACCAACTTCAGACCATTTTATTTATTTTTATTGTTATAAAAAGCATGCTTGCAACATTGCTCAGAATCAATCAAATGTTGGTGCCTGCCATCTGAAGTTATTTTTGATCAGTTTTCTACTTAATGATAAAGATTCCATTGAGTTGTGCTCTACTTCTGGGGACTACATAGACATCTTTGTATCATATTTAATAGCTCAATGAAAATTATGTGCCGTTGTTTTTTCCTGAACATTTTCCTTATTTCCCAATAAAACAACTTAGCTTATGTTGTCCATCCCAGCTTAAGTTTCAATAAATTAGCCAATCTGGTCTGATCTAAAATTAAACATGGTTGGAGTGGTTGTTATTTGAAGATAAGATCTTCCACACAAGATCATATGGGAATCATGCATGCAGTTGTCAGCCTCTTCCCTATTTAGGATCTTATAGAATCAATCTCATTTTGCCATCAAATTGTAATAGTCTCTTGCTTTTGCTGGACGAATATATATTTGGGAAAGCAAGGAAAAAAGTAAGTAATATAGACATTACTTTGTTTCACCACAGTCACTAACTGTTTTTGAGAGCTACTCAATAAACTAAAGAAAAAGATGAAAAGCCTCTTAATGCATGTATTTAATCTGCTTATATCAAGTGCAAAAAAGTCTTCTTAATGTAAACTGACCTCTTGTTACATTTCAAAAGAGTTACTCCCAGTGATTATCTGATTTAAAAAATAACTGAAAATGATTGCAAATTAAAGGCTTCTAATTTCTCTAAATAAAGCAGACTGGGATTGTTAGTTATTGCTTTTGAAGTGACTTTCTGTTTCAATTTGTACTGTATATGGATCCCAACCATTTGTTGTAAAACTATATGTTACAGTTAAATTTCCTAGACTACTAGCATTCAAGGAAACTTTTCATTTTCTCATACTTTCTCTTTTAGAATGAGATTCCATTCATCCAGGAAAGACAAACTATTTTCATTGTCTGTCCATAATGTTTCATTCATGCAGGGTTTTGTGATAGTTCCAAACATTTGCTCTAAAGTCTATAAATAATATGGTGAATTTCATATTTTGATACATTTGATACATTAACTGCTAAGAAAGAACAACCCTGCTTTAAAAATATTTTCCATTTGTATTTTATTTTAATTCAAATTATTTCAATTTTCTGGCCTTTCAACAACATAACTTCATCTGTAGCCTTTGAATGGAAGAAACATCCCTGTTTATTTAAAACCGAAGTTCTTTGCAATGGATAAGAAAATAATTTCTAAAGGCTTCATACGATCAGTGTACAAGCCCGCATATATGCTATGAAAGAATGAAAGCAGTTATATGCATTACAGAGTTAGTGATCTAATTAAGAAGGCCAGTTTTATCAAAATGAGAATATTCTGTTTTTAAAGATTACCAGCAATCAATATAAAATATTGGTGATCACAAATGCCTCAATACTTTTTAGAAGGGCAACAAACACAGTTTGCAACCAAAGGACTGTAAAAGCATTATTTTAGGAGTTAAAGTGTATTATTTTTATAATAATACTTTCTATATGAGACATTTAAATTATCTAGAATGTGTTTATGAATCAAGAAGTTAAAATGATACTGAAAATGCATTCCACATGAGACTAGAAATATGACCTTTGGATTAATTATTTCTTGACATGGAATATAAAACTGGGCTTCTCACCTCGGCTGATACATCACAATTTTTGTTCCAATTATATTGTTTTGTAACCAAGATTGCTTTGGGTACTGTGATGGATAATTACTTATGCCAAGACAAAGGGAATGCATCATTTTGGATTATTTTTTTTTACACTGTTGGAAATGAGAATTGGAGGCACGGTTTTGCAGTTTTTGTTTCAATTGAATGGGTTGATTCCAGGAGCACTTCCTGAAGTATTATTTAATAGAGCTATGCATTCTTCAAAAGTTATTTGGAAACAATCATTTAACTTTAATGAACTCCTTAGCATTTTATATAATGAGACATCGTAAAATAATTTCATTGACATGGCAGCAGGTAGCTGCACTAGCTATACTTGTCTGATCTGAAAGCTAACCTCAGGTCACCCAAGGCATCATTTCATAATGTAGGAGGAAAGGCAATAGTGGTAATAATTATATGGTGCAAATGATAGATGCTTCAAGTGGGATGATGCTCAATAAACTATTAAGGAAGACCTGAAGATTTTTCAAATTATTAATTGTCTTTATGTCATAGTTAGAACTTTCTACATGTTTAATCACTTATGTGGCCATGTAGGAAAAGACAATCAAAAGCTGCAAAGATAGAATGACAGTAGGATCATGGACTTAGGAAGCTAAACACAGTTAAAGTTTAAGTGAATCAATTACACAGGGCCATCTTAGGCATCAGGTTTGAAATGGACTGAAATTACTGCAGATCAATCAACAATCAAGTAATACGATAGTTACCAAATAATCATTGATGCAGAGAAAGGGGATGAACAAATTTGAACTGAAAATAGGAGAACAATGTGTTTCTGGTTAGAAATTGGAATGCCAAAGTTAGAAATAATAAGGAAAATATGGCTGGACTTTATGGCCAGGAATAGGAATTAAGCAGGAGAGTGATTTAATCAGTTTTGACCATTCAAAACTACAGCTTTATTACTAACAATAATACTGTCTTTAAACAATAAAAGCAGTGCATATATATATATGGTACCAAAATAATGCATGGAATTATTCAACACAGATTAATTTTTCAGATCCTTAAGGGAAAGGCCAGATATTCTAGCTGATTTTAGAAAAGACTGAGAAACAAAAGACACAATTGATGAAACACACTAGTTCACTAAGAAAACTAAGAAAGAATACAAAAAAAAAGTCAATATGTATTTCATTGATTACAGGAAAGCCTTTGATTAACTTGAACATGTCAAGCTATAAAATGTCTTTTAGAAAATGGAAATCCAAGATCATCTCATTGTCCTCATGGGAAATCAAATAAGGCAGGAAGCCACAGTTTCTACAAAACATGACAAAAGGTTGGTAAAACAGTCAGACGTGGCTGTATTTATTCAATTTATTTATTGAATATACAGTGAGGGAGCTTGGACTGGAAGAAGATGAGCATGGCTTTAAAATTGGAGGATAACATTTCTCTGCCAACTGAAAAACTGAATGATCTGGAAGCTGTAATAATATCAGTTCAAGGATTACAGTGAAAAAATGGGACTTAGAAAGAGGCCAAACTGATGACAGCAGGTACAACAACCAACCTTAGAATTGACAGTACAGATATGAAATAGTGGATAGTTTCTACTTTTTACAATTTACTATCAACAATAGAACAATCAAAATTAGTATATTTGCCACAGACTAGCACTTGACAGAGCAGCACTGAAGGCCCCAGGAAAGATAGGCAGATTTCTAACTATAAAGGTCTGCTTTGTGAAGAGAGTAATTTTTCCTCTACAGAAGTACAAGTTGGATTTGATAAGTAGAATAGAAAGATTATTGATGCTTCTGAATCTTGGTTGAAGAACAGCTTTGAAATATTATGGATAACCAAGAAAACAAATAAACAAATCATAAGATAAATCAATCTGAAGTTCTCATTTGAGATACATGACCAGGCTCAAATAAACTTATTTTGGATATATTATTCCAAGACCTGTCTTCCTTGAGAAGTCTATTATTCTGAGAAAAATGGAAGGAAAGAGAAGACAAGGACAACCAGAAGCAAGGCAGGTGCTTTATTACAGTAGCAACAAGTAGACCATTGGAAGACTTGAATTTTCAAAAACAGAAAGGACATTGACTCCAAATGTTCATGGTTTTCATTATAAGTGCTCAAAATAGGGGAAAGCAACATGAGCTGTTAATAAAGAAAAAAATTATTTCAGAGGAGGCACCCAGTGGGATGACTGTCATCATAGAAATATAGCAGTTAAAAGATACATTTTTTCAAAAACAAAAAAGATAAGCAATAAAAGGAGGGGAGGAGTTGCAAGTATTTAAAAAATATCCATTCCTAGTCAGGAATTTAAATGTGTGTGTTTGAGAATGCTGTAGAGAGCAGCTGAGTTAAAACAAGCGGAGGAAAACCCCTCCCTCAAGAAAGCCACCCTGCCATTGTTGTTCTCTAGTAGCATCCTCCCAACCAAGGAAGAATGTAAATAATACTTTCCAAAGGCAAGTTGTTGATATTCCAAAGAGGCATGAAGTCATAGGCTTCAAATAGTGGTTCAAGGCTTCAAATAGTGCAGCAACTGTCAGGAGAAAAAAATCTGCCAAATTTGGTTTTTCTGGTTTGCCTTGCTGATAATTTTCACCATAGAGAGTAAAACTTAGCAGGGATAGGGGAAGCAGCAAAAACATTGTGGACAATAACCATGTGATCATCAAGTGTTTGATTTGAAAGTATGACATTATGTGGCATTAAAAGCATAATTGCAGGTAGTTTCAGTGAGGAGTACAGTAAAAGAAATCACTGTGGCTACACAAAAAAATTAACATATATATATATATTTGTTTTCTGAGGTTTTCGCGGGTATTTGTATGTGGCTCTTTGGTGATTCGGTTTTTCTTCCGCATAAAATTGGAAGTATTTTGGCGATGTTTCGACGAAATCTCAGTCGTCATCTTCAGGCTTTGTGCTTCTTGGAGTAATGTGAGTTTGCAGCTGCTTCTTCCTTTTAACTGCCAGTGAGGGTGCAACCTGACTAGGTGGGGGCTTGCTGTGTTCTGATTGGCTGGGGGTGTGTTCTGTTAAGGTGGGGGCTTAGCTGTGCTCAGGCTAGACTTAGTTGCCGGGGGATTTGAGCTGGTGAGCTGCGATCCTGTTGTATAGCTTCGCGTTCATGGTCGTGCCACATCTTCATGGTGGGCGTCAGTTCGCTTCATGTATGGGTCGGAGGGGTTTGAAGCAGGTAGTGATGTAGCTGTGGTACGACTTCTGGTGCGTGGTTGTGTCTCATCATCTGTGTGGGTGAATCTGTTTCTACAGAAAATGATTTCTGTCAATCATTTGGAAGCCTGCACTCACAAATAAAAAAATCTCCACACCACAAGCCAGGCAAACACCTGGGCACAAACAGATCTCCCCTAATACCTCCAGCTCAAACACACCCCAACCAGGCACCCAGATGAAACCTAGCTTCCTAACAAATGATAGCCATCCTTTTATTCGGAGCCAAGCCGCACAAAAAGCCTCCAATACAGGAACACAATATTGCCAGCCAATCAAGACACAAAAAAGCCACAAAACAGACAGAAGATATTAGAAACACCAACCAAGCAGAACACAGCAAACTCCAAGACCAATAAACATAGACTAAGACTCCCAACTAATCAGGGTGAAGAAAAAAAAAAAACATTCTGACACAGCGTAGGCTAGCCTCAAATTTAAAACTGAAATGGCTATGATAGCCTGACTCACAGACGAACACAGTACAGAAGCCTGATGATGGCAGATGAGATTCTGCCGAAACGTTGCTACAACTTTAAAAGCACAACTACAATGATGTGGGATAATATCCAAACGAAGCTGACCAGCATACATGTAAGTACCCATGAAAACTTATATATATATATGTATATGTATATGTTTTCTTAAGTTTTCGTGGGTACTTACATGTATGTATATATGTACTTACATGCACCCAGATGAAACTTAGCTTCCTAACAAATGATAGCCTTTTACTCGGAGCCAAGCTGCACTTAAAGCCTCAATACAGGAACACAATGTTGCCAGCCAATCAAAGCCACAAAACAGACAGAAGAAATTAGAAACACCAATCAAGCAGAATACAGCAAACTCCAAGACCAATAAACACAGACCAAGACTCCCAACCATTGAATGAATCTCTGAGACTAGATGAATTATAACATGGTATACTAAAGAATGTAGCTGACTGTGTGACAAATTTTCATGCTGTCCAGGTGTATCAAACTACAGACCCGCTCAACTAAGATTGGTATGCTGGAAAATTCTAGAGCAGGTCATTAAAATACTGATTGAAAACAATTTAGTCATTTAAGGCTAGGTCCCACTGGCCGATGGACACAAAACGTATGCATAAAGGACACAGCAGACAAGCAAAATTTCGAGGGTGGCTCCATTCATTGTCATCCACTTCAAAAAGTGGCAAAAATTTTAATAAACAGAATGGAAAAGAATGGACATGGGTAGTATGTAGCGGGGATGTTAAACGGATGTTCATAGGAAATCTAGCGGATGGAAGCGAATGACACTCCGAAGGGGTTCCGCAGGAGAATTTCGAAGCGGACGCATCGTGGATGAAGCAGATGCATCACGTATGCCTAAAGGAAAGAAAGGGGATGCAGTGCAGATGTATATCGGATGCAAACGGATCCTTTCTATTTCCGTGCTACTAATGATGTATAGACATTCCATGTACCCTTTCTTTCCTCCCTCTTTCCGTTTTCAGCTGCAGCAGATGTGAGTTGCGAGGATGCCCAGAGGATGCAGAGAGGATACAGCGGATGTTTAACGGATGATAAACGGAAATAGAACGTTTGTTGCTTGTATGTCGCGGATTTACATCGTACACGGCGGAAAGTTCATCCGTTCACAAAGTTTTGTGCAGCTCAAAATTTCTTGCACGGATGAAATCGCAGTGGACGGATCCTCGATGGATAGAGCGTATGAAACACGTATGCAATGAGTACACAACGAATGCATAGCGTTTTCCAATGGATGGCAAGCTTTTTTTAACGTTTTACATCCTCTTTGCATCCATAAGTGCAGTGGGACAGGGCCTTTAGAGAAGTCAGTGTCAATTTGTCAAGAACCAATATTGCCAGATTGATCTTCTCATTTTTAATTGGGTAGCTTGCTTATAAATTGTTGGAATGCTATAGACATAATATACCCAGCAAAGCATTTGACAGATTACTTTATCAGCTGCTAGTTAATTTTGTTACATGCCAGTTACCAAGCAAATTAAATGTGACTTGGCTACTATGACAATTAAATGTTATGGCTCATCTATAGTTGAGTTTTTATTCTCAATCTTTTCAGTAGTGTTTTGAAAAAAGAATTTGAAGTGCTGCTTGTCAGATTTATCGGTGATACAAAATTGGGTGATAATGTTACTTTTGAAACTGTGATGATTTACTTTTGAAATGAGTAAAAAATGACATTTGAAATTAGAGAACAAGAAGATGAACAATTTTATATGATATGGGATTTGTTTTTTATCAATGGTTGAACAAAAAGACATGGCAATGTAATAGGTCAGATAATTTTGTAATAGAAGTTTAATAGATTGATATAAAATATAATATAGACATATATAACCATTGGCTGAAAGTATAACATAAATTTTAAAACAAAATTTGGAATAAAATGATGGGATAAATAGTTTAGTCATTGATGATTAATAACTGATAAATATATAAGCATAGGTTAGTTTGTCAATGTTAAAATTGATATAAACTGTGAGTAATGACTACAAAAGGATAGCACAAAAGTTTTGTAACCAACTAACACACTGTATGTATATAAAATGGAAGATGGTTTTGTTTTTATGTTTTGTTTGTATATGTTTGTCTTAAAAAAATAAAAACTTTTTTTTTAAAAAAAGGCCATTTGATCAGAACTCGTTGAATTACCAATGCTCCATCAAGCATGCAGGGCTTCCATCAGAAGCACTAATACCCACAGACTTCTTCTGATGCAAAAGTTATTTTCACATAAATATTTAGATGAAGAGGTTGGTTTTTAGGCAATGTTTAATTAATGCATTTTTCAATTATATTCATATAAGAATTATGATGATACTGTAAATCATTTTCAATTGCAAGCTCTTGTGGTTTGTTTTATGTGAATTGCCTAAGACATATGTCTACTTTTAGACAAATTATATATAAAAGGAGTATCTCCATCAATTTTGGTTGAAGAGGCTCATTCTGAAATAACTTATACATATCTCAATAGTGGAAGCTCTAAATCAGGGCTTTCAAACTCCCAGTCTGTGGGCTGGATGCGTCACACACTGTCCATGCCCACACTTGGTTTAGCAAAGGGGGAAAAAGTCCCAATACATCACATGATGTCACCGCAGCAACGTGAGTTTGACACCCCGCTCTAAATAAATGTTTGTTTAGTAGTCAGCAAATACAGCATTCTGCTCAAATCCAGCAATTAATAATGAAAACTCCACAGCAATTAATAACAAAAATTCTACAGCAATTAATAACAAAAACTCTTAGCAGGTACTTGCATTTAAATATCTGGTGAAATGTTCATCATTAATAAAGGTCCAGGGCAGATGTTATATTTTCCTGCTCTTCTTTTTAAAAGCTTTCTGCATCTGCTATGAAAGGTACATAAATTTAATTGATTTCTTGAAGAAGCCAAAGACATATGAATCATAGTAAGTGGGTGATATCATGTGGTGGCCTTTGTATAGACAAAGGAGCAGATGTCACCAAGGAACATGAATCATGACAATATCATGTGAATAAGGTCCCAAGACAAAAATAGTCACTGAACTTGCATAACTCAGTGGCCTTTCTGGGTCACAGTCCTGATGCTGAGAATGGTGCCATTGTGTTGCATGTTAAGTTTGGGATTGAGTCAGTAGCTATGTGAAATGGAAATTGAGGGAAAATGCTTTTGGATATAAATTACTTTTTATGATCAGTATGACTTACTTTAAATCATTAGCATAAAAATGTGATATGTTGCACAGGAGTATGTCAATGTTCTGATGTTATGCACAGGGTTCACGGCCAGTTTCCTAGCATTCCATCTAATTTTGTCATCAAAGTGGCTTTTATTTGGACATGAAAAGCATATTGAAAAAAAATATAATAAATATGTTCATGTCTGATTTAGAAACAAGATGTTTGTCTTTGTTTTCTGAAAAGATTTGTTTTTCCCTCAAGCAACCAAAGAAATTAAAGAAAGGAATTTGCTTTCTGAGCTCTTAATCCTAGTTTGGTAAAGTCCATTGCCCTAGACTAATGCTGGAATGAAGAAAAAGTAGAAGACTCAGAATCTTATAAATCATTGTGGGTGGGAAAAGCCACACCCTTAGGCTTTGTAAAAACAAGCAACTGAAGCCCAGATTCCATTTTCCAAAGATCTGTATAGCAAATGTACACTTTGAATAATTATTAGGATGGTTTTGCTCTTGTTTTTGTTGGTTTTAAATTCTGTTTTTGTTGCTTTTAAAGAAGACAGAGGAGACATACTTTACATATTTTAGCAATTATGAGACCATTAATTGTATCTGTCATTCTAATTTTTATTTATGTTGGTGGATGGAATGTAGGTTGTGTTCTGTTAAAGCATGCTGAAAATATTTAGTCTATTGGAGGAATTCTTGATATTTGCAATATAAACATTGATTGTTATTTTGTTGGAGGATCATTATAAGGCAGCACTATTTGTTTCAGTACAGTAAACATATTTCTACATAGCACTTTCTCTCACATCCATTAGTAATCAGCTGTTTTCCAAATTTATTGCTTGTTTTTTCACTGTAATTTTTTAGTATGCATTTTTTTCTTAGTGTAAAGAACAACTCATTAAAACAAGTATGATGCTGCTCATAATGATTCACTGGACCAATACACAAAACCATAACATAAATATGCAAACCCATTCAGTACTTATAATTTTTCAGTTACGAATTTCTTTCACAAAAATAGTTATTCTTTCATGCACAGACCCTACCCATTGCTGACTAAAAAGAGAATTCATTAATGACATACTAAAGAAGCTATGTTTTCAAGAAAATCAGACTTTCAAAATTAGAACATTTTTTTGCTCAGTGAGGGTTGGGAGCTTTTTAAGCATAGTAATGGAAACAGTTGCTTTCTATATGCTTCCATTCTGAGTCTTAACAATCATAATAGGCCCAAAGAATAGACTGGAAAATATGTATCCCTCCCATTTTGAAGAAATCACTGCTGTCACATTCAGACCTCAGATGGGTCAGCACTGTGTGAAAGCTTTCAATAGCCAGATAATAGGCTAATGTTTCCTATTTGAATTGGCAGTGACTACCCATGAATTCGGTTCATAATCTGAAACCTTAAAATAATAAAGTTGGGGAATAGTCTTAGGATGTTTTTGTATGTAGAGCAAGGGCTCTGTCAGCAAGCTATCATATTTCCGCATTTATATTACCATCTGTCTTATCATAAATCAATTTTGAATAACTAGTGACCCACAGACTGCATTCTATCCTCTAATATCCCATTTATGCCCCTCTCAGCATAAGATTAGTCAAGGCTCTCCTTCTAAAGATAAATCATAATGGGCCATAACTTCTTTTCTTCAGAAAGAGGCATTTGTGACTTGTTGTCCAGTGCTTCTCCAGTGGAGGTACTTAAACCAAATGCCAAATTCTGGGAAAGCCATCAGGGTGAACCATTCCATTAAGATGCAGTAAGGTATTAGTGAGGTGTATATTAAGAACTCATAATGTCTCAGGCTGATTATATATTTAGACTAAAGTATCTTGACCTAAGTGGGTAAAAAGCAATGAAACACCGAAGGTGATGGCATACCTTTGCAGGCTACCCATCTCTAGAGTCAGGCTAATGGCAGAGCCTGAATTTCCAGCCTGAAGTATATGCCTTTTAAATTGGAAATGCCATTTCTTATTTTGATTAGGAGCTCTTTTTATGACACCTATCTTGCAGATCATATCTTTAAGATCTAGAAGCATCTGAAGATCAGTTTTAGATCTGCACAAAATTATTCAATGAAATATACTTATTCTTTGGTCAGAGATGATATAGGTCATCAGGAATCAGAGGCTGAACCTGCTTATATGTGGACTCCATTCCTGGTTGCCTGTCTTCATTGCTATATTCCTGAGAATACTGTCCTTGTTTACATCTTTTAGAGCAACCAGGATGATGAGGGGACTGGAGGCTAAAACATATAATGAACAGTTGCAGGAACTGGGCTTGGCTAGTCTAGTAAAGAGAAAGACCAGGGGAGACATGATAGCGGTCTTCCAATATTTGAGGGGCTGCCACAGGGAGGGAGGGGTCAAGCTATTTCAAAAGCGCCTGTAGGCCAGACAAGGAATAATGGATGGAAACTGAACAAGGAGAGATTTAACCTGGAAACAAGGAAAAACTTTGAGAACAATCAACCAATGGAACAGCTTGCCCTCGGAAGTTGTGGGAGCGCCATCATTTGAAACTTTCAAGAAGAGATTGGATTGCCATTTGTCAGAAATGGTGTAGGGTCTCCCACTTGGACAAGGGGTTGGACTAGATGACCTACAAGGTCCCTTCCAAATCTGATTATCTGTGTTTTTCAAATATAGCCAATTCTTAGGGAAATTGTCACAGTGTGATGCAATTCTCTCTATCTTCCTTCCCTCCTCCCCATTTCTGGGCTTGACAAGAGAGAAAGAAAAGGTCTGGGATTTACAATAGTATTTTCAGCATGGCTTGAGCTCCACCCATATTTACTCAGCACTCACAGCTTCTCTATTCATGGAAGATCATCTCTAAGGGTCTTCTGCCTGGTCCTCCCCAGAAACTAGGGTTTTGTCACCAACAGCCAATCTACTCCTATCCCTTAGGTGAAGTTGCCATCCTCTGCAGTCATTCAGGTCCCTCCTTCCCATTCTAGGGTCTTAGTTGAGCTCTCATCAATCTCTCATCAATCAATACTCTCTTCTTCCAGAGAAATCACTCTTGGACCCTTATTCTCCTCTTGCAATTAGAAACCAGTGACTGCTCTGCATGCTTATCTCATCAACTTTTCTGTCCAGCCACTCCATGCACACAACATTTCTCTTTTCTCATTCACCTTCTCTGTTTCTCCAATTTTTAGTCAGACTGGCAACATATTTTTTAGAAACCAAGGAAGTGTGTATCTCCTACAGCTCTGGTCCCCAACACCAATGTACCAAGGTGAAACAATGTCTCAAAATCCACCCCCACCCCCACACACAGATCCCTCAACTGCTGTGCTGCCAAGTCAGCTCATTATTCCTCATGATAGCACAGCTGCCCTTCCAGGACAGAACTGACAGTCTTGCAATATTTGAGGGGCTGCCACAAGGAATAGGGGGTCAACCTATCGTCCAAAATTCCTGAAAGCAGGACAAGAAACAATGAACAGAAACTAATCAAGGAGAGAGGCAACCTAGAAATAACAACAGTGAGAACAATTAACCAGTGAAATAGTTTGCCTCGAGAGATTGTGGATTCTCCATCACTATAGTTTTTTTAAGAAGAGCTTGGACAGCCATTTGTCTAGAGTCGCCTGTTAGAGGGTTAGATTCTGCTCTGTTATTCTGTAATTCACTTCTTTTTACTGCATTGGCTCAGAACAGCAGCCATGCCAGGCTGCCAAAACCCATACACCACGCTATTATTATAGATTTAGAAATAGATTTGTTTAGTTAAAACTTTGATTTTTAATCTATGTTCGTACCTAATTGAGATTCAATGTCCTTTGAGACATTATCTCAGCTGAAATTAAACTTGAGGGTAAAAAAAATGTAGAAGGCAAATAATAAAGCACAGAGTTTCATTTCAAGAAGTATGAAAAAGGGTCATCTTCTCATAATAGTAAAAGGAATTTCTATTCTTTGGTTTCAAAATGTAGATCAGGGTTGACAATGAGGGCAGGCTAGGTCTGACTGACTACTTGATTGGTGATACAGAGTTGGGAGCTTTTCCTATCTATGTAATATAATTAATCATGTATTCACTTTTTCTATCTCCCCCATAATCCTTTGCCAATCTATTCTTAGGACTCTTAATCAATTTGGCTGGGTGCCCAAGGATCATCCTTATAGGGATGTGGTTTCTGATTTCCATTATTTGGGTTCAAATTATAATGGATTGCTATTTTTCCACAATATTGTGATTCAAAGGAAGTGAAACAAACTAAAAAAAACCCATAAAAACAGAATAACACTTGTAATTCCCAGGCTAATACACATTATTATTGCACTTCACTATGAGTTGAGTGTTTAGAGACATCTGCAGCAGCAGGTTATAGGCACATAGCAGAGTGGCATTCACTCTGCTATGAGAGTGGCATTCACTGAGCTGGGAATATTCATGTGGCAAAACAGTGAGGGAAAGCTAGTTTTTTAAAATAGATACCATGTATGTTGATTGCCTTGGGTAGAATGTTTTCTTTAGTGGTACCCAATTTATAAATGTATGTTTTTATCTCTTTTTTTTCACCTGTTGGGACTGTTTTGTAGAGTTTTGTATCCAAAATGTCACATCCACAAAACACTGCCAGATCTTTTCCTTGGTGAAATATTTCCCTCAAAGAAAAGCAAGGATTTACTCATTACTTTCTGAATATATGGTTCTCCAGAGATATTCTTCAGTATGGTGACCTCCCTTAAACCATGCTACCTGGGAATTTTAGAGATTGCCGTCCAGTTTAGTTGGTTTGGGTAACTATTGTACAAATACATTCTGAGCCCACTTATTTAATATTCAATATTCTCTGTTAGAGTGAAGAGAAGGCAGAACAATTCTCATATCTTAAAGAAACACTGGATTGAGTATTTCAATCAGAATTTTCTTCAGAATTTTGCACTTGAATCTTCTCTATATGGTATATATGTAAATAAAAATCATTAAATGTAATACAGAAACCAGAGCTTTCCAATGAATTAAATGAACATTATACGTATATATGTATGTTAAAAGTTTAATTTTTTTTAAAAAATACAGTGGTCAAATCTTGTGTAGTTAGCAATTTCTCTAGATTTTGAACATTTAAAAAGGATATTTCTTGTGATGACTCAGGACAAGGCATGAAGGCAACACAGCCAGCTGATAGTTCAAACTCCTCTTTATCAGTCCAGCTGTCCCCCAATGCTACCATGTTTATGGCAAGTCCTAGAGCAAAGCGCTTTCTCTCTCTCACACACACACACACACACACACACACAGAGGGAGAGAGGGAGGGAGAGAGAGAAAGAGAGAGAGCCCTCTGATTGAGACTAGTCCAGCAAAACGCTGTTAGCACAATGGCTTCAAAGCAAGAAGTCCAGCAATGGCACACAAAGTCCACAAATTCAGCATTTGTTCCCAACAGACACCCCTCCTCACAGCATCTTCTTAAGTCTCAGTCCTCAGGTGTGCCTTGTGAAGAGGGGTGGGACAGTCTCCTCCCGAGTCGTCGAGTCAGCCTGCATTGTCCCACCTCCTCTCCACTCTCTATGCTCGGGGATCAGGAAGGGGTGGTCCTTGCTCTTCACCTGAGCTCTGTCACTTCTCATTTCCACTGCCTGTCCTCTCTTAGTCATCCTGCCTCCTTACTCTCTGCTGGCAAGCTGTCCTAAGCCCAAGGAACCCAGGGTTACCTCATCCTGCTCCTCCCTGCATTCTTCCAAAGCCAACGAAGTCACCCCCTCGATCTCTGCTGGCCCCAGCTCCGACTCATCCTTCTCTGTGGATTCAGGCTCTGCTGGGGGCATAGCATTTATTTTATTTTGTTTCTCTTAGAAAGAGCATCTGCAATTCCCTCTCAAACAAGGTTGAGAATCAGACATATAAATCATTTAAATTTATAATTAAAATCTGTAATGATAATTTAAATATTATCAGGATAATTTTTTTAAACTTTTGAAGCCTGCTGGTCATTGTTATATACAGTTTGAAGTCAAAGAGTAACTAGCTCTAATCAAACTAATTGAAGAGTAGGCTAGTTATAATAAATGTCTGAAATGCAGTATTTTCTGCATTCCTTCTATCACTATTTCTTGTAGGAAAGTCTGTCTTCTGTGCATTTTTAAAGTACAGAAATGTTAGGGGGGTATTCAGGGATTAGTGAAACGTGGCCCTTGAGCTACCCTTCTTCCACATGACACAAAATGATTGGATAGTCCAGCACTATCAGAAGTTCCATACATTACCCACCCCTGATAAACATTAATAAGAAGTTAGTTAATTGGACAAGGAAATAAATATTGGATTTATGATTGAAAGAAGGAATAAATATTATGGCCTTTCCTATTCTTAGATTTTTTTTAATTCAAATGATGAAACATCAATGCATATAGGCCTGATTCTGTTAAAGAGATGGTGTCCTAATAAAGCTTGTCCATTTTCTTCAGCCATTAAAGAGCTTGTTCATTATTGTTTCATGTTCTCTAGAAGTTCTGTCAAGTAAGCTTTCCAAGTCTGATATTAATCGAAACATCATCTCTTTCTTTACAATTTATGTGAAATTTAAATATAAACCAAAATTATCTCAAGTTCTCCTATGAGCTGTTCAGAGAATCCAGTAGTGGGAAGGTGCTTCAGTCTCTGGATGTCTAGGCTGGGCTTAATTTGTGGAACACTCCTCCTCTTCCACGGGACTCCTCCCCAGCGTTCCCCAGTTTTTGCTCAGCCTTGTGAGAGACAGGCAGTGCTTGTGATTCTTCCTTGACTGAAACAGGAAAAAATTCTTTCGTTGCAGCAGGTTTGACAGTTAATTCGCTTGTTTTTAGCCTTCTTCCTTTCGGATTTATCAAACTGGCTCATGTTGCAGAGATCAGAGCCAGACAGGTCTGAATTAGGGAAGTGCCAGTTCACGCCCCAAAGCGTCAGGAGGTTTCTTCGGCGCTGCTGCACACCCCCTTCCCACAGCCGATATTCTACCCATGCCATTTCGAATGATTGCCGCAGCGTCTTTTTCCCTTAATTGATCTGCAGCATGACTTTTTACTACAAACCGAGTCGTATCACTCTCCCCCCCCCCTGAACACCATTTGAAGTGGAGAATTCAAACTCTTGATAACTTCCACCTTTTCCCGCTGCTTAGCTTAATAGAAAAAGCCACCACCTCAGTTGCTGCTGAGGAGCGCGCCAAAAAGTTTAATGGCCGGAGGCAATTTTGTGCTGTCAAAACTTCATGGCCATGCATCTGTCATTAATTCTTGAGCTGTGTGAGGTAGTTTTGCTCGGAGCAGCAGGTTCCCTTCAATATTCTGGGAACTATTATACCCTTGTCTTGGCTTGGTTTCATTCGAGGCTATTTCTTACATTTTAATTTGTTGGCTTAATACTCACAGCCCAATTATCTCAGCAGCACAGCAGCGAGCATCCAGGCCTGAGTCTGCCTGTGCAGTAACACTGTTGAAGGCCCCTACACTTATCAATCTGGGCCTTTAGGCGTTCACAATTTGGCTGTTTGGCTTTACTTTGCA
>BLBF01000053.1:2876562-2955761 GCA_015471245.1 Laticauda colubrina
TTTTTTTTTGTCTGTTTTGAAGGCAGTCTTGATGTGATGCCTGTGTAGTATCTTACTGATTTTATCTGTAGTACCTCTTATGTAGGGCAAGACAGCTGTTCCATAGGTCTGTTGATCTTCTCGGTCTCTGTTATGTCTTGGTGTGTTTTTGTGGATCAAGTTGGTGATTTTGTTTTTGTGGAAGCCATTGGCTGTCAATACTTTAGTCAGGTTGCATAGTTCAGTCTTTATATATGTCTTGTCTGCCAGGCGTTTGGTTCTGGTAATTAGTGTTTTAGCCACGGAATTTATCTGTGCTGGGTGGTGGTGGGATTGGGTGTTGAGGTAGCGGTTGGTGTGTGTTTTCTTCTGGTATATGGTGTGTCCCAGTGTGCCATCTGACTACAGATAAAATCCATCATGCAGTTATGACCAGGGAATATCCTGTGATCATCGATCATGAGTCCCAATCGCTGAGGTCATTGACCAGGTCAGAGCAGCACCATACCCAGGTACTGACGGAGGAGGAGGAGGAATTGGATCAAATTGATCCAATGGAAGAGACTGATTCGGGATCAATACATGACAGCAAGCCCCTGTCAGAAGCAGACCCCTTAGAAAGGGGAATGTCTGAGGATGAGGGTCTTATTCCTGACCAACCTGTTTTTACAGACTTATTCCGCCCATAGCTTTTCAAATTTCTCTTGTTTAAGACAAAAAATATTGCACGTCTAAACAAGTCGACCCCTTCCACCACATCAACTCCTTCGGACTAGGGACCAGAGGATCTTATCTTCAACCAACCAGTAGTTGAAGCAGAGGTGATCCCAGTTCCTCCCATGTTTTCGGACCTGGTACAGAAGCAGTGGCCCGCGGCAATGGTGTACACAGCCCCCATTGGATATGACAAGAAATAGTTTAATCTGGTCCCTGATTTCTCAAAATTATTGAATATTCCTGAGGTAGATGAACCTATAGTGGGATTAGTGTCCTTCTCCATTCCCAGCGATGCGCTGGGGGCATTAAAGCCGGAGGAAAAATGGGCCGAGCTAGTCCTGCGTAGAGCCCATCAGTCTGATGCATGGGCCATCAGAGCAGCCACGACCGCCTCCTTTTTCACGCGTTCCTCTCTCAGATGGCTCCGTCTCTTACAGCAACATGACCCTAATTCTATCCTTAGAGCGCAGCAAGATATTGCTAAACTTATTGCTGCTGCTGAATTTCCAGCTGAAAGCAACTTATCATGCAGTCAAGTTTTCAGGCAGGGCCATTACTTCACATGTCACAGCGCGTAACTTGCTATGGTTAAAACATTGGCAAGCCTACTTCAAACACAAATCCAAGCTGGTTCATCCCCAACTGTGGGAGACAGACTGTTTGGCCCTTCCCTTGATCTGCTACTAATCGAAACCCGTAACAAAAAGAAAATTCTTCCTTCCCTTTTTCGGAGGTCAGATCCTAGAAACCCTCAGTCCTTTCAGAGGGGATCCTTTTCACCCTTTTACCAGGGATCCTTTTCACCCAGATACCAGAGACCCCCACCATTCAGACCAGGGCAGCAGCCAGATAGGTCAGACTTCAGGGATAGGAGCAGAAGGGGTAGTCAATCCAAAAGATTCTTTCGGGGATCAGGAAACAGGTTCTTTCGGTGTCCAAGATAACTCCTGGGACTCAACCCCTATTGGCAGGCGCCTTAAATTATTCGCCGACCAATGGGACTCCTCAACCTCTAATTCCTGGGTCATAGACACAATCAGATTTGACCTTGCACTGGAGTTTCAATCCACTCCCCCAGATTTTTTCATGTCATGCCCTCTCTCCAGAGACCTGGTTAAACATGATCTCATGGAATCGGCTATCTAACACCTACTGGATATTCGAGCCATCCAATCAGTAGCTACCACTCAATGGGGGCGAGGTTTCTATTCACATCTTTTTGTTGTTCCCAAAAGTTCAGGGGGGTGGAAAGCGATATTAGATCTGAAATGAACGTCTCAACCATTTCTTAGTATATGGCAAGTTTAAAATGCATACCCTGCAATCTATCTTGCTCGGCATCAGAAAGGGGTATGTCCATAGACTTGACGGAGGCATACCTGCATATTGCTATTCGGCCTTCCCACTATAAAATTTCTCAGATTCTGTTATAATAACTACCATTTTGAATATGTGGCCCTTCCCTTTGGACTTCTGCCCCAGGACCTTCACGAAGGTTCTCGCAGTGCTAGCTGCTCATCTTCGGGACATCCCCATACGACTCCAGTGTTATCTTGATGACATCTTGATCTTGTCATCTTCCACCACCCCCCCAAGCAGTCAAAGACACTCAGAACACATTACAATCCCTACAACAACATGGCTTCTCAATAAATTGGAAAAGGAGTCATTTAACACCATTGACTCGGATAACCCATCTGGGGGCTGTCATAGATACGGTGGAAGGCAAAGTTTACCTGTCACCAGATAAACTAAATAGCATTCAGCAATTAGTTAAGGAGATCAGGGTTCTTTAGAGGGTGTCCCTAGCTGAACTATCAAAATTGTTAGGCAAGATGATCTCATGTATCTCTATCATCCCTTGAGCCCGGCTCCACACTTGATCTCTTCAGTGGTTCCTGCTTCCGTACCAGCGCTCCGGCCAAAGCAACTCCAACAGAAGGTCAGGGTACTACCAAAGGTTCTCATATCTCTCCTCTGGTGGACCAGACCAGTCATCAACAGAGGCTGTCTCTTCAAGGAGCCACAAAGACTTACCATCACCACCGATACCAGCCTGTTTGGATAGGGAGCTCATGTTCAATCGCTTATAACCCAAGGCCGCTGGTCCTCCATAGAACAGTCTTGCAGGGCGGAGACCAACCTATTTTCCATCAGAGCAGAGCACATTTCGGACCTGTCGAATATACAGGCAGACTGGCTGAGCAGGGCCACCATCGATCAATCAGAGTGGTGCCTCCATCCCTCGTTGTTTCAGGAAGCGGTCAGGACATTTGGACAGCCGGTGGTGGACCAGTTCGCTTCTCCCCTCAACACTCAGCTCCCGAGATTTTTTTCCAGGTACCCATTACAAGGAGCGGAGAACTTCAACTCGCTCCACTGTCCTTGGCCCCTGGGACTCCTGTATGCATTCCCTCCACTTCCACTGGTTCCCAAGGTTATCCAGAAATTGCTAGTCGAGAGGGTGGAACTACTTCTAGTAGCTCCTTACTGGCCCTGATGGCCGTGGTTTGCAGACCTCCACAGTCTCTCAGTATCAACTCCATGGAGAATCCCACCAGCCAGGGTCTCGTTAACTCAGGGACCCCTTCAACATCCGGACCCTCAATGGTTGCACCTGACTGTCTGGAGGTTGAGCGGAGCTGTCTGAAGAGTGAAAAGTTTTCCAACAGAAAACGCCACTATCCTAGCTGCTAGATGCCCCTCAACAACTCTCATTTACAATGCCACATAGTCCAGTTTCTGCAAATGGTGTACCGAGTCTCAAATTGATCCCAGCTCTGCCTCTGTGGTTCAAATTCTAGAGTTCTTACAAGACGGACTTGATAAGGGGTTACCACCATTGATAAGGGGTTACCACCATTACTGAAATTTGTCGAGTCGCAACCTGGGCCTCTCCATTGCCTTTCATTAGGCATTATAAAATAGATGTGTTTGCATCCTCTGAGGCCTCCTTTGGCAGAAGAGTTCTGCAACGGGTCCACACGGACCAGGAGGAGATTCCAGGCCAGACAGAGTCCCTCCCGTAGGACAGGCCAAGCTTTGGTATGTCCCGCTACTGGATGTTCTGAACAGCTCATAGGAGAAAGGGCGTTGGTACTTACCTGACACGCCCATTCTCTTTGAGCTGTGAAGAGTATCCAGCCCCACCCTTTTGTTCCGTCTGGTGAGGCCCTGTTTTGGCCAAAAATTTGTTAGGGCATTGAGGATGAGGGCAGTTATTTCTCTCCTCTTTGCAAAACTGGGGAACGCTTGGGAGGAGTCCTGTGGAGGAGGAGGAGCGTTCCACAAATTAAGCCCAGCCTAAACATCCAGAGACTGAAGCACCTCCCCACTACAGGATGTTCTTCACAGCTCAAAGAGAACGGGCATGTCAGGTAAGTACCAATGCCCTGTTAAAAACAAAAACATATTATGTTCTTTTTTGTCAAGTTGAAATGCTGATAGAGATAGACCTTGTCTTACAACAGTTCATTTAGTGACCATTAAAAGTTAAAATGGCACTGAAAAAGTGACATGACCATTTTTCTCACTTACAATTTTTGTAGCATCCCCATGACCATGTGATCAAAATTCAGATACTTGACAACTGGATCATATTTATGACCATTGCTTCCCAAGGTCATGTGATCAACTTGTGCAACCTTTTGAAAAGTAAAATCAATGGAGAAGCCAGATTCACTTCACAACCATGTTACCAACTTATCAACGCAAGTGATTCACTTAACAAATGTAGCAAGAAATGTCATAAAATGAGGCAAAATTCACTTAACATATGTCTCATTTAACAACAGAAATCCTCGGCTCAATTTTAAGTCATAAGTTGAGGGCTACCTATACACTTCCTGCCAGCTGAACTGATAGGTGTTGGAAGACTCACAGTACAGAATTTGATAGACAGCACTGATAAAGTAGTTAACCAGAATAAAATATATTCATTTGTTATAGTGTGTTTATCAAGAAGTGTCTCTGCCTGAAAAATCTGGATGACAATCAAGGAAATGTTTCCCAAATCTAAGCCTTTAGCAGAAGAAAGTTTTCTTTTTAAAGGTAAAAAGTAGTTTTAAAATGTGTATAAACATTAAAAATAGTACAAGTCATTTTGTTACCATATGACTACAAGATAATTTTCTGTTTGAAATAATTTTCTTGTCCAAGACAGTTTATTTCACATCCTAGTTGAATGGGTTATAAAATTATATTGCATTCATCATTTTACCCATGTTTTAGGCTCTTCTAGGAAAAGAATATTTCCATGTGGGCAGTTAAAAAATGGTGCACTTTGGCAATTCATGCATAATTTTTATTAGAACTTACCTGCCTATTTTTTTAAGATGGAATCCAAAAAGCTGCAGAATCAGCTTTACAAAACAGATTTGTTTTAACCCAATATAAGTTTGGGTTGCTTTTCTTTTTGCATTGTTCCATGTTATACCATATGTTTATTTCAAAAGAAAATTGCCATGAATCATAGAATAGAATAGAACAGCTAGTCAAAGAATTCTAAGGCTGTAAGTCTTTTTATTTAGGAATAAAACATTAATGACCTAATAAAAGCATTGTCCTTAAGGTTTGGAATTTTTTTCCCCTAATGGCCAAGATAGGGTTTGCTTTAAATTAAATTCAGTGAAATTTGGTTTCAAGTAAAAGTACAACTATACATGCTGCATGGTCCATTTCGGCTCTTAGGAGTAGCATCACAGTATTTGAATTGTAGTTCAAATATTTAACATTGCATTGTAATAACTTTTTGCTAATATATCATTCTTGCTTTATGGTTGTTGAAAGCAATTTTGCAACCAGTGATTAAAGATACAAAAGCTTTGTAAAAAGGAATGAAATATGGCACATTCATCACTTAAAACATGAGAATATTTGAATATTTGAAAGAACAGAGTTACTGATAAAAATTTTTATAGTGCGGTTTATGATGCAATTGTTTTAACTACATGATTTAGTACATTTAACTTGAGATTTATCTTATCATGCTCAGATATTCCTTTTTGGGACAAAGAAAGGTTTCTAATGTAACTTTATGTGGGAAGGTATTGAAAAAAGCAAAGTGTTCAAGTCAGGAAAACCAAAACTGTTGCTGCACCACATTCATTACCATGTGTTTATTTAGCTTTAGCCTTCTTTACGAATTAGTTACTTAAAGCTTATTTTATCCCACTTCTAAAAAAGAAAGTTATTCTATTGTTGTGAAATGTGTCACTGGTCAAAGAAGATAAAGAACTCCCATTTTAGAGGGGAAAAACTCACTGGTGATATTCAAATATTGTTGCCACCGGTTCAATGGGTGTGGCTTGGTGGGCGCACCTTGCGCACGTGCACACACTTTACATGCACACGTGCACCAAATGCACACTTTGAGCAGGCACAGAGGCATTCTAACTCATCTCCTGCAAGCCTGCACAATCCTGGTCACTTCAGCAGCTGCCGCGCAGCACAATTCTGTGCCACACAAAGCAGCTGCGCTTCAAATTCAACGGATAAAGGTGAGTATGGGTGGGCCCAACAGCAGAGCAGCGGAGAGAATTGATTCGGTATCTGCTGCTCATCGCTTCTACCAGCTCTCCCGAACTGGGCAGAACCGGTTGAATACCACCATTGGAAAAACTAACACAATAGAATTCTGCTTTAAATTGGTGGATTTAAATGCTTCCCAACCATAACGAAAAACTGTGGGCTAAATATGAAAACCCAAAACATAATAATATAGTTATAGTAGTGTTTGAATGTAATTTACATGGAGGGAGGTAATCTTGTTCTCAAATTTATACATCTCTTTTATTATTAATAGTTCGATAATTACTTTCTTACTCCTATATTATGCTTTAAAGGAATATATAGAAACGGCTAAAGATAGATACTTGCTTACAATAGTGTAGTTTATAAAAGTTTGTTTCGCTCTGAAGCAAATATGATAAAGACCCATACTCCTTTGTCTTATCCTAGGGCATCTCAAAGATCGGGCTCAATAATTAAAAAATGTATTTATTAGATATTTCTTGGAAATTGACTTCATTGTTGCTTTCTTTTTGCTTATTTTAAGATGGCATTGTGGAACGGACAACATCTCTATCATCACTTGGGCCATCTTATTTAGATTGTGCCAACACTTTTTCCTTCAAATTCAGATGGGTTCTGACATCCATAGATGAAATGACACACTTTGGTAGGCATAGTGTTGATTGTTCCCCAATACTCTGAGCAGTACATAATTTATTTCCATTGATAGAGAAAAAAGAGAAAAAAGTTAGGTTATTTCCTCTATTTAGGTAGAGGCTGGCCATATGATATCTATATATGCATCGCTCTGTAACAACTACTAGCCTCTAGAGTTTAAAGTAAACATTAAAAATTAGCTAAGTTCTCACAAAATCTCTGTTTTCACATGTGACTTCATTACTTTTTTAAGGTTGTGGTTTAAAGGCTTTGTTTCCTATATATAGGTTTGTACATAATGTATGATCGTCTGCAGATAAGTAGTAAATTATTTTTTTGTTTGTTTTTTAAAAAGGAAGAACTTACCTTCCTCAAAATATCTGCATATACATGGTCAAAGTACCCAGGAAGTTCCATAATGTCTTAACATAAAGGCCCGGTCCAACTGGCTGATGGACGCAAAACGTATGCATAAAGGACACAGCGGACAAGCAAAATTTCGGGGGTGGCTCCATCCATTGTCATCCACTCCAAAAAGTGGTGAAAATTTGCATAAACAGAACAGAAAAGAACAGAAAAGAACGGACGTGGGTAGTATGTAGTGGGGATGTTAAACGGATGTTCATAGGAAGCCTAGCAGATGGAAGCGGATGACACTCCGAAGGGGTTCCGGGGGAGAATTTCAAAGCAGACGCATAGCAGAAGGGGCGGATGCATAGCGGATGAAGCGGATGCATCACGGACGCCTATAGGGAACAAAGGGGATGCCGCGTGGATGTATATCGGATGCGAAGTGTTCATTGCGCATGTGGGGAGTATGAATTGCATCAGCTCCATGGATGTAAAAGGATGCAGCACGCACGAAGTCAGCATACAGGGGAAAGATGTGCTGCCACATACATCTTGCAGGAACACCATGGTTCGTCAGTCAGGCAAGAAGAGGAAGCCCGTGCCTACTTGTTCAAGCCCTGGCAGGGTGAAGAAGGCCAGAACCAGCATCCCAACCCCTGGGACTCACTCTGAACCTGCTGCTGCTGCTATAGTGGACCAGCCTCAAGGCCCTCTAAGCCCTGCTGCTGAAGGCCCTGCTGCTCAAGCCCCTGAAGGCCCTGCTGCTCAAGCCCCTGAAGGTCCTGTCAAGCTCACTGATTGGGAGATGTACGTCATGGCCAAGTGTAGTTTCCTGGAGGGTGAGATCCACCACCAAGGAGCAGCCCCTCTGAGACCCCTCTCCCTCAGACAGCCCACAGACAGCCAGTCCAGCCAGGAGCCAGCTACCCTATCCAGGCAGGTGTCTTCAGAGGGCCCCACAGCAGAGACCCCCCCCTACAGCTGCACTCCCCATGCTGGCGGACTTGGAGGATCCTGTGGAGGATGACGCCCTGCTGTCACAAATGGAGGAAGAAGAAGCATCCACCTCTGTTAAACGTCCACTGTATCCTCTCTGCATCCTCTGGACATCCTCGCAACTCACATCCGCTGCAGCTGAAAACAGAAAGAGGGAGGAAACAAAAGGTACATGGAACGTCTACACAGCGTTTGTAGCACGGAAATAGAAAGGATGTGCAGTGAATGGTTTGCATCCGATATACATCCACGCGGCATCCCCTTTCTTTCCTTTAGGCGGATACTGCGGATGACAACAGATGGAGCCACCCCCGAAATTTTGCTCGTCCGCTGTGTCCTTTATGTATACGTTTTGCGTCCGTCGGCCAGTGGGGCCGAGTTTTGTCAATAAAATAGAATAGTCTAGAGATTCAATAGAATAGTGGTGAGATTCAACCAGTGTTACAACTGGTTCAGTGAGCATGCACTTTGCACGCTTTGCAAGCATACCCAACATTTAGAAAAGACCATTTTTAGCTATAATACTTACCTTCTGCTGCAGCCCCAATGAGTAAAATAGCTGATGTGCATCAAACTGCCGCGCAAATCAGCTGTGCTTTAAAACAACAAATAAAGCATAGTAAAAGGACATGTATGTGTGTGGGGGGCGAATAATCACTGGAACTACTGTAGGTAAAATGAGGGCCCAGGTTGTTGGGGGCAATATGCTGACTCTGTAAACCACTTAGAGAGGGCTGTAAAGCACTGTAAACTGGTATATAAGTCTAAGTGCTATAGCTATTGCTATAGGGTTAGGGTATACTTCCTAGGAAATATTTAACTGCCCTCTCTCCAATGTCACAGTTGTTTTGTCAGAATTTTAAAATAACTTTGAAAATGTTCTTTCGTCCCTCCAAAGCTCTTCTGAGAGGAAATAAATAAATTCCATACAATCTATGGATGCAATTTTCTACTATTTACCAGGGCATAAATCATAATTAACACAGTGGAGCTTAATTCTTAGTATATATCCTGGATTGCATTCTCAGAAGATTAATGTGAGTTGTCATTTAGATGATGCCTTGTTAATTTCATTGTTTACATGGATTTAATGGCTTGAGAAACCATGAACCTTTTATTTAAAAGTAAGATTTAATTTATATGTGGTGTTAGGATTAGTTCAGAATGTTCAGACTTAGATACATTGATGTCACAGTTGAACTATATGAGCTCAAAAGTGCTCATTTTATGTGAGTGAACAAATTCCAATTCTTAATAGACAAAGATTATGGAAGAGAGTGGCAGTCTAGCTTAACAGTTGTCTCAATATTGGAGAAAAAGAGCACCAAAAAGGGAGCAGCTGTGTTGGACAGCTGCAGTCAGTATGCAAAGCAAGATTATTATGATGTGAACAGATGGAAGGAGCTTTGGAAAGCTCCAGGTTAGAACTAACACAATTGTTTGCAAGAAGACCATAACCAAAGAAGCAAAGCCAGCTGTAGCAATCCAGTTGACAGCTGCCTGTCATAATTTCTTTTGCTCTTAGAGAACAGCCAACTGTGGTTGCATTCCTCTGCACGCTCCAAATTAAGACAAACATGTTTGATCTATTACCCAGGAATGTAGAATTCATCTGTCACTTACATTTATTCTGGTCTTTATATTTTCCTCAATTGAATAAACAATGTTGCCAGTTTAAACAAAATGCAAGTCACCTCCTTTTTCCATCACTTTTTAGTTTTCCCTTTTAACATCTGTTTTAAAGCAAGCAAGTTGTGTCACTGTACTTTTCCTTGTTTGCTCCAAATGAATGCCATGGATCTAATTGTAAATTATATAAATACGGATACATATGTCCATAGAGATGAAAGCAGCAATCATATTCCCTCTTAGTGGGTGGGATTTAGCTTTTTTATTTGTTTAGTTATTTAGCTGTTCAATTTACGTGGATGCCCATCTAATCCTAGTGGCCCAGGATGGCTAATAGCAGTTAAAACAGAAGCAATTACAAAATAAAAAACAACCAGCAGCCACTGTAAAAAATAAATCAAACAAGAGTTAAAATAGTCCTCTTACAGACTCTGATAATCCAAGTCCCATGTCAAGGAGCATAACAATGCCTTCAGAGTCTTGCAAAAGGCTAGCAGTGTTAAAGCCAATCTAATATCTAAAGTAAGACTGTCATACTCCTAGCTCGCAGACCGGATACATCACTTGTTGCCCATGCCCGATTTAGCAAGGGGGGGGGGAAATCCAGGTACGACATGTGATGCCAACTTGATGACATGAGTTTGACACCCCTGATCTAAAGGAATGATGTTCCAAAGAACAGGAACCACCACAGAGAAGCCTCGCCTCCTAGGTCTTGCAAGATGACATTTTTTAATTGATAAGAATCTATGCTATTTCTCTTCTGCTGGATGTTACAGGATAAGTAGAAATGATTAGAGCAGGGGTCTTCAAACTTGACAGCTTTAAGACTTGTGGACTTCAACTCCCAGAATTTCTCTTCCCGTCATTTTAACTCAGGAATTCTGGGAGTTGAAGTCCACAACTTGCCAAGTTTGAATACCCTTGAATTAGAGAGAGGCAGTTCCACAAATAACCTAGCCCCATTATATAGTTCAGTGCAACTTAAATCTAAAAAAATATACACATGGCTCCACATCTCTATGCACAACATCGGACACCATCACATAGTGTCATGTAATAGCAATAGCACTTAGACTTATGTAACGCTTCACAGTGCTTTACTATGCCTCTCTAACCAGTTTACAGAGTCAGCATATTGGCCCCAACAACCTGGGTCCTCATTTAACCAACCTTGGAAGAATAGAAGGCTGAGTCAACTTTGAGCCAATCAGGATCGAAGGAATAGAACTCCTGCAGAGTGAGCAGAGTTAGCCTGCACTACTGCCCTCTAACCACTGTGGCACCATGGCTCTTGATAGATGTAATGGTTGATAGACATATCCCAGAAAAACTCAATGAAATAAATCACCCCTGAAATATCAGCATTCTTCCCTTATATTTTTTGCAATGTCAGTATTTCCATGAAATTTTAATGAGATTTGGAATTTATCTCATGAAATAAGAAGTTTCAAAAGAATACTGAAATCCTGTTACCATCTTGATGAAATTCCCACCATTATATTCGTTAGGTTTATTATTGAATCTGGGGAGTTTGCTGATGTACATTGCCAATTGATAATTAAGAGTTCTTGAAAGGAAACATAGTTGAAGTTCAGGATATTAAACTTATAAATAAATATTCATAACATATGGCTCTATAACTACTAAAGGACTTTTACATCTTGTTGACTTTTACATCTTGTTGACTGAAACATGGTGTTCATTTTCCTATAGAAATCAACAGTTATATTTCGTTTAACTAGAATGTGTCCCTATATTCTGATATTGTTGGAACAGTCAGTAGTTTTCTGAATTACATAAAATTATTTCATATAAAATATATTTTGTTTTACATGAAGTTCATATATCCTTTTTATCTGCTTTTTACACAAAGAATATAGGAGCCCAAAAGTAAGCTTGATCTAAGAGTTGAATGACGATACCTCAGGTTTTCCAGATACTACCAAAAAACCACAAGTCTTTCAACTTCATATGGTGGCCAGAATGGGTTGCTCTCATGAATAGCATATAAATAATGCACTCAAGTTTGTGCAATTTCCAATATTTTTAAGTGATCCCATCCCAGCAGTCGTTAGAGGAAAGCATGTAGACTTTGTGTATTGATATGTCTGTTTCTTCTAAGACAGAATGTTATCAGAGGAATTGATCTGTGTAAAATATGAATAATATTTTTATGTAGGTTTGAGCAGTTAAACACATACATACAGACACACACAGCACACAAAATGTCCTGTTTTTGTGGTCATGGAAAATCCTGTCCTAAAGAAAGGAATCCCCAATATTCTATAACATCATTGAATTCTCCCCACATGTGATAGCAGATAGCCGCTATTTGACCTTAGTACTTTCCCTACTGGAAAAAAAATCATATAGTTTTGTCTGTGTGAAAACAAATATAAGATTGTTTTCTTTTAATTTAAAACAAATAATGTAGAATAAGCTTTTCTTGTGTTCTGGGTCTTTTTGGTTTATTGTCTTATTTGCTGAACCCAAATTAATTCAACATGTTTCTGAACCTGGAGAGACAACTGAACTCCACTACACATCACAATCCAATTCAGTAGCCAATTCTTTCCACTCCCCTTCACTAATAAAACATCAAAGAGTATAGGTCAAAGAACCACTGGGAAAAAATTTCATCTAGGGTCCTGGGAAAGAGGAAAATCTTATAGCTGGCAGCATTACAGAATGAGTGGGATTATCTTATCTTTTACTACTGGTATTCTCTCACCCATTATATTAAGGTCTGTGTGAAAAAACATAAGATATTCCTTGGGTAAACTTTCCATGCCCTCTTTTGATTTTTACGATTGGGGAAGACAGGAGAGGAATGCTTCAGCATTTATTCCTTAACTCTTTCTTATAATCTACAGTGGTTAGCTCATAACCCGACTGATTTACCTCCACATCTCTTGGCCTGATTCAGCCTATTTTTAGATTTTGTGTTTGTTGGCTTCCTCCCCTTGCTTCACATTTTGATTCTCTGAGTTATCCTGTGATGAAAGAATTCTAATACCTGAACATCATTTGCAGTGTTCCAAGGGATTGAAAAAAAGGGAAAAGGCTAAAAACCACACAGACAGAATTTTAGATAAAATCATTTATAGTTAGCCTAGCTGAACAAGTTGCTGACAGCAACAGCACTTAGACTTACATATCACTTCACAGTGCTTTACAGTCCTCTCTAAGCAGTTTACAGAGTCAGCATATTTCCCCCAACTATCTGGGTCCTCATTTTACCGACCTTTGAAGGATGGAAGGCTGAATCAACCTTGAGCCAGTCAGGATCGAACTGCTGGAGTGAGCAGTGAGTTAACCTGTAATACTAACCACTACGCCACCATGACTCTTATCTTGAATGCAGACTTGGGGTTTAGTGCACATTAAATGCAGAGCTGATGCTTGGAGGGAGTTTCTTGTATCTTCATATTGTTTAGATACCTCCTCCTCCTCTATTTATGATTTTCTCATAACATCAGTTTTATAAAATCTTGGGGGGGGGGCAAGTTAAAAGCAATCAAGGACAGTGCTCCATCTATAATATAATGCCCTGGGGACTTCACCCACCTTCTTGGCAATTTTTGATGGAATTATAAAGGGGCTGTCTGGTTTCCACCAGTTTTGCCTTTGCATAAATGGAATTACATGGGAAAATTACATGTTTGGGAAAAGAAGAAAAATTATTTCTATGTATTTGGATTTTTCAGCAAGGAGTTAATTTATCAGAAGATATAATGAACACTTTGGTAGCATGATAAAGCTAATGCATTGTCACAACTCTTAAAAAGCATAGGATCAAAAATAATTAATTAAATGTTAATGGTTAAAAGAAGCCTTTCATGAACTTTAAAAGATGAGACATTGCAATTTTAACAGTGAGCAGATAGATATCTTGAAAGCATCTAATGATTCTGTGAATCCTACAACCTTTCCATTGATTCTCATTTATGATATTGACTTGAAACTGAAGTTATGCTTTCCCATTTTTGGCAATGCATCTAAATAGCTCTTATCTGGGGCTGATGGTATGCAGCTTTCATCAATTTTATACAGCACTATAGAGTTGTATTTATGAAACCATAAATAATTATGCAGCCCTGTGTTATATTTTCCAAGCACATATTGCATCTAAATATATTAGTAAGGGTGATTACAGGATACAAAAACACCCTTTAATGTGAGGTCAGAGTATGATCATATTGTTTTAAGTCATGTTCAACATTTGCACACCCGCATCTCTGTAGTTCCTTTGCCTGCCAGGAATTGAAAGCAATAAAAGTAAAACAAAGAGGTAGTTATCATATTAGACCCCTCCTCCCTCCCTCCCTCCCTCCTCTCTCTGTGTAGATCTTTATTCAAGGGGATCCTGGACAAAGAGGAAAAGCAAATAACATGTACATAAATATAGAAGTACAGACTTTGAGTAATTTAGCATTAAAAAGTTATTATTAGGCATCAAGTAAATAAAAATAAATATATATAACAAAATTTTAATGCTTACTTAATGTACTTAAAGAAAGTAAGAGGTGTAAATAGATGCATGGCAACACTGAAATCTCACAATATACTTTGTGCCTCTTCCAAATCATTTTCCCATCATTCAATTCTTCTGACAGATTATTGAAAATTAGGGAGACAGATTTAGCTGAATTCTCCCTTTTTCCTCCTTTGTCAGTCTATACAGTCTATACTTTCTTACTCCTTAGTTATTTCAGCATCTTCTTTGTATACTATTCATCATACTTGCTTCCTCTTGTCAACAGTGAAGGAAAGAGAATGCCCAGAAACAATTCTTGCAGGCTTGCAATATAAAACAAGCTAGGTTTTCATGCAAATATATATAATTTACAATTACCTGTGACTTAAGGTTGCTATTATAAAAAGGTTTTAAATGTAATGAAAATTATATTAAAGTATAATTAAGAGGATAGGTAGCCTAAGCTATAGATCTAAAATGAGCTGTATAATTTAATTTTCAAATGTAGTTTTCAAAATGTAAAAAAATCCTATTTATCTTTTAAAAGTGCTTCAGAAACTTCCATTGCATTTCTCTTAATTGCTTTTGAGCCAAGAAATGTATTTTTAACTAAGAAAATTATGGATTGCTATAGCATTTAAATTCATAAAGAATCTTTATAATGGTATAACTGATGATTGGCTTGTGTTCTCTGTGGAGGCACCAAATGAATTATCTAAACAGAAAAAAAATCATTGTGGCCTATTTGGGGAGAAAGTGGAATGGAGAAAAAATAATGTATTATGTTTATATTTTCAGAACAGCTGCTTGAAAACCAAAATCAAGATGCTTCTCCTCAAAATTTTCTGTAACAGAGAGTTTACCAGCTTAATTGTAATGCTTTTTTTCCTGCAGGATAGGTGGGATCCCCCCAGTCCCCCCAGTCACGAATATGATAAAGTGCTGAAAAATAACATAATAATGCTGTACTTAAGCAACATCTCCTTTAGGGTATAATTGGAGACTTAATGTTCATCCGCTCTAACAAAGAAATAAGTGTGTTGGATTTTAAAGGAAGAAAGCTAATGGTTTTAATTACCAGCACTTAATGACAAAGATTGTTTAATTCCCCCCCCCCCATTTTTTAATTATGGGAAGAGCTTAGGTAGCCTTAGACCATATCATTTAGAGATCTTCTGTCCACTGTGTATTACCTCATATTTTCATAACAAGAATATTACTGTGATTTTACATGGTATTTAAAGAGACCAGCTCAGTATTATAAGAACATGGTCTCTGCAGATATAATTTTAATGGTCCATTCACCACTGGTTTGTAGATACTACTGTCCATAAGTGTGAAAGCTCCTCTTTTTTAAAAATTTCTATGCTAAGAAAGAATATCTGAATTCCTCATGATAACAAAATGGTCTGTTCTGGGTTCTTGGTATGTGTTTTAAATAAATAAGCTATTTTAAAAGCATTGAATCAATAACTGACCATATAAAGGCCATCTTTCCATCCAAATTCCAGTCCTGCACCTCAGGAAAACTTTGTGAATTCCTTTAAGTTGTTTAAATTAATAACAATGAGTGAACAGAGGAATTATTCCTCTCCATCATTCCTTGTTTTAAACTGATTCTCTAAGAAGATACACTTTTGGAATGTTTCGCTATTTTTATGTTTATATTGAAACACACACATTTTTATGAAAGATAATTTTTCATAATACAAATGAACTAAATAGTGCACCACTAGCCATTTGCATATTGTTTACCCAGAAAAGGAGTAGCATAATGTATAAGTATTGAAGATCTGTTGTTTTTTTTGTCAGAATCTTGAAAAATAATGAAAACTTAGAGCAGCCTTTAAACAGTTTCAGTGGTTTTCAAATTCGTACATTTCCCATATTCGCATAGGTGAAGTATCCATGTTTTCTCCTTCAGGGATTTCAAAACTGGGAGTGGCTTGAAGAAATTTAAGCCCATGTCACACTGAACCAACGGATGCAAAGAGGATGCAAAACGGACAAAAAAGCTTGCCATCCGTTGGTTAACGCGATGTATCCGTTCTGTACTCACTGCCTCCGTTTTGCTTCCTCTCTATCTGTCCAGCATCCGTTTATGGACGTTTCATCCGTTCCAAAAGTTTTGGGCTGCCTAAAACTTTTGCGCGGAAAATGTATCCAGTTCATTCTGCATCCGCTATGCATCCGTTGCGCTTCCATTATGCATCCGCTATATCCGCTTGGCGTCCGCTGCGCATCCGCACAACTCGCATCCGCCCGGACGCAGGGAGGAAGCGGAACGGACGCGGAACAGATGCAGAACAGATGCAGAACGGATGCAGCACGGAAACAAAGCGTTTAAAGCGGAAAAACGTTCGCAGAGGGGATCTATATCGGATATTAAGGATGTCTAGAAGTTGCCTAGAGGATGCCTAGAGGATGCAAAGGGACACCTATACTGCCTATAAAAAGGGGGAGCAACTTGTCTGCATCTCACTTTCAGACCAGCAGCCCACCTGTGCAGACCTCTGCAGCCTTCATCTGGCTCTTCCTCTTCCACAGCATCCAGTCATGTCCACCGTGGATCGTACCACAGTCCTTTTGGCAGCCACCATCCTTCTGCAACAGTATGAAGCCATCTACAGGCTCTGTGAACTCTACTACGGGAAGAAAAAGAGGCGGCCAAGAAGCATCTGGGTCTGAAAATGGATCGGGAGAAGAGAAGAGTACGGACTGTACAACAAGCTGCTGGTGGAGCTCAGGAACGAAGACACTCGGGCATTCCAGAACTTCATGAGGATGCCTCCAGCCATGTTTGACGAAGTTGTGCAGCAGCTGACACCCAGATTGACCAAGGGAAACACCAACTTCCGGCCCAGCCTGGAACCGGGGCTCAAGGTGACACTCACTCTGCGCCACCTGGCCTCAGGGACCACCTACAAAAGCATGCAGTACGGCTGGAGGGTGCCACACAACACCATCAGCATTGTGGTCAGAGAAGTGGTGCAGGCCATCATCAAAGAATACAAGGAGGAGCGCCTCCAGTGCCCCTCCACTGAAGAAGGATGGAAGAAAGTTGCAGAGCAGTGGTATCGGAGGTGGAACTTCCCACACACCGTTGGAGCCATCGATGGCAAGCACGTGGCCTGCAAAGCTCCAGCCAAGTCGGGGTCCACTTATTTCAACTACAAGGGCTTCTTCAGCATCATCCTCTTCGCCATGGTCGATGCTGACTACAAATTCATGTACATCGATGCTTCAGGCTACGGCTCATCTTCAGATGCCCAGGTATACAACACCAGTCACCTCAAGGAGGGGCTGGAATGCAACCTCATCGTGGGCTTCCCAGATCCAGGCCCCCTGCCCAATGACACGCAAGATGTGCCCTACTTCATCATGGGGGATGATGCCTTCTCCCTCAGAACCTACCTCATGAAGCCCTACACCTCCAGATGCCTCACCCATGAAGAGAGGATCTTCAACTACAGGCTGTCCAGGGCAAGGCGGGTGGTGGAGAACGCCTTTGGCATCCTGGCCAACAGGTTCCAGGTACTTCTCAGCACCATGCAGCATCGCACAGAGACCGTGAGGAGGATCGTGGAAGCTTGCTGCGTCCTGCACAATCTCATGCGCACCTGCTACCCAGTCTTGCAGAACAGGCTCGTGGACCGTCAACAAGGCAATGGGGACATGGAGCCTGGTGCATGGAGGCAAGGGCGAAACCTGATCGACACTCAGGATGTGCAAGGCCACAACAGAGCCTCACGGGAAGGGAAGAAGCAGCGCAACCTCCTGAAACACTGGTGCAACTCCCTAGCTGGAGCGGTGGAGTGGCAAGACAGGATGGTAGATGCTTAATGGATGCTTCCTTCAGCCTGTCTCATCACACGGATGAGATTGGGCCATGTATGTTGGGTGGGCCTACAATAAACAGGGTGTTTAATAAAGAGTTGTGTTTATGTTGACATGTGTGGATGATTGATTACATTATTATTGATAATAAAGGGCCATAGGTGTGGCACCTGGGAGGGTGGACCATACAGTCCCACTATGCTTGCACTGGAGGTTTATCTATCCCACAGCTATTAGCCATCCCAAAGGTATCCCTGCTCATTCCACAGGTATCCCTGCCCACCCCACTGCTATCTTAACCCATCCCACAAGCATGCAAAGGCTTAAGCCAATTCTAAAAGTTTCCACCAAGACTTTATTAAAAAAAAGAAATGAAGCAAGTGTGTGAATCAAAGATAAACTTTATTGAACAACAAGCTGTGAAAAAAAAATGACCCAAGTCAAGTGTCCAAATAAAGTCCACAGGTAGCCAGCTACCCGGTCTCTGGCACTCTTCTTGGTCACTCGGAGGTGTGCCCAGTCTCAGGGGTGAAGGGTCCAGGTGCTGTGGTGGTGGGTGGTGCTGGAGTGCCTGGCCTCGAGAGGACAACAGGGGATGGTGTGTTGAGAAAGCTCTCAGACAGCTGGCTGAGCCCCGTGATGCTGAGAGGTCCTTCCTCCATGCCATGGGGTGTCAGCCCCAGTACTGATGACAGATGTACTGAGGCCGGGCTTGGCTGTGGGGTGGAGGAAGGAGTAGTGTAGTGGGGCTGTCTGCTCTGCAGCTGGGTGAGGACTGTCGTGGGTGGCATCGCTGGCATCGCTGGCATCATTGGCATGGGTGGCATCGCTGTCATCGGCATCATTGGCGTGGGTGGCATCAGTGAAACAGGTGGCAACAGTGTCGCCCAATGACTCTGTGCCTGGACTGGGAAGGGCTGCTGCCTGTGCTGCTGAACCTCCTGGTAGCCGTAGCCCTGGTCGGTGAGGGCCTGTGGGAAGCCTTGGAATGGGAGGAACATCACCTGGGGTGGAGGAGCAGGCCTGGACTGGGTGGGAGCAGGTTCCTCTGGGTCTGGAGGGTTGTGAAGCAGCTTGGTGATCCGGTCCTTCACCAGCTGGTACTGTGGATCCGCCATTTCCTTGAGGGTCTGGTTCACATAGGTGAGGAAGGGCTTGCGGTTGGAGAATGAGGAGTCAGTGTGCACCACCTGAGAGAGGAGATCTATGCTGGTGCAGATGGTGTCCCTGATCTCCAGCAGGACATTGTGGCTCTGCCCCTCCAGCTGTCCGGCTCTCTGCCTTTCTGCGGAGGCGGAGCTGGGTGGTGGTGGATGCGGCTAGGAGTGTGGTGGACTCGATGTCTCCTTTCTCCCACCGCACCAGGGAGTCCTCTACGCACTCCACCATGCTTAGCACACCTGTCCGCGGGTTCTCCGCCGTGGCATGCTCCACAGAAACCTGCCTGGAGACAGGGACTGACTCTCGGCTGGAAGAGGACTGGGTGGCAGCAGGCTGCCTGAGAGAGAGGGTAGTGAGAGGGGCTGCTGGTGCTCCTCGGTGGCGGATCTCACCCTCCAGGAAGCTGCACCTGGCCATGACGTAGGTCTCTCTGTCTGTCAGCTTCACAGTGGCCTGGCCAGATTTCTTCAGGTGCAGCTTCCCGTACCAGGTGTGCATATGTTTCCACCAGCCGAGGAGCACCTCCGAAGTGTAACCCATAGTCTCTGCCCTCTCTCTCCAAGCAGCCTGCTTCCGCTTGGTGTCCCTGTACAGTCGGTGTCCCTTCCGCCACAGATAGTCGTTCACTCTCAGCCACTCCAGCACCTCATCCTCGTGCGCCTCCGCAATGGAGTATTGCCTCCTCTCCTGTTGTCGCATACGCCTCTTCCTCCCTTTGGCAGAACCAGATGGGCCCTCATCGGAGGGGCTCCCAGGTAGTTGGGGCTGCTCCTCCACACCAGCAGCAGCAGCACCAGCAGAATTATCATCATCATCATCATCATCCTCACCAACAGGATCATAATCAGCATTATCATCCTCACCAGCAGGATCATAATCAGCATTATCATCATCATCAGCAGCAGCAGCAGCAGGAACAGCAGGACCAGGATCAGCAGCAGTAGAGTAAGCACCAGCAGGGCCAGCAAGTCCAGGATCATGAGCAGGACCAGGAGCATGAGCAGGACCAGCAGGACGAGCAAGACCAGGAGCACGAGCAGGATGAGCAAGTCCAGGAGCACAAGCAGGTCGAGCAGGACCAGCAGGACCAGGAGTAGCTTCAACAGAATAAGCACCAGCAGAAGTCCCAGCACCAGCAGAAGCACCACCGCCAGTAGCAGCTTCAGCAGAAGCCCCAGCAGAAGCAGAGTCAGGGGCAGGGTGCGGGAGGTTGGCCCTGTCCCTCTTGCCAGGGATGGCGGCAGGTTGCTGAGGCTTTCGCTTCCTCCCCATGGTTGTGGGGTTGCTGGCTGGCAGGGAGGCTGGCAGGCACCAAGGCTGGCAGGAAGGCAGGCAGGCACCAAGGCTGGCTGGAAGGCAGGCTGGCAGGGCAGGCAAGGAACTCGAAGTGTCCAGGAGCAGGTCTTTCCTCGGAATGCTGGCCACGTGCGAGCTGCTTCCCTTTATATCTGGGGGGCTTACGTAACACTTCCCCCCCCGCATGCGCAATTAATGCTCGGCATCCGTTCCGCTTCTGCTATGCATCCGCTAGGCTTCCGCTGTGCATCCGCTTTATCCGCTAGGCTTCCACTGTGCATCCGCTTCATCCGTTCGGCGTCCGCTCTGCATCTGCTGTATCCGTTCCACGTCCGCTTTGCTGAGGCCCCCCGGAAGCCCTGCGGTTGTGCCATCCGCTCCCATCCCCTTCCATCCGTTGTGCTTCCGTTCCGCATCCGCTTTCCATCCGCCCTGCGTCCTCCCCGCGTCCGTGTTATCCGCTCCGGTTATGCAAATTTTTGCCCCTTTTGAGAGCGGATAACAACGGATGGAACATTTTGCTCATCCGTTGTGTCCATTTTGCATCCGTTGGCCAGTGTGACATGGGCTTTAAGGAAAGAATGCAAGAATGTGAAACTTGCATGAAAAAACTTTTTTTCATTTTTTACATTTTATTTGATTTGCTTACAAGATTCAGGTATAAGAATAAATATAGTTTTGAATACATGAGATAAATACTTATAAGAAAAATATAAAACAATAGGACAGGGACAGTAGGCACGATTGGTGTGCTTGTGCACGCCCCCTACAGGCCTGTTAGGAAGGGGGTGAGGTCAATAGTAAACAGTGAGATTAAAGTTTTTGGGGTTTGGGGAAGAAACCACAGAGTCAGGAAGAGTATTCCAAACATTGACCACTCTGTTGCTGAAGTCGTATTTTCTTCAGTCAAGTTTGATGCAGTTAACCTTGAGTTTGTATCTATTGTGTGCTCTTGTATTGTTATGACTGAAGCTGAAATATTCATTTGCAGGTAGGACATTGCAATGTATGATTTTATATACTACATTTAGATCAGACTGGAGGCGGCGTAGTTCTAAGTTTTCGAGGTCTAGAGTTTCAAGTCTGGTGGCATAAGGTGTTCTGCAATGAGTAGAGGAGTGGAGAACTCTTCTTGTGAAATATTTCTGGACTTTTTCAATTGTGTTAATATTGGATATACGATATGGGTTCCAAACTGATGAGCTGTATTCAAGTATAGGTCTAGCAAATGTTTTATATGCTCTAGTTAGTAGTGTGATATTACCAGAGCAGAAGCTATGTAGGATTAGATTAACAACTCTTAATGCTTTTTTGGCTATGTAGTTACAATGGACTCTAGCACTTAGATCATTAGAGATGAGTACTCCAAGGTCCTTGACAAAGTTTGGATCCTCAACAAGGTCTTGACTATTTAGCCTGTATTTTATTTTCTGATTTTTTTCTGCCAATATGTAAGACAGAGCATTTATTTGTTGAGATTTGAAGTTGCCATTTGATTGACCATTCTGATACATAGTCAAGGTCTTTTTGGAGGGTAGTAGTATTGTGGTGTTGAATAGCTTTACATCATCAGCGAAGAGATCTCAGTTGCTCTTAATATGATCACAGAGGTCATTTATGTAGAGAATGAAGAGAGTTGGTCCTAAAACACTGCCTTGGGGGACACCACTGTTGACAGGTACAGAATTTGATAGGATGCTCCAATTTTGACCATTTGTTGTCTGTTTGACAGGAATGCTTCTATCCAGTTATGTAGGTGACCAGAGATACCATAAGATTTTAGTTTTAAGAGTAGTTTGTCGTGTATCACTGAATCAAAGGTTTTACAGAAATCTATGAAGATTGTGTCTATTGCTTTGCCCTGATCGAGTTGTGTAGACCAAATGTTTTTGCAGTGTAAGAGTTGCAAATTACAGGATAGTTTTTTTCTGAAACCAAATTGTTTATTAGAGAGTAGGCTGTTTTTCTCTAAGCGGAAGATAATGGATTGGTTAATAATTGATTCCATGACTTTACAGGTGATGCAGCACAAGGAGATTGGTCTGTAATTTTCAACTAGGCTGAGGTCTCCCGTTTTGAAGATGGGGATGACTGTGATTTGTGACCATAGTTTTGGCAAGGAGCTGCTCCTGAAAGTTTTTTCAAAGATTATGCTTAGAGGTTCGGCTATGGCAGTGGATAGGTTTTTTAAGAAGTAGACACATATTCCATCTGGTCCAATAGATAGGGATTGTTTTAGATTGCGCAGTGCTTTTTCAACAGTGTCTTCTGTAAAATCGATATGTATTAGATCATATGTGGTGAGAAGTTCACTAGTAGGCTATTGGAAAGATGGGAGTGGAGGCCCAAAATATCTTAAAACATGACAAAATTTTCATATATTCATCCATCCATCCATTCATTTATTCTGTTTGATTTCGATGATCGCCCATCTCAGCCAAGTAATTCTTGGAGGCTTTCAATTGTAAACTAGCTACAAATAGTTATAAATAGTATTGCATATAAATATTATAAAACAGTTAAAATAATTAAAGCAATAGAAATATCCAAAAATACATGCATACAGCAACCCAGTTAACCTGGTAAAGCCAAGAAACAAGCCCTCAACAAATGAAGAGCCTCAGGCCCAGGTACACAGCCAAATTTTTAAAGCGTTATGAAAGGCCATCAGGGCCTTTGAACATACTTAACAAATATTCAGCAAAGGAAGTTTGAGGGTTTCTGAAACATCAAAGATGGGGAATGATGCCAAAACTTCCCTCTTTTTTTCTTTTTTGAATTAGTAGAGGATAAATCACAACACATCTTTTTAAGAAAGACTGTCTTAGAGCAGTGCAAAACTTGCCAAAAACAAATTAAATTACTGTAACTTAAGGAAATTGTATCATTGCGTAGCTGATTCAGAGAGCAGAGGCTTTGGGAGCAATGAAGCGATTTTAAATTTTGAATTTCAGCTGATAAAAGTTTGGAAGGCTGCTACTCCTTCTGCTTCATTTATAGTTAAAGCACTGTATAAAAGAGCAGACCATAGGTTTGCAGATAGTGGGTTGGTTATTCATTTATTTACTTATCTTCTAACCAATAATTAGTAAAGAGAAAAAATGAGGAGGGATCATTAAACCAAACTTAGGATGGATTTCAGAATGAAAGCATTCAACTTTAAAGGAACTGTGAAAAGAGAAGGCAAAACAGATAGCAGTGTGAATGCCAAGCAAGCCATTTTAGGAAACCATTCCACTGTACAACACAATTAAAAAGTAATCCCCTGCCTAACCTTCATTTGGAGGTTGTTCTGGGGGAGTATCTTCCAAGATGACATGGAGACATTTCTTAAAAGAACAGCTCCCATAGTTCCTGAGAAAATGAGCTAAACAAAGAAAAAAGTTTGTTTTGCTTGTATGAGTTAATTACAAAAAATGTCCTGAGGTAGTATTAGCATTCTGACATGCATTGGTTATTTTTTTATTGCATTCAATAGAAACAGATAAAAAATTACAATGTTAGTCCTATCTGACCTTCTTCCTCATCTGCTCATTTTGGAACTTCTCTTGGGTTGGGTTGTTCCAATTATTATGGCAACTCTTACTGTTAGTTACTGTTAGGATGAGAATTGTACAACTTAGATTCCTGCTTTAAATAAGAGCTATGTAGTATTTCAGATTCAAAGGCAAAATTTTGCTTTGAAGTACATGGGCCCATGAAAGTAATATGAATCTTCAACTTCTAAAACCAAATTATTTTTCCCAGGATTATCCAGAAGCAAAACTGTTATTATACAAAGCTGTACCATCTTGGGAAATGCAGCAATTGCTTTAACAGATTACAGACAAGTGCATGCATTCTGAAACATCCTTCAGATCCTAAGCATTGAACAACACCATGTATTTATTGTAAGCTGCATTTCCAAGAAGGGTTGTGTACAACAAAGGAGTGGCAATCCCAGTCAAGTGGCTGATTAAAATAAGGTACAAAGAGTATACCTAAATTGTAGTTTTTGCCAGTCAAATCTTTTTCTGCAGGTTAATGAGATAATGCTATAATAAGGCAGCCTCCCCAACTTGCTTGCCAAGGTTCCCAGCAAGTATAACCAGTGCTGAGAATTACAGGAATTCAAATCCATAGATGTGGGCAGAGAGGGAGATTTTAAAAACTGTATCAAGAATATTTCCATGGGCAAGAAGCACTCCAAACTATATCCAATAATATATGATATTGGATCTAGTTTGGAGTGCTGTTCCCTGAAGCCTATTAGAATTAGAGCTTCTTTATAGCTTCCTTTCAGCTGTTTCACTGTCTGAAATATGAATGAAAACTGAATAAAATTTCAAGAGAATTCTCAAAGAGTGGTCAAACTGTTGTTATTAGAATAACAACAACAACAACAATAATGGCAAAGTAAAGCATTTTTTCGTCAACTTTATTGTAAAAAATTCAGATACCCAAACTTTAATGCTAACATGTCACCATAATTTTAATATGCCACCAGACATATCAGGGATTTGCAAAAGTGTGATAATATCATAGGGATAAATCTCAGGTCCACAAATATTTTCTGAAACACAATGTTAGGAGTCCCAGGCAACAAAGGAAATTGATTTTTATAGCATGGAGGAGAGATAAATGTGACTACGGTAAGAACTTATGATAAGGAAGATCCTGCCTGAAAAAGAAAAGGTTATTTCAACAGTAGGTTTATCCTCTTTCCTCTCACTGAGAAAAATCAATATGTCAAAGCCACCGTGCAGCATAAATCCCTTAGCCTTTTTGAGATGTTAGATGTTAAATAAACAGGACTTTTCACATTCCAGATGGAAAGAAGTATCTTAAAATAGGAAGAGCATAAAAACAAAGATATTGTTATTTTCATATTTCGTTCATTTGCCATTCTAAAATATATATGTAGATAGTATTTCTTAAAATTTATTGCCTGAGAATTAGCCTCAGTCTTACTAAGTGGAGCAACTTCAACATTTTATTTAAAGGCCCGGTCCCATTGGCCAATGGACACAAAACGTATGCATAAAGACACAGCAGATGAGCAAAATTTCGGGGGTGCCTCCATCCGTAATCATCCGCTCCAAAAAGTGGCAAAAATTTGCATAAACAGAATGGAAAAGAACGGAAAAGAATGGACATGGGTAGTATGTAGTGGGGATGTTAAATGGATGTACATAGGAAGCCTAGCGGATGGAAGTGGATGACACCTCCGAAGGGGTTACGGGAGATAATTGCGAAGCAGACCCATAGCGGATGAAGCGGATGCATCATGTATGCCTAAAGGAAAGAAAGGTGATGCCACATGGATGTATATCGGATGCAAACCGTTCACTGCGCATTCTTTCTATTTCCGTGTTACTAACACTGTGTAGACGTTCCGTGTACCTTTGGTTTCCTCCCTCTTTCCGTTTTCAGCTGCAACGGATGTTAGTTGCGAGGATGCCCAGAGGATGCAGAGAGGATACAGCGGATGTTTAACAGATGATAAACGGACATAGAATGTTTGTTGCTCATCTGTAGCGGATTTACATCGTACACGGCGGAAAGTTCATCCGTTCACAAAGTTTTGTGCAGCTCAAAACTTCTTGCGCGGATGAAATTGCAGTGGATAGATGCTCGATGGATAGAGCGTATGAAACACGTATGCAATGAGTACACAATGGATGCATAGCGTTTTCCAATGGATGGCAAGCTTTTTTAAACGTTTTACATCCTCTTTGCATTCATAAGTGCAGTGGGACAGGGCCTTAATTCTTACTTTGCTTTCCCCCAAGTTTTCAGAAATACTGCTTATCAGTAGGTCTCATTTCTATCCGTCTTTCACCAACAAAACAAATATAAATAAAGCTCTTCACTTTTACTAAAAAATAAATAAATACACTGTATATAAGTTTTGTGTATACATCTTTGTATATATACTTCCTTCTGCAGTGTGGCCTTTATCTTTAGGCAGGAATCTCCATTCCCTTAGAGAATAAGCAAAAATCTTAAATAGCATAAAACAAAATTCAAAACAGAAAGGGCATGAAACTGTCAGTGGTGCTATCTGGCGTTCAGAGCTGGATAAAGTTCTTGTTCTGTCCGGAAAAATGCAAGGTAGACCGGGTTCCAACAACAAAGTCTTTATTTCAGAACAGTTGCAAAACGGAACATTGGCTCAAGCCGCGACAACCCTTTTATACTTTTCTGTCTGCCGGCTTGTAGCCAATGACATTCATTTGATTTTGCCGCCTTTGTGAGGCTTCAGGGATTGGTTCCTTTTGAACCTATCCCCATTAGTTTTTAGTAACCAATCAGAATGAGTTATTTGGAGTCTACTATTTTTATACAGAACACCCCTCCCCTCTTAGTTCAGTCCTACGTGGTGACGTAGTCGCGCAGGTAGGTGGGGCTTCTCTTGACTCGACTGGACTTGCGCGGTTCATTATCGTTGGAGACTTCGACCGGTTCGGATGGGGTTGCTGTGTCTTCAGTCCTTCTCCATGGAACCGTCTGGAAGGGTGAGTCAGCCATTTTACTGCTGCCTGAGTTTCTTAGGCCGGCAGTTTTGCTGCTCCCTCCTGTTTCCTCCGGGCAGGTCAAGCTGGCCTGGCTGGCCCGTTCGGATGGACTCTTCTCGCAACTTTCTTCAAACAGTGAGTCTTTTATTTGCTCTTTTTTGATTGTTATTGTTTTCGGAGTTTAATTTAAACGGTTCTTTATTGATTTCTCGCATTTCTCCCCCCTCTTTGGTTTGAATTTTGTCGTGTTTTTCTATGTGTGGTTGTGTGTTTGCATTTTGTTCTATGTTTCGGGAGCGAAGCTGGTCTATGTGCCACTTCCATTCCCTGCCGTCGTCTACCGTTAGTCGGTAGGATTTGGGGCCTGTTATTTGTAATTTGTCCGGGTAGCCATAATGGGTCCCCAGTAAAAATTTTTGCATAAACTAAGTCGCCTATTGCAAAGGTCCTGAATCGAGTGGAGGAGTCGGGGGGGGTTCTGGTGTGAAATTTGGGTGCAATCTGTCTAGATGCGACCTTAGTTTCCTTCCCATCAGTAATTCTGCTGGGGGTTTGTTGGTTGTAGTACTGGGTGTGATATGTTGGAGAGTGAGTAATCGATTTATTTTATTTTGGACATCCCCAGTGTCCATTTTTTCTAAACCGTCCTTGGTAAACCTGACCATTCTCTCCGCCCTACCGTTTGCAGCCAGGTGGACCGGTGCGGTTAGGGCATGTCTTATACCTAGGGAGGCTAGGTATTGCTCAAATTGGAGACTGGTTAATTGTGGCCCGTTGTCGGACACTAGGACGTCCGGTAGGCCATGGGTTGCAAAGAGTTTGTCAAGTTGTTTTATGATGGTTTCTGTTGTCGTAGATGGCATAATTTTTACTTCCAGCCAATTAGAGTATGCATCCACGACAATCAGAAACGTATGCCCCTTGGTAGGACCCGCAAAATCGATGTGGATTTGTGACCAGGGGCCTCTTGGGGTTTCCCAGTCTCTTATAGGTGCTTTTGGCGGGGACGGCCTGATTTTTTGGCATTTATTGCACGAGTTTACCCAGTATTCGATGTCCCTATCTATACCCGGCCACCAGACATAGCTTCTAGCAAGGCTTTTCATTTTAACTATTCCCGGGTGGCCTTCGTGAAGCATACCCAGTACCTTGGTTTGTAATTTGTTAGGAATAATTACCTGATCACCCCACAATAAACAACCTTTTTGGATTGAGAGTTCAGTTTGTCTGGTCCAGAAAGGTTTAAAGTTCTCAGTTTTTTGGTTTTCCGGCCAGCCTTTACCTACCCAGTTAAGTACGCAGGCAGTCAATGGGTCTTTTGCGGTGGCTCTGGCGACATCATTTGCAGATAAGGGTAGATTGGGGCAAGTCTCTATCTGCAATGCTGTCATCGTTGGTGCTGGGTCTTCCTCTGTTGATGGCAATGGTGCTCTGCTCAAAGCGTCTGCATGGGAAATTTGTTTCCCTGGGCGATGTGTCAGAGTATAGGAATAGGCTGCTAGGAACTCTGACCATCTAGTCATTCGTGGGGACAGAATATTCAGTGTGGGCTTGTTTCCCGCCAAAATTCCTAGTAGCGGTTTGTGGTCTGTTACGATTTGAAAAGTTCTTCCATATAGGTACTCGTGGAAGCATTTTACTCCGGCGACAATTGCTAGAGCTTCTGTGTCCAACTGACTGTAATTACGCTCGGTTTTGGACAGGGTCTTTGAATAGTATGCGACGGGTGCCTCTCTCCCATCAGGCAATTGGTGGCTCAGGATGGCACCGATTCCGAATGGCGAGGCGTCGCAGGTCACCGTCAATGGCAGTGTGTTGCTAAACTGGATAAGAACAGTGTTTGATGTTAATAAGTCTTTTATTCCTTGGAAAGCTTTTTTTTCTCTAAGCCCCCATGTCCAAATTGTTTTCTTGTCCAGTAATCGATGCAATGGTTCCGCTATTGTGGCTTTTTGGGGTAGGAACACATTATAAAAGTTTATCAGTCCCAAAAATGCCTGCAGCTCAGTTTTATTCTTTGGTTCTGGTGCGTCTTTTATAGCTCTGACTTTTTTTTCGGTGGGGTGTATGCCCTCTCCATCAATTAAATATTCTAAAAACTCGACGTGATCAGTCATTAGGCAGCACTTTTCTTTCTTTACTTTAAGGCCAGATTCTCTGAATTTTTTTAGGACCTCTTTGAGTCTTTTCTTAAGCTGTGTTGCATCTTTGGCTGAAATTAGGACGTCGTCAAAGTATGGCACAACCCCTTTTATGCCATTTAACAGGCGTTCCATGAGGCTCTGGAAAATGCCTGGGGCTACGCTTACTTCAAATTGGAGTCTGTTACATTTGAATGCCCCTTTGTGAGTCACTATTGTTTGTGCTTCCGTCGTTAAGGGGTCTACTGGGAGCTGTTGGTATGCCTGTGCCAGGTCTAGTTTAGCGAAAACTTTTCCTCCCCCAAGAGAGTGCAGTAGGTGTTGCACAACTGGCACCGGGTACGCGCTCTGTTGCAACGCATGGTTCAGGGTAGCCTTGTAGTCGCCACAGATTCGAACTGACCCATCTGGCTTAATTGGTGTCACAATTGGTGTTTCCCATCTAGCGTGGTTGACCGGTTCTAAAACCCCTTGATCTATTAATTTATTTAGTTGTTCCTCTATTTTTTCTTTTAAAGCAAAAGGAACCCGTCTGGTCTTTAGCCTTTTAGGGGTTATCTGTGGGTCTAGACTAAACGAAATGGGGGTTCCCTGATACCTGCCTAGGGAGCCGTCGAAGACGTCCTGGAATTCTTGGATCAGGTCTTCTTCCCAGTCAGTTGCGGCCACCCGGTCTACTTCGGTCATCCCAATGCCCAATGGTGTGAACCATTTGATACCCAGGAGGCTTGGTCGATCTCGGTCAACTATCGTTAATGCTAGTACTGCGACATGTTGCCTGTAAGCGATTCGAAAATGTCCCAGGCCGATTACAGGAATTCGGTTTCCCTGATAATCTTTGAGGGTTAGTTTTTGTCTCTGGAGTTCCTTAATTTTGATGTCTGGAATTAGTTTTTTGAGGGTGTCCCATGACACCATGGATAGGAACGATCCAGAATCAACTTCCATCTCATTGCTCTCTAGGTACACCTGGAAATGGTCTACGTAAGATTCCCAATCTTCTTCATTGGGGTTGAAGGGTGCAGGCGGCGCATTGTTTCCGGCCATTGCTCTTTGTCTGGCTTGTCTGTCACTGCGTGCTCAGTCTCGTGTTTAGGACGATCCCATCCTTGTCGCCAGTGTTCTGTCCAGAAAAACGCGAGGTAGACCGAATTCCAACAACAAAGTCTTTATTTCAGAACAGTTGCAAAATGGAACATTGGCTCAAGCCGCGACAACCCTTTTATACATTTCTGTCTACCGGTTTGTAGCCAATGACATTCATTTGATTTTGCCACCTTTGTGCGGCTTTGGGGATTGGTTCCTTTTGAACCTATCCCCATTAGTTTTTAGTAACCAATCAGAATGAGTTATTTGGAGTCTACTATTTTTATACAGAACAGTTCTGATTCATTAGTTTCTTTCTATAAAGAGAATATTTGGGTTCAAAATCAAATATCTATTCCAGAAATAAATAGCAACTCTGCACTTATCTCTCAACTTACATTAAATAATCAAGTGTAAATGAAATGAGTTGGCTAAATTTATTGAAAGATGAGAAGAAAGCTTATTTGGGTGGAACAATTTCTGTACAATTTCTGCAATGGTTAGAGTTTTGTGCCATTTGTTACTTTAAAACTGGGAAACTAGGAATCTGGGCTAGTTAGTGGGTCCCTTGAGAAACTCCATCCTCTTTAACACAATAACTCAGAATTACGAAGTCAATTGGAATGGCACTCGTTCCCAAAAGATCAACAATCAAAATTTATATGGTATTCAAACAATATTATCTCGCAATAAGGCAAAGCACCTTCCTTTCTGCAGAAGAAAGTGGATTTGTTTTGCTTTAAAAAATCTATATTAAAAAAAGGATTAACATTTAAGACTGGCACCACCCATTTGCAGAACTTGCTTACAATGTTGTTCAATAAACATCTTATAAGCAGACTGAGAAATTGCTTTTAAAGGCATATATACAGTTAATTTCTTTGCATACATTTGCATACATACATTCTTAGATTTAAATACACATACAGACATATGCACACATAAGTTAAACTTCTATTTAAAGGTTTTTCTGTGGACCAGAGGGGGCATAGTTTTGTGTGCTGCTTGCATCCCATGGGTAGGGCTTTGCTTGTTTGTGCGGCCCAGGTGCTAGCATGCCACAACCTGGTGCCAGTCCATGGACTGGGGGTTTGAGGACCCCCGCATTAACTAACCCTAAATAGCAGATAGAAGAAAACTAATGGTAAAGAGAGGAAGGAGAAGGAGCTGCAGAGCCGTAAATAACATACTTCAAAATATTTCCAAAGAAATATTTTAGGTTTCATACAAGCACCAACACAACATCTTTCTGTTATTCACTAGAGCAATATTTTTTTCAGGATTCTGTGCAAATCTTAAAAAATACATACTTCTTTAAAGCATTAGCTCTCTAACTAATGTATTCTACCTTTTAAAGCAGAGGTGGCTCAGGTAGCTTAAACCCATACTGACTTAGGAATTCTAAGAGTTGAAGTCCACAAGTCATAAAAGAGCCATAGTTCCTCTACCCCTGTTCTAAAGTAACTATTATAGAAGAAGTCTTACTTAATGAATTTGAATTTAAAGTGGTATTGCATAAAATTTGAACCACTTCCACTGCTATTTTCAAAGTGTGCCTAATCTTCAACAGTTAACATTTTGATAAATCCTTGTTTTATAATTGGAGATTATATAAGGCAACTGTTTTTGAAAATGCTTATAAACTTTCTAAAACTCATAATGTGTTCATCACCCAGAAAGTTTAGAACCCTTGTTCAGTGGCGATTGAAAAATAAATAAAGTGTACGTCAATTTTAAGAAGCACTCATCTTTCATCATGATGATCTACTTTGAAAACTAACTTTTCCTCTGTACATATCATCTTCAGACACAATTTTCCTTCTCCAGATCTTATGCTTTAGAAATCTTTCTTTAGAGGATTATAAATGCATTAGACTTATTAAGTATTTACAGTGACTTGTGTATTACATTAATTCATATTGTGACCAATCTTCCTTTATTCATGAAAATTACTAAAATAGGGGTTTTATCCTACAATTGGGAGTCTGGTGTCCTTTGAACCAGCCTCTTAATTTAGACTAATTGTGGTCTGATTTTCATCAGTAAATTATTTTACAATCATGTCTTCATAGTTGCACACTTTGCATCTCATAATTTTCAGTGAAATGGACATACTACAGATGTATTCTCTAATCTCATTATTTGTTATAATGTTTACATTCTCTCCAGCCTCTAGTACAGGGGTGTCAAACTTGATTTTAGTGAGGGATACATCAGGAGTCCCTTGGGAGTCAGGATGGACATGGCCAGAGTGGGCAGGGCCAGCTTGACGTCACTCGTGTCGGGGATGCGTGTGGTGGTCTGAATGCTCTGCCAGCAAAAATGGGCTTCCAAGCTCCCTTTTTGGCTCTGATAGCCTCTTGCAACCCTCTGCCAGCAAAAACAGAGCTCAGGAGGTCCACTCATGGCTCTCACATGCTCCGTTTTCAGCTGCAATGGTCTCCTGCAACCCCCTGCCAGTGAAAATGGACATCAGGATGGCTGCCCGCGGCCCGCCCAAGCTGTTTTTTCTGGCAGAGGCACTGCAGGCTAGTCCTTTACTGTTTCCAAGGTAGCCTCAAGGGGCAGATCTGGTCCCCAGGCCTTGAGTTTGATACCCCTACTCTAGTAGAAGGGATCAGTCATTAATCTGTTATGGCAAAGACTGTGGTTCCTAAACTTTTCCCATATGATAAACAGAAGCTAATCTGAATCTGGTATGTATCAACTTGCTTGTTACCTTCACACATTTGTCCCATGTTATTCCTTCTCTGGTTTTAAATTACAAGTATTATATTTTTTTGTTGTAAAATCTAGTTATCAGGTCCTTGGAGACTTCATTAAAAGATGAATTCTTTTAAATCAGAGAGATGGTTTTCACCTGTGAGAAACTATTGTAGATTTTGCATTAGTGAATATAGAAGAGCTACTAATCTTTAAGACTAAATTACACAAGAGAGTTAAAAGCAGTCTTTATAGTTGAAGCATATGCATAAACTTGCCTTGTGATATGGTTATTTCAAGAGATATATTATGTATCTAAAAGAAAAATTATGTCTTGTCCATTTTCAAACGTAGATTCTCCAAAATGGTTTTCTTGGGGCACTTAATGTACTTAAAAAGAGATCAATACATTGAGTAGAATACCCTAAGGATCAGTTCTGGGTCATATAACTTTCAATATTTTTGCGTGGTAAAAGTAATAATCTTCATTAATTAGAGAAATAGATCAAAGTAACATTGAAATTTAACAGAGATAACTAAAATTATTCATTTCAAAAACATAAATAATAGACGGAGGTAGGATGGAACAGTTGACCTGATAATGCTACTTGTGCAAAAAAAAAAAACCTGGAATAGTAGTGTGTTATGGCAGAAGAGGAAGTGAAGGCAGAATAAACAGATAAATGACTTCCAAAGCACATGAATAATAATGTCTGATTCTCAGAAACTACCTGAACAAATTGCTGAAATTTTCTTAGTAATTTGTTTCAGTAGTGGCTTGCATTCATCAAATATCTGAAATGCCACATAGAAATCAAAGATCAGTTATCTATATTATTGAAAAGTCCAGAATACAATATAATGGATAAAAGTTATAGGAAGGCATACAGAACTGATGCCTTAATAATAAGAATAGCTAGATGGTGGAACCAATTGCTGAGAGAAGTGTTATTCCATTGGATGGAATCTATTTAGAAAGCTTTAATTTGGATCCCTGCATTAAGAAAGGAACTGGAATCAATGGCCTAAATGTATCTTTCCAAGTCTTTGGTCTTCTGGTATCATCTATTAAGGTGATGGCCAAACAATCTGCTCAATTTTAATGAAGAATACCAGCATTAACATTTCAGAAATTGTAAAATATTTTATTTTTTATGGATGGATTCCATCCATCATCATCACCAGTTTGTGAGTTATTTAGCATTTACAAATGATTTTAACTTTCCCTATTTTGAAAATATTGTTGGAATGATTAATTTGTTTAAAAATTGCAAAAACAATGAGATAAAATATTATAACTATTCCTAAGAAGCAATGCTTTTTGAAGGGCTACAGGAACTTTTTGCTACGATGAATGATTTCTGGGCTTTTATTAAGATCAAAGGCAAAATATACCTCTTGAGCATGGCAGAAATATTAATATTTCTTCCTCATAATCTACATACATAACTGCACATGATATATTTGTAGTAGAAGTATGATTATAGCAAAAATTGTTCTGGGGTACCCAACAGATCCCAAAGTGATATGGAGCCCATCAAATGGCTCATTTGATGCTGTCGCCAGGGGAGTAGTGGGGGATTATTGTTGTTGTTTTTTTGTTTTTTTTTGTATTGGAGTTTTATCCTTAACCATCTGGAGTCACTGGGAGTGAGTTGGATGGCCATATAAATGTTCTGATCTGTGGTCTGAAAGAGTCAAAGAGAACAGTGCTGTCGTTAATTGATACAAATATCAGTCAATGCTGCTTCATCCAGATACTATGATACGTAAAAATACTTGGTCTACTTTCTCTTTGTAATTTCTCTTCATATTTTCAAAGAAAAATGTAGATATAGTAGTATTTCATAGAAGGTTGTTAAGATAAACTAAGATAAGACAATGTAACATGTAATAGTTCTTCAACACAGTTTTATTTTTTAATGATAGCATCTTTCAATATTTTTTCCAAGCTAAATGAAATGAAGAACACTTGGGATTCTAGGACAGGAACAGATTTCTGTGTGAAAGGACTGAATTCAACACAGTTATAAAACCAAAATCTTTTACAATGTGCTCTGAGATACATTTGTTTTCATTTCATGCAAGATTCTTATTTGCTTAACCATTCTTTTCCAAATAACCCACATTTAGTTGGAGTCACACCACACATTTCATTCTAAATCATTGTTTACAAACCATAATGTTTATATTGACAAATCACTGAGCAAAAACCAAATAAACCATGTTTGTGTGATTTCAGGCCAGGTTTGTGCTTTTTGAAGCTGATTCCAGTTGGTGGATATTGTCAAGTAACTGATAAAACTAAATAAGAGTTTCATTCAATACCATCTACGATTGGGTGATGATTCCCTTGTCGGGTTGGTTCTTTTTTAGCTGTTCATTTGTTTTACAGGGGATGCCTTACATTAAGGTGTACTGGTATTATAGTATTCAGTGACCTGCTATTGTTAATATAAAAATTCATAAATGATATATAAAGAAAATGAAGTCTCAGCACCATGGGAAAATGCATTGAAAAGATACAATATTTGCTCTCTTTTAATAAATGTTCATAATTGTTAGGAGTGTAACATTTTAATACTGTCTCTTTAAGGGAATGCTAAAATTGTAATTGGATGTGGTTCCTCGAAGGGCCATTAAATGGAGCTAGAAACCTGGGTTGTTTCTGTTCTGTTGTTGCTGAGAGTGTTGCCGTTCCTGCATTTCCCTATTGACTGTTACTGATCATCGTTATTCTTGGATTTGATGTGAGTCTATTTCTGAACTGTTTTTGATACTAGACTTTGATTTGGATTATTCCTGGACTGAAAATTGACTGCTTTAACCGTGAATGACTTGGACTGTTTGTTGAACTTTGCTTAACCATTTTACTGGAAGTAAAAATCTACATTTTACAATACAGTGTATCTGTGTGCTCGTTATGTGTTATTCTTCACTACTCTCACTACATCTCTCTGTGTGCGCTCATTCTCTTAACGGGGAATTACCCCAACACTGGTTATGGGCCCAGGCTATACCTGGCTCAAAAAACTGAAAGTTGGTATGAATGCACAGTACTGTATACAGACAGCTTTTTACTGTTTAATTGTGGGTTACTATCCTGGTAAAAATGGCACAAGACCCAACAAAAAATCTATCACTGGTAAACCAGTTGGGTGGAACAAACTATGTTTCCTGGTCTATGAAGTACAGTCTACTTCTGTGTAGAGAAGGGTTATGGGCTGCAGTTCAGGATCCACTGGTTGTAAATGCTTGGGATCCAGATGATGAGGACGATTCCAAGAAGTTAGCTAACTTCAAACGGATCAACGAACGAGCTCTTTGTATAATTGAACTAACACTGAGTGACCAGCAGCTAGTCATGGAGAAGAATCTGCTGCTAAGCATTGGGAGAATTTGAAGAGGATTTATGTTCGTGACAGTGTAGGTGCACACATACATCTTACACGTAAACTGTTTTGAGCATGTCTTCTGAAAGGTGGAGATAAGTTAGCTCATGTAAACTTCATGAAAAGAACTTTTCAAGAGCTACATGAAAAGAAACTGATATTTTCAGAGCTGCATCAAGTTTACATCATTCTTTCCTGATTGGATGAAAGTTATGATGATTAAGTATCTTCACTGAAAATCCTGACCAAAGATAAACTGACATTGATTGACATAACCTGAAGGTTGTTAGAAGAAGTAAGAAGACAACTGGATAGGGACCAACTGAGGAAGGAACAACCACAAGAAGAGGATTTATCTTCAACTGCCTATACTGTTAGGAAATGTTTTTCTTGTGGGGCTAAGGGACGTATAGCTAAATTTTGTAAGAAGGGAAAACAACAGAATACTGGTGATAACCAGAAGGCTAAGAAGAATGTTAGTTTAGCTATGTCTAGCAATTCAACTATAAACCATGATTTGTGGGTTGTTGATAGTGGAGCATTGCAGTGCATTACTAAAAATAGAGAGATGTTTGTAACGATGTCCACAAGTAAACAACATGTATCTTTGGCAAATGGATGGAAGATGAAAGCATCAGATGAAGGTACTGCATATTGTTCTTGTATAAATGAGCATTTAACTAAGTTATGTGTACCTAAACTGAAATTTAATTTATTATCAGTAAGGGCTTTAATTAATATTGGTTAAGTAGTAACCTTTAGGGGAGATAAGTGTATAATAGAGAAAGAGGGTAAAAGTGTCACTGCTACTTCAGAGAATGATTTATATGTGATACATGATGACCAGTTGAAGATGGCTAACTTGGTTTATAACAGTGTTAAGCCACATGATGAATGTATATATTTACTGCATAGATGTATGGGTCACATTAATTTCAAAATGCTCAAACAAACTGTTAAATTGTCAGAGGGAGTAAAATTAAACCCTCTACCAAGTATTTCAACTGTAATGCCTGTATCCAGGAGAAAAGCAAGGTTACTCCTGCAAACAGACTGAATGGGTTTAAAACTAAAGAACCTTTAGAGGTTGTTTTTGCTGACATAATTGGTCCTAAGGAACCCAGTTTGGGAGGTGTCTGCTATATTTTGAGTATAATGGCCCATTACTCATGGTACAGTTTCTGCTTCCTCATGAAAAACAAACAGAAACATTCCAACATTTCTTTAACTGGCTAAGATTTGCTGAGAGAAAAATGAGGAGTAAAAATAATTACTTTAGTTACTGATAACGGGACTGAATTTATTAACAAGAGATTCCAAACTATGTTGAAATTGGCTGGTGTCGAGCATAAACGTTCTGCACCTTACAGACCACAACATAACTCGCTTGTTGAATGAAGAGGGCAAACATTACAAGCCATGGCTCACACTATGTTATCTTATTCAGGTTTTCCTGAAACACTGTGGGGTGAGGCCATAATGTGTAGCAACCATGTGTTGAACAATGTAGTTAACACAACAACTGGTGAATTATCATTCACTCGTTGGCGTGGTAGAAAGCCAAATTTAAGTTATCTACACACATTTGGAGCTCCAGCATGAAGAACAGGAGCAGGTGGAACAGGAGAGTCCATCAGTAAGCCCTGTAATACCTAGACGTTCAGCCCAAGTATCACGACCACCTGATAGATATCAGGCTAGTGTTGTATGCCAAGTAAATACAGTTCCTAGTAATTAAAATGAACTGAAACTGTATCCTGCTAAGGATCTGGCTGCTTGGCAGGAAGCAATAGATAAGGAACTGAAATCCTTAAAAAAACTGGAGGTACATGAAAATGTCAGGTTACCACCAGGTGAACATGCCATAGGGTGTAAATGGATTTATAAGCTAAAGACAGGTATAGATGGGACTGCCACCCATAAAGCCAGGTAAGTAGCACAAGGATTCAATCAGACGATGAAACAACTATGATGAGGTGTTTGCACCTAGTCTGAAGGATATTACATTACGAGCAGCATTAGTGTGGGCCGCTAAGGAGAAATACATTATAAATCATTTCGATGTAGAGACGGCATATCTGCATGCACTGTTGCAACACATTATATATTTAAGAAACCTTTAGGTATCAGAAATGAAAGTACAACTGATTGCTGGAGATGAAAAAGAATCTTTATGGCTTGAAGCAATCAGGATATGAGTGGAACCAGTGGATAGTTAAGGAATTAACTAAGATAGGTTTTGTAGCTGGCATGGCTGATCCATGTTTATTTAAAAAAGAAAGTGATGGTGTAGTTTCATTGTTGCTATTGTTTAGTGATGACATAGCATTAATCACCAAAACTGAACAAGAAGCTACTCAGATAATGTCACTGTTAGAGAAGAAATATGAGATAAAATAGGAGAAATTAAACAATATCTTGGTTTAAAGATAGATAGAACTAGGGGAGGATACGAAATATCACAGGCAGTTAAAATTAACCAATTACTAAAAAGTTTTAAAATGGAACTTTGTAAACCGGCCAAAACACCAATGAGTCAGGAATTTAGCCATAGTGATGTTCAAAGTCCTGTTTTTGATAAGAACATTTCTCAGTAATTTATCTTATCTCAGTAATTGGTCAAGGCCAGATATAGCATACAGTGTTAACCAATTAGTCAGATTTAATGCTGAGTCCACTGAAAGGCACTGGCAAGCTGCTAAACATGTGTTAAGATATCTGAAACAAACTATGCATTATGCATTGTATTTGGAGCCTAAAGATGAACTAAGTCTAACTACATATGCCTTTGCAGGTTTTGCTACAGATGTAAATTGACATCGGGGTACTGTAGTATAATTGGGAAAGGTGTTGATTGGATTTCTATTTGACAAAAAAATTTAAGTTTATCAACAATGAAGACTGAATTCTCATGTTTGTCTTTATTATGTACAGATTTAGTTTCTTATAAGCAACTATTGACTGATATGGGAATTGATGTAACAGATTCTATTGTTGTTTATGAAGACAACCAATCAGCAATACAAATGGCTTCAAATCTTGCTGTAAAGACAAGATCAAAACACACAGATTTAAGACATTTAAATGTGAGACAATGTGTGTAAAATAAGATGATTAAGCTGGAATACTGTATGTCAGAAAATAACATCGCAGATAATTTTACAAAAGCCCAAGGCTCTGTAAAGCATAAGGCTTGCTGTGAGGATTATGGATTTAGAATGTAAAGGCCCTGTCACACTGCCCAACGGATGGAAAATGTTCGCAAAAAGGACACAGCAGACAAGAAAAATGTTCCATCCGTTGTTATCCGCTCTCAAAAGAGGCAAAAATTTGCATAACCAGAGCGGATAACACGGAAAGGAACAGGCGGGGGGAGGATGCAGAGCGGATGGAAAATGGATTCGGAACGGAAGCCAAGCAGATGGAAGCGGATGAGAGCGGATGGCATATCCACAGGGCTTCCGGGGGGCCTCAGCAAAGCGGACGCGGAACAGATACAGCGGATGCACAGTGGATGAAGCGGAAGCAGAGCGGAAGCCTAGCGGATGCACAGCGGAAGCCTAACGGATGCCTAGCGTTAATTGTGCATGCGGGGAGAATGCATTGCGTAAGCCCCGCGGATATAAAGGGAAGCAGCTCGGAAGCAGGTCACCATTCAGAGGAAAGACCTGCTGCCGGACGAATTGACAACCTTGCCTGCCCTGCCTGCAAGCCTTGCTACCAGCCTCCCTGCCAGCCTTCCTGCCAGCTTCCCTGCCAGCCTTGCTGTCTGCCTGCCTGCCAGCCTTGGTGCCTGCCTGCCTGCCAGCCTTGGTGCCTGCCTGCCAGCCAGCCTTGGTGCGTGCCTGCCTGCCTGCCTGCCTGCCAGCCTTGGTGCCTGCCTGTCTGCCAGCCTTGGTTCCTGCCTTCCTGCCAGCCTTGGTGCCTGCCTGCCTGCCAGCCTTGGTTCCTGCCAGCCTCCCTGCCAGCCAGCAACCCCACAACCATGGGGAAGAACAGAAAGCCTCAGCCATCTCCTGCCAGCCCTGGCAAGAGGAACAGGGCCACCATCCCACCCCCTGGCCCTCACTCTGGTTCTGCTGGGGCTTCTGTAGCATGGGCTCGCTCTTCTGGGGCTGGAGCTTCTGCTGCTTCTGCTTCTGGAGGAGCTGATGATGATGCTTATGGCGGTGGTGCTTCTGCTAGTGACTATGCTGATGCTGCACCCCAATGGCGCTTCAGACAAGCACTCCAGCACCAGCCACCTCCACAGCACCTGGATCCTTCACCCCTGAGACTGAGCGACCAAGAGGAGTGCCAGAGACTCATTTTTGTTTTATAGCTTGTTGTTAATAAAGTCTATCTTTGATTCACGCACTTGCTTCATTTCTTTTTTTTTAATAAAGTCTTGGTGGAAACTTTTAGAAATGGTTTAAGCCTTTGCATGCTTGAGGGATGGGTTAAGATAGCAGTAGGATGGGCAGGGATACCTTTGGGATGGGTAATAGCTGTGGGATAGATAAACCTCCAGTGCAAGCATAGTAGGACTGTATGGTCCACCCTCCCAGCTGCCACACATATGGACGTTTATTATCAATAACAATTTAATCATTGATCCACACATGTCAACATAAACACAACTCTTTATTAAATGCCCTGTTCATTGTAGGCCCACCCAACATACATGGCCCAATCTCATCAGTGTGATGAAACAGGCTGAAGGAAGCATCCATTAAGCATCTATCATCCTGTCTTGCCACTCTACTGCTTCAGCTGGGGAGTTGCACCAGTGTCTCAGGAGGTTGCGCTGCTTCTTCCCTTCATGTGAGGCTCTGTTGGGGCCTTGCACATCCTCAGTGTCTATCAGGTTTTGCCCTTGCCTCCATTCACCAGGCTCCATGTCCCCATTGCCTTGTTGGAGGTCCACGAGCCTGTTCTGCAACACTGGGTAGCGGGTGCGCATGAGATTGTGCAGGATGCAGCAAGCTTCCACGATCCTCCTCACGGTCTCTGGGCGATGCTACATGGTGGTGAGAAGTACCTGGAACCTGTTGGCCAGGATGCCAAAGGCGTTCTCCAGCACCCGCCTTTCCCTGGACAGCCTGTAGTTGAAGATCCTCTCTTCATGGGTGAGGCATCTGGAGGTGTAGGGCTTCATGAGGTAGGTTCTGAGGGAGAAGGCGTCATCCCCCATGATGAAGTAGGGCACATCTTGCGTGTTGTTGGGCAGGGGGTCTGGATCTGGGAAGCCCATGATGAAGTTGCGTTCCAGCCCCTCCTTGAGGTGACTGGCATTGTATACCTGGGCATCTGAAGATGAGCCGTTGCCTGAAGCATCGATGTACATGAACTTGTAGTCAGCATCGACCATGGCGAAGAGGATGATGCTGAAGAAGCCCTTGTAGTTGGAATAAGTGGACCATGACTTGGCTGGTGCTTTGCAGGCCACGTGCTTGCCATCGATGGCTCCAACGATGTGTGGGAAGTTCCACCTCTGATACCACTGCTCTGCAACTTTCTTACATTCTTCTTCAGCGGTGGGGCACTGGAGGAGCTCCTCAATGTATTCTTCGATGATAGCCTGCACCACTTTTCTGACCACAAAGCTGTTGGTGTTGTGTGGCACCCTCCAGCCGTACTGCATGCTCCTGTAGGTGGTCCCTGAGGCCAGGTGGCGCAGAGTGAGTGCCACCTTGAGCCCAGGTTCCAGGCTGGGCCGGAAGTTGGTGTTTGCCTTGGTCAACCTGGGTGTCAGCCGCTGCACAACTTCGTCAAACATGGCTGGAGGCATCCTCATGAAGTTCTGGAATGCACGAGTGTCTTCGTTCCTGAGCTCCACCATCAGCTTGTTGTACAGTCCGTACTCTGCTCTTCTCCCGATCCATCTTCGTACATAGACGCTTCTTGGCCGCCTCCTTTTCTTTCCATATGAGAATTCACAGAGCCTGTAGATGGCTTCACACTGTTGCAGAAGGATGGTGGCTGCCAAAAGGACTTTGTTATGATCCACGGTGGACATGACTGGATGCTGTGGAAGAGCAAGAGTCAGATGAAGGCTGCAGAGGTCTGCACCGCAGGGCTGCTGGTCTGAAAGTGAGATCCAGGTGAGTTGCTCCCCCTTTTTATAGGCAGTATAGGTTTTCCACTATGTGTCCCTTTGCATCCTCTAGGCATCCTCTAGACATCCTTAATATCCGAGATAGGTCCCCTCTGCGAACATTTTTTCCGTTTTAAATGCTTTGTTTCCATTCTGCATCTGCTAGGCATCCGTTCTGCATCTGTTCTGCGTCCGTTCCGCTTCTACCCTGCGTCCGTTTACCGCTGGAGCGGACGGAGTTGCGCGGATGCGCAGCGGATGCCTAGCGGATATAGCGGATGCGTAACGGAAGCAGAACAGATGCCGAGCAGATGCCTAGCGGATGCAGAACGGACGCATTGGATACATTTTCCGCTCAAAAGTTTTGAGCAGTTCAAAACTTTCTGAGCGGATGAAACATCAATAAACGGATGCTGGACGGATAGAGAGGAAGAAAAACGGAGGCAGTGAGTACAGAACGGATGCATCGTGTAACCAATGGATGGTAAATGTTTTTCTCCATTTTACATCCTCTTTCCATCCGTTGGTGCAGTGTGACAGGGGCTTAAGGTTGTAAATATTGTCCTACCAAAAGGGGAGAATGTTAGGAATGTAAGTCACCCAATATTTGGGTTGGAAATATATAAACCAGGACAGACATTTTAATACTGTCTCTTTAAAGGGAATGCTAAAATTGTAATTGGGTGTGGTTCCTCAAATGGCCATAAGATGGAGCTAGAATCCTGGGTTGTTTCTGTTCTGTTGTTGCTGAGAGTGTTGCCGTTCCTGCATTTCCCTATTGACTGTTACTGATCATCGTTATTCTTGGATTTGATGTGAGTCTATTTCTGAACTGTTTTTGATACTGGACTTTGATTTGGATTATCCTTGGACTGAAAACTGACTGCTTTAACTATGAATGACTTGGACTGTTTGTTGAACTTTGCTTAACCGTTTTACTGGAAGTAAAAACCTACATTTTACGATACAGTGTATCTGTGTGCTTGTTCTGTGTTATTCTTCACTACTCTCACTATGTCTCCCTGTGTGCGCTCATTCTCCTAATGAGGAATTACCTCAACAGTAATGAACCAACATGCTATCTGTCGTGTTGTACCTTTTAAATCAAAGAAGTTTTGTATGCTGTCAAATAATTTTCTAAACGTCCTATTTTAATACCAAAAGCAAATATTGAAACTTTTTAGTCTTCATAAATAGAACTACTAGCAGTGGTGGTATTCTACCGGTTCAGCCTGATTCTACTGAGCTGGTAGCAGTAATGAGCAGCAGAGACCGAACCAGTTCTCTCTGCTGCTCTGCTGTTGGGCCCATCCGCCCAGCTGGGCTCCCATACTCACCTTTATCCTCTGAATGTGAAGCGCAGCTGCTTTGCACGGCACAGAAGAGTGCCGCGCAGCAGGTGCTGAAACGGCCGGGTTTGTGCAGGCTTGCAAGAGGTGAGTTAGAATGCCTCTGTGCCTGCGCAAACACCTCTGTGCCTGCACAAAGTGCACATTTGGTGCACAGGTGCATGCAAAGTGTGTGCACATGTGCAAAGTGCGCCCACCAAGCCACGCCCACCGAACCAGTGGTAAAAATATTTGAATTCCACCACTAGATATATTTATTGTTGATATATTCTCTTAAATAGGATGGTAAACATATGCACATATGTTTCTGTCAGGAGCACAAGCATTGGAAAGAAGCTTTTAGCATCTTTTAATCCCTTTGAGCTTTTATCATATTGATTTATATAGTGATTTGCATATATTATCTTGGGAATTAAGCAGTGTGATCAAATTTAAATGTAATTGTTATCTGTCACCATTTCATTAAGATATATTTGGGCATATTTCACATAGATATTTTTTTTCCAACATTTCATCAGTGCTTGATTCCAAATATACAATAAATGAGAATGAATGTAGTGTTGTGTCTTACACATTCACAGGAATGTTGAAGAAGTATTATTTGGGGCCTGAGATTTTTGGGGCAAATGTTTCACAGTTCTGAATGTGAATCTGGTTTTGCATCTATGCAGTCAAACAACACAATGCAGATGACAAGTATTTGTTTTCTACACTTGAAAATACCAGCACACTTAGCATACCAAAAAAAATTTCATTTCCTTTTAGTAAAGATGCAATGTATTAATTTTTGAAGATGTCCTTTAATTCAGGTTAATTTCATTCCAGAAATTCCTGATTCTTCTTGTAACTTGTTTCTCCTACTTTTTTGATTTCAGGTTACTTCCAGGATTTGTTAAACAAGTCAGAGAAGGCACTTTATGACACATTTCCTGGTATGTATGGAGACCTTTATCTCCAGAACGTACACCTTTTCAAAGACTTGTATAGTGAGCTGCGGCATTATTATCGAGGTCCCAACATCAACTTAGAAGAAGCCCTCAATGAATTTTGGACTCACCTGCTGGAGCGGCTGTTCAAGCTGATGAATCCCCTGTACCAGCTTCCAGATGAATATATGGACTGCATAGCAAAGCACTCGGAGCAGCATAAGCCATTTGGAGAGATTCCAAGGGACCTGAAGCTCAAGGCAACAAGGGCCTTCATTGCAGTCCGTTCCTTTGTGCAGGGACTTGGTGTGGGCAACGATGTTGTCAGAAAGGTCTCTCAGGTAAGTCAGCTTAAATTGCTGTGTGATCACATTCCTAAGAAGTTTTAAAGTACCTATTTACTCTGGGAAATATATTTTCTGTTGCATTGGACAAGGCTGACAGATTCATTGATTAATGCCATTTCTGCTTTGCATAAATTATTACTCCCAAGCAGAGAGCTCCCTTCAGATTTGTGAATGCTGTTCCTGAAGTTTTGCCATAGCAGGATCCATCCTGCAATTCAGCAAAGCAGTGGGACTCTTTTCTTTTTGAATGTTAAATTTGTAGGAGGTACCTTTTCTTTCTATATTACATCAGATCAATCTAGTGTCTGGTGTACTGTGGGGGGAAAACACAATAGTGACTATCAAAGATAAATACACTAGCAGGGTGTAGGTAGGTAAATACACTAGCTAGGTGGCATCTACATATTGAAACCTGGAAGCTAACCAAAAAGTCATTTTCCGTGTCTATAGAAGGAAGTACCTAACAGCATGTTAGGTAACCATGCTGAATAGTCAAAATACCTTCAGTGTAGTTCGACTTAAGTTTTATTTAAGTTTGTGGCTAGTTTTCATTGAATTCTAGGTAACATGGTGGTCATCATGTTAAAGAAGCCTTAGAACTGTTTCACTGCAGCATTGTTGATTCTCCTGCCACTTTCATATTACTGGTTTTTCCAAAGTCACAGTTTTTCTATCAAAAACTAGAATAAGGTGATATGAGGATGTTTCAGATTCCATCATATGGCATTTCCAGAGAATTATGAAAAGGTAAATCATAGTAGCCTTAATATTACTGAAAATATTAAGGGAAGGAGCCTTAAGGAAACTAAATATGTATAGGTTTGCTCTAAAACATGTCCATCGTTTTTTATTCTGATATTATAAAATGCACATGCACAGAGAAAAAAATATGCAGATTAGCACAATAAAACACCAAGGGTGTTCAGAGATTGTTAGTTTACCTCCCAATGAAAAGTTACATGTTTTTTCAACACAAATGGCCTGTAAAATATATATTATCTTCAGAGTTGATAAAGAAAAACAAATACCCAAATTTTTCATGTATCAATCTGGTATTATAAATAATTTGAAAGTGACGGAGCCTTTATGCACAACAGTATCATTGGACTTCTGAGCCATCAAGCAGATTGAACAGAGGAGAACATAAGCTGTATAAAAAGCTGGCACAATTTAGATAAAAATATAAAGTCTTCTTGTTTTCCTTTTGGGTATTCAATATACTTCAGGTTTAAAATAATATTCCATTCGGGCCTAAAAGTATGAACTAGCTAGTTTAACCAGACTGTATTCAATTCTTCTTTCACTCAATTCAAAAGTGTTTGGTTCATAAGTCGAGAGATTTAAGTAATGCATTCCATGACAAATGATTCTTTTGTGTCAGTAAATGCATTTAAATCCTGCCTGTTGGTATGTGAACCAGCAGTATTTTGCAAAGTAAATTTTTGTGTTAAGAGTTTACAAAGAAATGAGCATAAGCATATTTGAGATTAAACAACTGGCTGCACTTTTCATGCTTGCTAAAGCTATGATGAGTACAATAGGCAGAGTACAGTAACTATAGATTATCTAGTAGTGTATGTCTGTGAAAGCAGGTGGGTGGGGAAGATACATCTGAATGAAGGTAGCCTGAACTAGTGGAATGAAGTTATTCAATACATGCAGGGAATGAATGGAAAGTGAACACAAGGAAGAAAGAGGTGGAAGCTGCTTGTAAAAAAAATAAAAACCTTGTGTTATAAAGTGATGCAGAGGTACAATAAAAATATACTATTTCTTGTGTTTATCTGCTAGTCTCATTAGATATCCCTTGCAAGTATCAATAGTAAAATAAGCTTTCCTTTAGTATATCAAAGAAATTATCAATCATACAGTACTGGAGAATAAACTTTTAGAATCATTGTATTTCCTATGCTTTGTTTGCAGACATTTGCCATGTAATTTTCTTTATCTAAGATAAAATACACCTAATTTGCATGACTGCTCAAATATTTTTTATTTATTTCATATTACAATATGAATATAGCAATCTGTGTTATACTTGTTGTAGTTGATTCTTATTCAATAAAACCTGCTGTAGACAAAGCAAAGAAAAATACACTACTCATAAACCAGCCTTAGAAAAAGCTAGTAAATTACATAAAGAGAAGGACTGGTGGTTTTGGGGGGGGGGGTTTGGGGGGGGAGGGTCAGCTCAAGCAACATTTACATTTTTAATTATTTCTGCTTCTTAATTTTGCTACAATTAAAGTTCCTTACTTGTTCCAGCTTTCAAGACTTTTATCTTTTGAACATTTCAACCATTTTGCTTTTCAGTTTGCCCTTTAGTTGAATCATTACATTCCCCAAGCTCTTGTAGAAATAGAAAGGTCTGCATGCAGGCTGGATTGATGAAAGAATAGCGAATGAAAGCTGTTTACTAAACTGTCTTGTTAGATGGGTTCTTCTCTCAACCCTGAAGTCTCTCTTTCTCAGAAATGGCATAAAGCCTTACTTCCCCTGTTAGTCATACTCAATGAAGAGCAATTCAAACTCTTCTTGACTATTTTAAAATACCTTTATTTTAATATGAACAAAATATTCTGCTGTTTGATGACTCTAGGTGGCCAGCCTAGAAGTCTTTTACCAGACTTTTCTTAGCGTATGTGAGATTTTAAACCTGCTAAGAAAGTATTTAACACAAGATAATCCTTCGTTAATACTTTCACATATCACTTTAATTCTGCTGGCAGGTTAGCATATTTAAGAAAAACAGGCCAGTGCTGGAAGCAGCTTTTTGAATGAATCCATGAGACTGCGTTTCACACACTATAAGGTGTTTTTTCAACAGTCACCCAATGGTAAGCACCCTATGGAAGTTGGTCAGGTGAAAGAATCAACACAATATGCCTTGGATTTTCTATGTGACACACTGGATTGTGTGAACATTTTCCCCTGGTCTTCTAAGTGTATTGACTGCCAGTTAACATTTTTTGTCCAATAATGAGTTCCTTTTCATAGCAGTAACCCAAATTAGTAAACAAGTGGAATGAGACTTACATACATTCAGATGTAATAGAATTATGTCAAAAGGTGTATCATATAACAAACTTCACTGTGAGATAAAACAACATTATTTAGACATCAGTTCAATTTTTAAAAAATATTTCCAAGGCCTAAAGACAAGTTATAAAGCTGAGGGGTCATAATTAAGTGATTTTTAATCACAATAATTAAGTTACCATGAAATTAAATTCATATTACTTTTTTAATGTCTCATCATTCCAACAAAATAAACAAATAGTTAACAGTATAATAATGTTGTACTTTATTCCATTAAGTAATGTTAATAAAGGAATGTTTCCACCATACATCCTTCTATAAATTTAGACTAGCTCTCTAGATTGCAAAGCACCATTCTGTTGGAAGACCATGCCAGTTTCTAAGAGCAAAAGCTTGAAAGGCATACCATAACAGATTCTTGTTTTTTTCATATCACAAGACTTTTCTCAACATGTCTTCGGGGGACCAGGTTGGGGAAGACTGGAATTGGCCCTTAGGCTCAAATTAGATTGATATGACAGACCCATCTGTTAAAACAGATGGTGGACTTCCCTATAGCCCCTCTACCTCCTACCTTTTCTTGATCCCCAGTGGAATTTCTCTCTATCCCTGGCAGAAGAAATCGGTGCTTGAAACAAAGAGTATGAGAGGATGAACCAGATTTTCTCATGCCCCAACAGCACACCTCCTTTTGGCCTCAGTTTTGAGGTAAACTTCAAAGAAAGATAATATGTTGTACCACACAGTGGAGAAATAAAAAAATCAAATATAAATTTTAAATCATTCCCCAGTGGATTTTTTTTCATTCTAGAATTCTGTCACTATTTTTAATATAAGAGAGAGTGAAGAGCTCCTTCCCTTCATCAGTCTTGCCCTAATCATTCTACCAAGCTCTTTATGTTACGTAGGAGGGCTGTCAAATTCCCAGCCCATAGACTGGATGCATCACACGCTGGCCATGCCCCTGCCCAGTTTAGTGAAGGAGGGGAGTCCTGATATGTCACATGACACCACCATGATGATGTGAGTTTTGACACCCCTGTTATATAGGATCCTGGAATTTTCATATCAACCAGCCAGCCAATTCTGAAACTTAGAACAGAGGAACTTCAGAAGACTTTTATGGAATGTCCTTTTCTAAATGCAGATAACTGCCTATAAGAAGTTATTATCGCAGAGAAATAATTTTACCAATAATATTGCTATAGTTTACTCTGTACATACACATGCAAAGACACATACACTGAGAGATATGTTTGGTGGAGCTATAAACACATTCCCTTTGGCTTAATTGAATTGAACAAGCAGCTTGAGGAAAATAAATACTACTTCAGTATAGAGGATTGTAATAAATTTTCATTTTGCTGTCACATTCTATCCAGATGACTCTTTTCCTCATGAAAGATCTGCTAGTTTTCTGTGAGTTTTAAGGTAGATGGTAAGTATATGTCAAGTAACAATTCTTGGAGTATTAGTCATTTTGCAACACAGATGTTTTAACAGTTAGAATTCTCTTTTCTCCTATGGATTACAAGTGACCCTGGAGCAAGGAGCCTTGTTTAGGTAGAATAAATACATGAATCTAGTCTTATTAAAATCTGTTTATTACCACATTAATTTAATTCTCTCTCTTCCCTCCACACACAACTCACAAAGGCATATCAGTGCATTTCTCAACTTAGATCTTACGTACACAATATTGGCAGATGACAGCTTTCATAAAATGTAATTGTTTATAAAGAATAAAATATAGCACGAGAAGTGTGTCTGTTGTGTTCCATTAAACACTAAAATCCAATATATCCCTGTATAAAAAGGACTCTTTGTTTTTGTTTTGTTTTGTGTCTGTATGTGTCCCTGCCTTCAAGTTTTATAAAATTTTTGAAAATATGAATCTTTTTAAATCAAGAAAAATTGCTCTTAAACAGTCTAAACAAATCCCTAATTCAGTGGAGATTGTATTCATCATTAAAAATGTTGACCTTTCTTTGTTCTTGATAGATAAAAATAAGTTGTTAATGAATTTCATTTGAATGGGCTGATTATAGATTTAGCATATTTAGTGTATAAACAGTTGTAGTCACATTAATTTAAACGAGCATACCTATGAATAACTAAGTCTGAATAATTATAGTTAGCCATTAATACTAATATGGAAGCTGGTAACATACTTTCTGCCTTTGTATTTATCTGAGAAACTAGTAAATTCTATTTTCATATCACTTACAATTATGCTAACTCTGCAAACTGCTGAGTTTACTGGCATATTTTAAAAAGAAATGTAAAACTGTTTTTAACATAACTATATATCAAAACTAAATGACATACTATTCTGATTTCCTATGAGGTAATTATTAAAAAGATGAACAATTCGAAGAGTTGCCTAGCTGATGTGAACAAATAACCTCTAGCTGAATTCTCAGAAAGAATCCTTTGATATAGAAATAATAAAATGGATCTTTTAAAAATACATCATATTACACTGGCTTTGATGTCCTACTTATCCATATTATTTATTTGGTCATTGTAGAGTATAATGTGCATATATTATGAACTAAGATTATTTATTAGATAAATAATAGATAATAATTAGATAAACATATAACTACTTTGTAATATGGCCCTTGGAAAATGTCTTTAATATTCCTCAATTAAAGGTAAAGAGAGATCTTAAAGGGTTAAGTTAAAAAAAAATCTTTTTGATGAAAGCTTGTTGGAACACATCTGAATAAGACATCCCACCAACCAAAATTTAGCTGTCTAAAATTCCTGCTGAATGGGTTCAGAAATAATAGTAATAAATCAAATTGTAAAAAGCAATGCAATTTAAAGGCCCAGTCCTACTGGCCGATGGACGCAAAACGTATGCATAATGGACACAGCGGATGAGCAAAATTTCGGGGTGGCTCCATCCGTTGTCATCTGCTCCAAAAAGTGGCGAAAATTTCCAAAAACAGAACGGAAAAAAACGGAAAAGAACGAACGTGGGTAGTATGTAGTGGGGATGTTAAACGGATCTTCATAGGAACCCTCGCGGATGAAAGTGGATGGAAGCAGATGACATCTCCGAAGGGGTTCTGGGGGAGAATTTCAAAGCGGACGCATAGCTGAAGGGGCGGATGCATAGCGGATGAAGCGGATGAATCACAGATGCCTATAGGAAACAAAGGGGATGCCGCACGGATTATTGGATGCAAAGCATTCACTGCGCATGCGGGGAGTATGAATTGCAACAGCTCCGCGGATATAAAAGGATGCAGCACACACGGAGTCAGCATACAGGGGAAAGACGTGCTGCCACATACATCTTGAAGGAAGACCATGGTTCATCAGTCAGGCAAGAAGAGGAAGCCCGTGCCTACTTGTTCAAGCCCTGGCAAGGTGAAGAAGGCCAGAACCAGCATCCCACCCCCTGGCACTGACTCTGAAGCTGTGGCTGCTCCTGCTGCTGTGGTGGACCAGCCCCAAGGCCCTCAGGCCACAGACTGTATTGGAACACCAAGAAGAAGCAGGCAGCTTGGAGAGACAAGGCAGAGAGCCTGGGGTACACTGCAGATGTACTCCAGGGATGGTGGAAGCACATGCACACCTGGTATGGCAAGTTACACCTCAGAAAATCCAGGCAGGCCACTGTCAAGCTCACTGACCGGGAGATGTATGTCATGGCCAAATGCAGTTTCCTGGAGGGTGAGATCCGCCACTGAGTAGCAGCCCCTCTGAGACCCCTCTCCCTCAGACAGCCCACAGACAGCCAGTCCTCTTCCAGCCAGGAGCCAGCTACCCTGTCCAGGCAGGTGTCTTAAGAGGGCCCCATGGCAGAGACCCCCCCCCAACACCTGCACTCCCCATGCCGGCAGACTTGGAGGATCCCATGGAGGATGACGCCCTGCTGTCACAAATGGAGGAAGAAGCAGCAGCCACCAGAAGCCAACCCACACCCACCCTCAGCTCCAGAGGATGCAGGCAGAGAGGCAGACTGGAGGGCCAGGACCACAGTGTGCTGTTGGAGATCAGGGACACAATGAAGACCAGCACAGAACTTCTCTCTCAGCTGGTCCACTTGGACAGAGCATCCTCGGGCCGGAATACCTTCATCACCTACGTGAGCCAGACCCTGAGGGACCTGCCCGAGGGCCCGTACCAGGTTATGAAGCAGAAGATCACAGCAGTTCTGCACAACCCTCAAGGCCCAGCTGAAGCTGCTCCGACCCAGTCCAGGTCTGCTCCTCCACCCCAGGCGATGTCACAGCCCTTCCACGGCTTTCAACAGCCCCTCACCTACCAAGGCTACGACTACCAGGACTTCCCACAGCAGAAGCAGAATTTCCCAGTCCAGGCCCAGGTTCATCAGACGCCACAGATGCCACTCCTCACCCAGCTGCAGACCAGACAGCCCCACTACACTCCTCCTTCCTCCACCCCACAGCCAAGCCCGTCAACGGACAATCTGTCATCAGTATTGGGCCTGACATCTCAAGTCCTTGATGAAGGGCCTCTCAACCTCACGGGACTGAGTCAGCTCTCGGATAGCTTCCTGAACACACCATCCCCTGTTGTACCCTCGGGACCAAGCACCCCAATGGTGCCTCAGACAAGCACTCAAACCACAGCCACCTCCACAGTCCCTTCCCGCTTAACAGCTGAGACCATGGACATGATTCAGAGTGACAGAATAGTATCAGAGAATGAGTTGTTTACTTGTTAAGTTTATCTTTGCTTAAGACACTTTACTTGGTTCATTTTGCTTATTTAATAAAGTCATAAAGTTTACCTAAGAAAGTTAATAAAGGTTATCTTTGCTTAAGACACTTGGTTCATTTTTTTTACTTAATAAAGTGTTGGTGAAAACTTTGAAAAAATGGTTAAGCCTTTGCATGCTTGTGGGATAGATAAGGATAGTTGTGGGATAGATAAACCTCCATTGCAAGCATAGTGGGACTGTATGGTCCACCATCCAAGCTGCCACACATATGGACCTTTATTTTCAAAAAACAATTTATTCATTGATCAACACATTTTAAAATAAACAAAGCTCTTTATTAATGCCCTATTAATTGTAGGACCACTCAACATACATGGCACAATCTCATCAGTGTTATGCGACAGCCTCAAGGAAGCATCCATTAATCATCTGTCATCCTGTCTTGCCACTCCACTGATCCAGTTGGGGAGTTGCACCAGTGTCTCAGTAGGTTGCAATGCTTCTTCCCTTCACGTGAAGCTCTGTTGGGGCCTTGTACATCCACAGTGTCTTTCAGGTTTAGTCCTTGCCTCCATTCACCAGACTCCATGTCCCCATTCCCTTGTTGACAGTCGACAAGTCTGTTCTGCAACACTGGGTAGCGGGTGCACATGAGATTGTGCAGGATTCAGCAAGCTTCCACTATGCTCCTCACAGTCTCTGGGTCATGCTACATGGTGGTGAGAAGTATATGGAACCTGTTGGCCAGGATGCCAAAGGTGTTCTCCAACACCCGTCTTGCCCTGGACAGCCTGTAGTTGAAGATCCTCTCTTCACGGGTCAGGTATCTTGAACTGTATGGCTTCATGAGGTAGGTTCTGAGGGAGAATGCATCATCACCAACGATGAAGTAGGGTACATCTTGTGTGTCATTGGGTATGGGGTCTGGACCTGGAAAACCCATAATGAGGTTGTGTTCCAGCCCATCCTTGAGGTCACTTGCGTTGTATACCTGGCCATCTGAAGCTGACCCGTTGCCTGAAGCATCGATGTACATGAACATGTAGTCAGCATCAACCATGGCAAAGAAGATGATACTGAAGAAGCCCTTGTAGTTGAAATAAGTGGACCTGAGTTGGTTGGAGCTTTGCAGGCCACATGCTTCCCAGCTATGGCTCCAACAGTGTGGGGAAAATTCCACCTCTGATACCACTCTTCTGCAAGTTTCCTCCAGCCTTCTTCAGTGGAGGGGCACTGGAGGAGCTCCTCCACGTATTCTTCGATGATGGCCTGCACCACTTCTCTGACCTCTTTGCTGATGCTGTTGTGTGGCACCCTCCATGCATACTGCATGTTTCTGTATCCAGAGGCCAGGTGGCGCAGAGTCAGTGCCACCTCCAGTCCAGGGTCCAGGTTGGCACGGAAGTTGGTGCTAGGCTTGGTCAACCTGGGTCTCAGACACTCTACAACTTCATCAAACATGGCTGGTGGCATCCTCATGAAGTGATGGAATGCATGAGGGTCTTCATTCCTCAGCTCCACCATCAACTGGTCATACAGTCCAAACTCCATTCTTCTCACGATCCATCCTCGGACCCACACAGCTCTTGCACGTTTCCTTCTCCTTCTGTATAAAAGGTGAAACAGTCTGAACAGGTTTTGGTTCTGGTGATGAATGATCGCAGCTACCATATGGACCGTGTCATGATCCATGGTGGAGAACAATTGATGAGGTGGAAGACCAAGACCAGGGGTGAAGAGGTCTGTCCACCATGGCTTCTGGATTCATACTGAGATCCAGATGATTTTCTCCCCCTTTTTATAGAAAATATCGGTTGTCTGCTAGGTGTCCTTCTACATACTCTAGACATACTGCAGACATCCTAAATATCCAAGATACATCCCAGATACAAACATTTTGTCCGTTTTGAATACTTTATATACGAGATGCATACGCTTACATCCTTTCTATTTCCGTGCTACTAACGCTGTGTAGACGTTCTGTGTACCTTTCGTTTCCTCCCTCTTTCCATTTTCAGCTGCAGCTGATGTGAGTTGAGGGGATGGCCAGAGGATACAGAGAGGATACAGTGGATGTTTAACGGATGATAACGGACATAGAACGTTTGTTGCCCGTATATGTCGCGGATGTACATCGTACGTGGCGGAAAGTTCATCTGTTCACAAAGTTTTGTGCAGCTCAAAACTTCTTGCGTGGATGAAATCGCAGTGGACGGATGCTCGAAGGATAGAGCGAATGAAACACGTATGCAGTGAGTACACAACGGATGCATAGTGTTTTCCAACGGATGGCAAGCTTCAGATGGCCAGGTATACAACGCAAGTGACCTCAAGGATGGGCTGGAACGCAACCTCATCATAGGTTTTCCAGGTCCAGACCCCATATGCAATGACACATAAGATGTACCCTACTTCATTGTTGCTGATGACACATTCTCCCTCAGAACCTACCTCATGAAGCCGTACAGTTCAAGATACCTCACCCATGAAGAGAGAATCTTCAACTACAGGCTGCCAGGGCAAGATGGGTGGTGGAGAACGCCTTTGGCATCCTGGCCAACAGGTTCCAGATACTTCTCACCACCATGCAGCATGACCCAGAGATTGTGAGGAGCATCGTGGAAGCTTGCTGCATCCTGCACAATCTCATGTGCACCTGCTACCCAGTGTTGCAGAACAGACTTGTCCACCGTCAACAAGGGAATGGGGACATGGAGCCTGGTGAATGGAGGCAAGGACTAAACCTGATAGACATTGTGGATGTACAAGACCCAACAGAGCTTCATGTGAAGGGAAGAAGCAGTGCAACCTACTGAGACACTGGTGCAACTCCCCAGCTGGATCAGTGGAGTGGCAAGACAGGATGATAGTTGTAGCCTTGGTAGGTGAGGGGCTGTTGAAAGCCGTGGAAGGGCTGTGACATTGCCTGGGGTGGAGGAGCAGACCTGGACTGGGTAGGAGCAGCTTCAGCTGGGCCTTGAGGGTTGTGCAGAACTGCTGTGATCTTCTGCTTCATCACCTGGTACTGGGCCTCGGGCAGGTCCCTCAGGGTCTGGCTCACGTAGGTGATGAAGGTGTTCTGGTCTGAGGATGCTCTGTCCAAGTGGACCAGCTGAGAGAGAAGTTCTGTGCTGGTCTTCATTGTGTCCCTGATCTCCAACAGCACACTGTAGTCCTGGCCCTCCAGTCTGCCTCTCTGCCTGCATCCTCTGGAGCTCGGGGTGGGGATGGGTTGGCCTCTGGTGGCTTCTGCTTCTTCCTCCATTTGTGACAGCAGGGCGTCATCTTCCATGGCATCCTCCAAGTCTGCCAGCATGGGGAGTGCAGCTGTCAGGGGGGTCTCTGCCGTGGGGCCCTCTGAAGACACCTGCCTGGACAGGCTAGCTGGCTCCTGGCTGGAATAGGACTGGCTGTCTGTGTGCTGTCTGAGGGAGAGGGGTCTCAGAGGGGCTGTTCCTCGGTGGCAGATCTCACCCTCCAGGAAACTGCATTTGGCCATGACATACATCTCCCGGTCAGTGAGCTTGACAGTGACCTGGCCAGATTTCTTCAGGTGCAGCTTGCCACCATCCCAGGAGTACATCTGCAGTGTACCCCAGGCTGTCTGCCTTGTCTCTCCAAGCTGCCTGCTTCTTCATGGTGTCGTGATAGAGTCTGTGGCCCTTTCTCCAGAGATACTCATTCTCCCTCAGCCATTCCAGCACCTCATCCTCATGCTCCTCAGAAACAGTGTACTGTTTCCTCTCTCCCTTCTTCTACCCTTGCCTCTTCCTCCCTCTGGCAGGGGCTTCAGCAGGGGCTTCAGGGGCTTCAGGGGCTGGAGCAGTAGGGCCTTCAGGGGCTGGAGCAGCAGGGCCTTCAGGGGCTGGAGCAGCAGGGCCTTCAGGGGCTTGATCCACAGTGGATCAGTGCACAGTCATTGTTGCACTAATGATATGTCTATCGTTTTTGGTGGTCTTTGATGTGATGACCCATGATAAAGTGTCTTCGTAATATTTACTCTTTGATTCTATCTTATTGCTTTAAATAGAATGTGAATCAGTCGGTGGAGATTGTTGAGGTGTGTGTGTATATTTTAACCTGGTCATCCTTTCCATTATTTACAACAGCTTCCCACTCTTTGTTTCCAAATCTCCCAGATTGTCTCAGTTTTCTCGATCTGCAACCTCAGATCTTGATTGAGGATCAACTAATTTGGAATCAGCTTATTGATTTTATAAACAAGAGTCACTAATTTTCATTTAATGAATGCTTATAGAATCTGTGGGTTCTGAAAGGGGAATCTGTGGTTTTATAGGGCGTGCTTGATAATGTCATGCTTAAATTACTGCAATAATCCCGATTCCTATTTCTGTTCCATCCTATTCTGAATTCTCATTGCAGAACAGAAATCTTCACTTGTTTCCTATCTGAGTCAAGACTCCAGTTGAAACTATTCTTATTTGTATTTAAAGGACTCCAGTTACACAGACATGTGCAGCCTAGTACCTGTCTATCCTTAGTTCTAGATACAATGTTGTTCCCTCCTTATATTGTTCTATTCAGTAATTTACTTTTCAAGCCAGAGTTATAGCTTCTGATTTCGAGGCTTTGGGGGAACTTAGCCTTGCAACCTTGGGTCAGCTTATCTTTCTCCTTTCCTTCACTTGAATGAACAGTTATGGCATTAGAAAAGGATTTGTGTATTTTCCTATCCTATTCTCATTAATCTTGGCGATCCCTGGATTAATACTTGATGTATTTTAACTATGGATGTATGCATGTTTGGTCGTATCACAGTCCTTTGTTTCAGACACAAATGGGAGTTTTGTTTGATTGTATCAGTTAATATTGGTTTACTGGTTTGACTGTTAAGTTGTGTACTATTTTTATTGAATATAAGTTTGTCATTATTTGTGCTTGATTTATATCTTCGTTTGGTAAATGTGCATAATAAAATTAGTGGTAGCTGGATATCTTGTTCGGACATGATTAACAGAAGAAGAAAAAAGTCTTTTAGAACCATTGCTGGCATCTTTAATATTTATGTGCCTGTTTCTTTATTCTTCTGGCCTTTTTTTCAATTGGCAGGACATCAAAGAAACAATTGTAGAGTAACTTACAAGTTCTGTGCATTCACACTTGAATATTTTCTAAATGTTCATATTTCAGAATGCAAGATTTTCAGGGATTTTGAAATGTTTCATTCTAATCACCTCTGAAAAGTAGTCCTCCTCTGAAATTAAATAGGCTATGTCCAAAGATTTCATATAAGAAAGAAACTAGTTGTCTATTTAATGGACTTAGTTTTAAATTTTATATCGATTTTCTCTACACACACACACAAATATTTTTTCTCTTTTGAATACTGAGTTATGTTTTAAGGTACATGTTGTGTTTTATGAGTGTATGTCCTTAAGAAATAATCGTTTATTTGTTTTTAAGGTCCCTCTGAGCCAGTATTGCAATCGCGCTATTATGAAGTTGATATATTGTGCACACTGCCGGGGCATGTCAAACATTAAGCCATGTAATAGCTATTGCCGTAATATCTTGAAGGGCTGCCTGGGCAATCATGCTGACTTGGACACTGAATGGAAGAACATGATTGGTAAGATCTATAGATGTTTGCCTGAAAAAATTGCTTTCATTGACATTTGTTTAGCTCTTTTTTATCGTTTTAGTTAAGCGATAAAAGGTTGGAGATCAATTGATGCATGAATTAGAGGAATATTTTCAATATCTTTGAAGCATCAGTTCTTCCTTTAGATGAGCATTACCAGATATAATTCTCCTCATGTTTTGGTATTACATAGTTCCCATAACAGTCTTATGGGTCTTTCAATTTTTGCATGAGACATCACGATACAGAAGCTCCAAGTATTCATCAGTATCACAGACTGGTATGGTTTTAAGCACTTAAAAAAATGATGATGATTTCAGAAAAAGTAGTTTTTAACAATAATTAAAAAGTTCAGTCACTTTCAAATTGAGTTCTTATTTCTAGTAAACTACATGGGCACATTCATGTAGAAAAAGGTTTAAAAATTGAAAAACAGTTCTCAAGCATAATTATAAAATTTTGTTTTGTACGTTGCTATTTAAATATTCTTAGATTTATTGTGTCACTTTATCCTTATGACTTCTTTTTCTGAGGAGGACAATATTTAACTGTTTGTCAGGATCTAAACTGATTGATTGATTGATTGAATGCTTTCAAGCCAGTGTTGACTCTTAATGACAACCACATAGATAGATTTTCTTTGTGATGATCTGTCTCTCGGTCCTTGTTTTTTCCAACAGTACATCCATTGCCATTTTAATTGAGGCCATCTACCATTACAGACTTCTCAAGAGACCTAGCGTTTTGCAAAATAGGGCAGGTTGAGCCTAGTCATGTGTGCCTTGAGTGAGAATGCTGTTGATATGTTTGATGATCCATTTGTTTAGTTGGTTTGTTGTCCATAGTGTTCTCAAGAGTTTTCTCCAGCACCAAAGTTTAAAAGTGTCAATACTTTTCCAATCCTGCCTCTTTAAAAGTCCAGCTTTTGCTTACATAAAATATCACAGGAAATGCCACTGCTTGCACTGTTCTAATCTTTGTACCATATATACTCGCATATAAGCCGACTTTAGAATGCTTTTTTTTTTTTTTCAAATTTGGGGGTCGGCTTATACGCGCATAAATCTGTTTTTTTTTTTTTTTATAACCACCGTTATATGATGGTGAGGAGGGCCCAGAATCCCCTGGTTCAGCCAGCGGTTATTTCAATCTGGTGGGTTCAGTGACCGCTTGGAAGGAAAATCCCCACCTTCTCCCTCTCGGTGGCCATGCCTCGATTTGCGCCGGGGCAGCGACTTAGCGAGGTGGCTTCCCGCGATGAGAGTCTTGGCTCTCGCACTCCCTGTCAGCTGGCCCTTAGCAGCCCTCGCCTCAAGTAAAACGCGTGTGAAGTCAGGCGCCATTTTTCTCCCTGGATGAATGATGAGCCGCAACTTTTGCCCCGGCGTCTTTTTCCTCTGGGCTTCACTTCTGCTGTTCAGGGAAGTCGCGCCCAAAGCCCTGTCCTCCCAGAATCTTTCTGATGGTGAGCCTTGGTCTTGGCCCATCTTCGCAGGGCGTTGAGCTCGGCGGTTGATCGCCACCATGTTGCTCAGAACAGGATAGCCTGACAGATCGAAGTTAATTGGGGGAGGGGTGTTTCTGTGCTGGGATCTACTCGAAAATAGTTATAATTTACCTGTTCCCAGCTCTTGGGGAAATGTTGGTAATTATGCCATCGTAATTACACCATCTCCAGATTTTTTTTCATGGGTCTCCAGATTTTCCTTTATCAGGGGTTGAACACCATGGTATTTGGGGGTCAGCTAACATGCGAGTTTTTCCAAAATTCCTCATTTTGGGGCAGTTTTTTAAGGGTCGGCTTATATGTGAGATCGGCTTATATGCGAGTATATACGGTAAGTAATCCATGGTATACAAATATCTAGGATATAAATAAATATAAAATGTTCCACTGATATATCTTGCATTTTCAATACTGGTTATAGTAATTACAAAGAGTTTGTAATGGTTTATTTGATGTACTTCTTAATCAGTATCTTTTTATTCTTTTCCCCAACAGATTCATTACTGTTGGTGGCTGATCGTTTTGATGGACCATCTAATGTAGACGTTGTAATTGGTACAATTCATGTCAGGATTGCTGAAGCCATTTCAAACATGCAAGAAAACAAAGAATCTATAACAGCCAAGGTAAGAACTATATTGTGAATGTCAGAATATTTACCTCTTATATATTTAATTGCCTGTATTTTTCTTATTGTTCTCTCACCCCCACCTTCCCTGAGTATTCATGGTATTTCCTGTAAACAGTCACCTAAGCATACCAAGTGACTTTGGATCACACCCTGGGTATTTTGACATTCAATTACAAGTTACCATGAGAGAATTCCATTGTTTCTACTTATAAAAAAATAGACATGCTATGCTTGCCATTCTTCAGGGCTCAATAGGTAGAAAGCCACTTTTACTGTCATACAAGAATTATTAAACCCTAGACCTGTCATCTTTAATTTGTATGTGTTGACTGGAATGTGTCTCCTTCCCAATATAAGAGTGAGCTCATTGTCTCCTTCCCAGTATAAGAGTGAGCTTCTGTGAGATTTATCTGTCTCTTCCTCATCACAAACATTTGTTCGATCTGTATTCCTGAGGAAAGTGTGATATTTTAATCCAATGTTAAAGAAATTTGCTCCATCGCAGATCCAAAAAATGTAGATTCCCATCCTGATGTGAACAACAACATAATTTGAGTTTCTGGAGCCCAGCTATTATTCTAATGGAACAGAAGAACTGTAATTAAATCTCCTGAGAGAAAGTGCATCAGGAACTGACTAGCAAGTAAATAAGTCACCAATAGACTGACAGAAAGAAAAAGAGAGAACATAGTACTACTGCCTAAAATATAGTGATATAAAGCCATCAGTTCAGAGAGTGAACATGTCTTCAAAATTCATTAATCATTAGATTGTTAAGCAAATCAACCAAAGAAAGCTCTAGGGTAGGTTTTTTTTAATTCACTAATTATTATTTATATATGACATCCCATATTGATACTAGTTTCTGAGGGCTTAAGCAAGTTAGAAAAATAGAATTCGTTGTGCTATATGTTTTTAAATCAGCCTTTTGAATCAAACAAAACAAAAATATGTATGAAATATATAGGAAATCAGAATGTCCTCATATTTGAAATGAATTGTAAGTAAATTTAATATTGGTGAAATAAATATGCAGAGATTTACCTACTAAAAAAATTTTCTGAGATGTGGTTTTCTTTGATTTCCCCAGATTTTCCAAGGTTGTGGAAATCCCAGAATCAGTACAAAAGCTGCCAATGTGGAAGATAAGAAGAGGCGGGGAAAATATGTCACTGAAGATAAACCTTCTGGGCTTAGTTCAGAGAAATTTGTGAGTGCAGAGGGTTTGTCTGATTTAATTCTACACTAGAATTGTGTATCCTGTTGATCAAAATGCTCATTGGGCCTTGTAAAGATGTTCATTATGTGAAGGAATACATATAAGCATAGCTTAAGGCCCTGTCACACTGCCCAACGGATGCAAAACGTTTGTAAAAAGGACACTGCAGACGAGAAAAATGTTCCATCCGTTGTTATCCACTCTCAAAAGGGGTGAAAATTTGCATAACCAGAGCGGATAACACGGAAAGGAACGGACGGGGGGAGGACGCAGGGCGGATGGAAAATGGATGCAGAGCGGAAGCCTAGCGGATGAGAGCGGATGACACATCCACTAGGCTTCTGGGGGACCTCAGCAAAGCGGACGCAGAACGGATACAGCGGATGCAGAACGGACGCCGAGCGGATGAAGCGGATGCACAGCGGATGAAGCGGATGCAGAGCGGAAGCCTAGCGGATGCACAGCGGAAGCCTAGCGGATGCCTGGCATTAATTGCACATGCAGGGGGGATTTATTGCGTCAGCCCCGTGGATATAAAGGGAAGCAGCTCGGAAGCAGGTCACCATTCTGAGGAAAGACCTGCTGCCAGACGCATTGAGTGTCTTGCCTGCCTGCCATCCTGCCAGCCTTGCTGCCTGCCTTGGTGCCTGTCTCCCTGCCAGCCTTGGTGCATGCCTTCCTGCCAGCCTTACTGCCTGCCTCCCTGCCAGCCTTGCTGCCAGCCTTGGTGCCTGCCTCCCTGCCAGCCTTGCTGTCTGCCTTGGTGCCTGCCTGCCTGCCAGCCTTGGTGCCTGCCTTGGTGCCTGCCTGTCTGCCAGCCTTGGTGCCTGCCTCCCTGCCTGCCTTGCTGCCTGCCTTGATGCCTGCCTGCCTGCCAGCCTTCCTGCCAGCCTCCCTGCCAGCCAGCAACTCCACAAACATGGGGAAAAAGAGGAAGCCTCAGCCATCTACTGCCAGCCCTGGCAAGAGGGACAGGGCCACCCTCCCGCCCCCTGGCCCTCACTCTGCCTCTGCTGGGGCTTCTGTAGCACGGGCTCGCTCTTCTGCGGCTGGGGCTTCTTCTGCTTCTGGAGGAGCTGATGATGCTGCTTCTGGCAGTGGTGCTTCTGCTTGTGCTTACTCTGCTGAGGCTGCTTCTGGCGGTGATGCTTCTGCTGGTGCTTACTCTGCTGAGGCTGCTTCTGGAGGTGGTGCTTCTGCTGGTGCTTACTCTGCTGAAGCTGCTCCTCATCCTGCTGGTCCTGCTCGTCCTGCTCGTGCTCCTGGACTTGCTCATCCTGCTCGTGCTCCTGGTCTTGCTCGTCCTGCTCATCCTGCTGGTCCTGCTCGTGCTCCTGGTCCTGGTCCTGCTCGTGCTGCTGCTGCTGCTGCTGATGATGATGATGATGATCCTGCTGGTGCTGCTGCTGCTGCTGATGATGATGATGCTGATTATGATCCTGCTGGTGATGCTGCTACTGCTGCTGCTGGTGGTGGTGTGGAGGAGCAGCCCCTACAAACTGGAAGCCCCTCTGATGAGGGCCCATCCGGTCCTGGCAAAGGGACGAAAAGGCATATGCAGGAACGGGAGAGGAGGCAATACTCCATTGAGGAGGAACACGAGGATGAGGTGCTGGAGTGGCTGAGAGAGAATGACTATTTGTGGCGGAAGGGACACCAGCTGTACAGGGACACCAAAAGGAAGCAGGCTGCTTGGAGAGAGAAGGCGGAGAGTCTGGGCTACACATCGGAGGTGCTCCTCGGCTGGTGGAAGCACATGCACACCTGGTACGGGAAGCTGCACCTCAAGAAATCTGGCCAGGCCACGGTTAAGCTGACGGACAGAAAGACCTATGTCATGGCCAGGTGCAGCTTCCTGGAGGGTGAGATCCGCCACCGAGGAGCAGCAGCAGCAGCAGCCCCTCTCACGACCCTCTCTCTCCGGCAGCCTGCTGAGAGCCAGTCCTCTTCCGGCCGAGAGTCAGTTCCTGTCTCCAGGCAGGTTTCTGTGGAGAGTGCCACGGCGGAGAACCCGCGGACAGGTGTTTTAACCGTGATGGAGCGCGTGGAGGACTCCCTGGTGCAGTGGGAGAAAGGAGATGGCACTTCCACCACAGCCCTACCCGCATCTGCCCCCAGCTCCACCTCCACAGAAAGGCAGAGAGGCAGACAGGAGGGGCAGAGCCACACTGTCCTGCTGGAGATCAGGGACACCATCCGGAGCAGCATAGATCTCCTCTCTCAGCTGGTCCACACTGACTCCTCATCCTTCAACCGCAAGCCCTTCCTCACCTATGTGAACCAGACCCTCACGGACATGGCGGAACCCCAGTACCAAGTGGTGAAGGACCGGATCACCGAGCTGCTTCACAACCCTCCAGACCCAGAGGCACCTGCTCCCACCCAGTCCAGGTCTGCTCCTCCACCCCAGGTGATGTCCCTCCCATTCCAAGGCTTCCTACAGGCCCTCACTGACCAGGGCTACGGCTACCAGGAGGTCCAGCAGCACAGGCAGCAGCCCTTCCCAATCCAGGCACAGAGTCATCGGACGACACCGTTGCCACCAGTTCCACTGATGCCACCGATGCCACCCACGCCAATGATGCCACCGACAACAGTGATGCCACCCACGCCACCGATGCCACCCACGCCAGTCCTCACCCAGCTGCAGACCAGACAGCCCCATTACACTGCTCCTTCCTCCGCCCCACAGCCAAGCCCGGCCTCAGTACATCTGTCCTCGGTACTGGGGCTGACACAACATGGCATGGAGGAAGGAGCTCTCAACATCACGAGGCTGAGCCAGCTGTCCGAGAGCTTCCTCAACACACCGTCACCTATTGTCCTCTTGGGGCCAGGCACCCCAGTGGTGCTTCAGACCAGCACTCCAGCACCAGCCACCTCCACAGCACCTGGACCCTTCACCCCTGAGACTGGGCACACCTCTGAGTGACCAAGAGGAGTGCCAGAGACTGGGTGGCTTCCTGTAGTCTTTATTTGGACACTTGACTTGGGTCATTTTTCTTTTACAGCTTGTGATTAATAAAGTTTATCTTTGCTTCACACACTTTCCTCATTTATTTTATTAAATAAAGTCTTGGTGGAAACTTTTAGAAATGGTTTAAGCCTTTGCATGTTTGTGGGATGTGTAAGGATAGCAGTGGGGTGGGCAGGGATACCTTTGGGATGGGTAATAGCTGTGGGATGGGTAAGGATAGCAGTGGGGTGGGCAGGGATACCTTTGGTATGGGTAATAGCTGTGGGATAGATAAACCTCCAGTGCAAGCATAGTGGAAGTGGATGGTCCACCCTCCCAGGTGCTACACCTATGGCCCTTCATTATCAATAACAATGTAAGCATTGATCCACACATGTCAACATAAACACAACTTTTATTAAATGCCCTGTTCATTGTAGGCCCACCCAACATACATGGCCCAATCTCATCCGTGTGATGAGACAGGCTGAAGGAAGCATCCATTAATCATCTTCCATCCTGTCTTGCCACTCAACCGCTCCAGCTGGGGAGTTGCACCACTGTTTCAGGAGGTTGCGCTGCTTCTTCCTTTCACGTGACGCTCTGTTGGGGCCTTGCACATCCTCAGTGTCTATCAGGTTTCGCCCTTGCCTCCATTTCTCAGGCTCCATGTCCCCATTGCCTTGCTGGAGGTCCACGAGCCTGTTCTGCAAGACTGGGTAGTGGGTGCGCATGAGATTGTGCAGGATGCAGCAAGCTTCTCATGGTCCTGGGTGATGCTGATCCTCCTCACGGTCTCTGGGTCATGCTGCATGGTGGTGAGAAGTACCTGGAACCTGTTGGCCAGGATGCCAAAGTCGTTCTCCACCACCCGCCTTGCCCTGGACAGCCTGTAGTTGAAGATCCTCTCTTCACTGGTGAGGCATCTGGAAGTGTAGGGCTTCATGAGGTAGGTTCTGAGGGAGAAGGCATCATCCCCCATGATGAAGTAGGGCACATCTTGCGTGTCGTTGGGCAAGGGGTCTGGATCTGGGAAGCCCATGATGAGGTTGTGTTCCAGCCCCTTCTTGAGGTCACTGGCGTTGTATACCTGGGCATCTGAACAGCCGTTGCCTGAAGCATCGATGTACATGAACTTGTAGTCAGCATCGACCATGGTGAAGAGGACGATGCTGAAGAAGCCCTTGTAGTTGAAATAAGTGGAACCCAACTTGGCAGGTGCTTTGCAGGCCACGTGCTTGCCATCTATGGCTCCAACGGTGTGGGGGAAGTTCCACTTCTGATACCACTGCTCTGCAACTTTCTTCCATCCTTCTTCAGTGGAGGGGCACTGGAGGAGCTCCTCGAGGTATTCTTCGGTGATGGCCTGCACCACTTCTCTGACCACAATGCTGATGATGTTGTGTGGCACCCTCCAGCCGTACTGCATGCTCCTGTAGGTGGTCCCTGAGGCCAGGTCATGCAGAGTGAGTGCCACCTTGAGCCCAGGGTCCAGGCTGGGCCGGAAGTTGGTGTTTCCCTTGGTCAATCTCGGTGTCAGCCGCTGCACAACTTCGTCAAACATGGCTGGAGGCATCCTCATGAAGTTCTGGAATGCACGAGGGTCTTCGTTCCTGAGCTCCACCATCAGCTTGTTGTACAGTCCGTCCTCTGCTCTTCTCCCGATCCATCTTCGGACCCAGACGCTTCTTGACCGCCTCCTTTTCTTCCCGTAGTAGAGTTCACAGAGCCTGTAGATGGCTTTGCACTGTTGCAGAAGGATGGTGGCTACCAAAATGACTTTGTTACGATTCATGGTGGACATGACTGGATGCTGTGGAAGAGGAAGAGCCAGATGAAGGCTGCAGAGGTCCCCACAGCCGGGCTGCTGGTCTGAAAGTGAGATGCAGGTCAGTTGCTCCCCCTTTTTATAGGCAGTATAGGTTTTCCTCTATGTGTCCTTTTGCATCCTCTAGGCATCCTCTAGACATCCTTATTATCCAAGATAGGTCCCCTCTGTGAACGTTTTTTCCACTTTAAATGCTTTCTTTGCATGCTGCATCCGCTTTCATCTTTTCTCCGTCCATGCTACTAACGCTGCGCGTCCGTTCCACGTCCATTCCGCTTCCTCCCTGCGTCCGAGCGGATGCGAGTTGTGTGGATGCGGAACGGATGCCTAACGGATATAGCGGTTGCGTAACGGATGCAGAACGGATGTCCCCCGTATGCCTAGTGGATGCAGAACGGACGCATTGGATACATTTTCCACTCAAAAGTTTTGAGCAGCTCAAAACCCTCTGAGCGGATGAAACGTCAATAGACAGATGCTGGACGGATAGAGAGGAAGCAAAACAGATGCAGTGAGTACAGAACGGAAGCTTCGAGTTAACCAATGGATGGTAAGTGTTTTTCTCCATTTTACCTCCTCTTTCCATCCGTTGGTGCAGTGTGACAGGGGCTTTAGTTTCAATGTGGAACCTTTCTTTCATTGGAAGAATACACATCAGTAAACTGTAAAAATGTACCCTTTTAGCCAATCATCAAAAGACACTTTTTTAATCACACCGAATCCTTAACAGTCCTGCTTACCAATATAAGGAGTTGATTTTCACATAATTAGACTCTCAGCAAGTAAAATGTTTCTATCTCATTTAATAATCATGGGCATCTCAGACCCATAAAAGACATACTTTACAATAACAATAAATTGAAGTTATGTCATGTATTTTAGAGATGTGCAAATCTCTAAAATTTTGCAATAGTGGTTGTAATAATCACAAAGGGACCTTCACAGATGTGTTGCTTGACATGCTTCTGAGCTAATATCTGCTTATTCTGGTAGCTGTTGAGCTAGGGCTGAAAAGGGAGAGAAGAGGCTGAAAGATTGAGGGAGAAGGACCAAGGGACAGAATATTGGTAGCAGCAAACAAGAGGGAAGATCACAGAGAATTGACATACACATCATGCAAAGGAGGCAGTAGTAGTACCATGTGTGATTCTAAAGGAAAGGAAAAAAAGACACCAGCCTGCTGTACTCACTGTATAAAATCATTCTCGGATCTCTTTGCAGTTCAGCTAAACTACAGCCAATCTTTGAAAGAAAATAAACACTTTGAAAGAACATAATATGTTTGTAAAATAGAGACAGCTGATGGATTGAGTCTCAACAGATCTTATCCAAGAACTAAACACTGCTAGCATTGGCAGCAAAATTTCCCTAATTATTAACATAAGATTCAAATCAGGTAAATGTGATCTGCCACTACTTTGCAGAAGTAAAGATACATAAATAGACTTTCTCAATTGAAAATTATTGCAACAATGTGCAATGAAAGTGTCTTAACTGTAAATATTTTAATATGGAATAGCCAATTTATTTTCCTTAATAGTGTCTTGAAACATAGCCTTTCTCCTGCTTTTGTTTGGGATGTCTTTCAACAGCATCCAAAGTTCCATTTTCACTGTAGCCTTTATTCTAGACTAAAGTATTCTCACTATCAGCCACATTCTTCAAAAGAAAGTTAAGAATATTTTATCATGTGCTTTATTGATCAGATTTGTTATTCCTTTTCATTATTATTGTATGAATCCAAAACAGAAGTGCAAACTAGACATAAAATCATAAAAATATGAAAGCTTTATCAGATATAAAAAGTGTTATTCTAGAATATTGTATCTGAATATTTATGCCATTAAAAGTTTCTTGGTCTGTATTTAATACATATATTCCTAGTGCTATATTTTCTTGTTTTGCCACCTACAATTTTTAGTTATCATATTCCCATTCTTATATTTCTCAATTAGAGCAAAAATCTGATCTGCACATGCCTTCCCTAGCATAAAACCATAATGGTCTTCCTAAATTTTGCCTCATGTCATCTCTTATATCCTTTCAGTTCCAGTTCTTGCAAAACATCTTCCCAGCCACACAAAAACTAATCTTCCTGTAGGGTTTGCCTTTTTTCTCTCATTATTTACCTTTGTAAAATGGAAGAAAATTGGCATTCTTTCAAGACTCAGTCGGATCTTTACACATTCAAAAAAGTCATACCACTACAGCCCTAAGCAAACTACATCTGCTTTTGCAATTTATACAAACTTATCATTTTTCCATTTTCTTGAAGCATTTCAAGTTTACATTTCATCCATTTTTCTTCACACAAACATTTCCATATAAAATTCAAAAATACTCCCTCCAGTCATTCTTCAGTTCAGTTTCCTCTCAAAACATCTTATCACTTTTACTTTTAATTTCATTTTATCAGTCTTCTAATACTTTTTCCTGTAGGACTCTTGCAGTCATCCTACTTCAATAGTTGTTTCTTTTATTTCTTTCTTGTATTTTCATGGCCATTTCATGGCTTTCATTCTGATATCTTCATTTCCTTCATCCTTGTACTTTCTTAGTTTCACAGTTATTATATATAGCTATTATTTTCATTTCATTCATTAATGTATGCCCTTTACCATGTTCTCCTCCTTCATGTCACAATCTATGTCATTGTTATTATTTGATTGCCCCACAGAGATAGACCTCTGACACCCATTATGCTTTTGTAAATCAGGGCTTTCACATAACACTTTTTAATAAAATAGATGAGATATAAACTGGTTTGTGGTTTTAATGCCATGTGTTGTATTCCCAGATAATGATAAGAATAATATTGATCATTTGGGACAGTATGATATAAATATAACCAAAAATTAATTTAATCTCAAGCACAGCAATACCATTTTATGCAAGCTAGCATTTTTAAGCTGGAGATTTCCTTACAAGCCAACTTAACGTATAAAATAATGTATCTTTAATCATTTTTATATGCTAAAACAGTTCAGGGATGGTGAATAGAATAGAATAGAACAGAATAGAACAGAACAGAACAGAAGCTGGAACGAAGTTTGTTTTTAGATTTCCTTACAAGCCAACTTAACATAAAATAAAGTATCTTTAATTGTTGTTATATACTAAAACAGTTCAGGGATGGTTATACTATAGAATATAGAATAAAATAGAAGCTTGAACAAATTTTGTTTTTAGTTTATTTTGCTTTTAGTTACATTACAATTGTTCACTATTTGAATGCTCTTAGAATACATTCTAATATAAATATGTAATGTACATAGAACGTAAAGCTGTTAACATTAAAGTATTTTCTTCAACCTTAATCACTCTTCCTAATGACAGGTTTCAGATGCCAAAGGAAAGCTGAGGGAAGTAAGAGACTTCTGGGCTCTTCTCCCAACAACACTTTGCAATGAAAAAATATCATCTGGTTCTGTAAATGAGGATAGGTGCTGGAATGGAATGACCAAAGGCAGGTAAGGGTAATCAGCTGTGAAATAATGAGGCCCATTTACTATCCCATCTATGCTTCAAAACATTTTGGGTATGCATAGCAAATAAATATTTGAAATTTCCTTTTGCATTGTAGTATTGTATATGAAATGTATTGATACACAACAATCAAAACTTTTTTAAAAAATTCATCTTTTTCAAGATAAAAAATACATTAAAACAGTGCATAAATTTCTAAATAGAAGCATTTATTGAAAATATTTGGCAATTTTTGGAAAATTGTTTATGAAAAAAATGAGGTGTGTCACCTTTTCATATAAATTATAGGGTATGATATAGTCACCAGCAAGTTTTGACTTTTATTTAGTTCCAACCAAACAGACCTTGGGGATTGTTGGGACATATAAGAGGGGCATCAGAAATGACTTACAAATGCAGGTAACTTGGCACAGAGAAAGAACTCCTCAAATAACCAAATCAAAAACTATTCAGTGTTTTACCGATTATCAGACGCAATGGTACTAAGCCAAGCCACATCTGGAAACTCAGACTGTGATCTACCATTTTTATGAAGTTTTAGAGCTTGGAAAAGTGAAATGCTATTACAGAGGTGGATGGGAAAGAAAGGAAATGAGATGAGACAATAATTAATTATCCTATCTTTATTTAGGCAAGATCTATGCAAGCAGGTGAAGCTCAAAAGAGAAGGCTGATCTAAAAAGGCTGAGGCAGCTATACACAACATTCACTGATATAATACATCCATTTCCCTAGGTCAGTGGTTCTCAACCTTTTCTTCACCATGGACCATTATATCATAACACTTCTTCATGCCTTTGTGGATACCTGTGATGATATCATGGCCTCCCAGGGGTCCACGAACCACAGGTGGAGAACCAGTGATCTAGGGTCACTGCAACTGCTCTTGAGAGGAAGGCTGCTATCTTCTGTCTAAACTTCTGTCTTCTAGGAAGGCTGCTATTTGCTGTCCAAACACTGAAATAAATTTGGCATTTATCAGAAAAGGAAACCCAGTTATCAGCTTGTCAGAACAGTGGAGACTTGTAACCTCTCTCAGATTTCATATACCCTGAAAAACTGATTCACTTTCAGAACTCAGACTTACTTTGAGGCCCACTTCCTCCTCCAGGGACAAGTTTTCCCTAGGTTCCAATATTTCCACTACGTTCCTGGGCTGAAGCCAAAAAAGCATGAAGCAGAAGTTCATAATTCATGTCCAAAGAATCATTGACGAGATTCATGAAATACAAAGATGAGATAGTGACTAAAACAATAACTTTTCATTTTCTCCTGTTCTTATTTTTAATTTTGTCTCTTTTATTTTAACCACGTTCCCATGGCAACTAGCTAGTAGATAGCAATAAAGAAAAAATGGGAAATCTATTTTAAAAGAGTGAGTTAGGCTCCCACCCACCCAGTGAGTCTGGTTGGATTTCCATGAAGTCCACTTCTTCAGATTTAGCTTTCAGTATGAACATATACATACTCTTTACAGATACCTTCCAGATGTGATGGGAGATGGTCTAGCCAATCAGATCAATAACCCAGAGGTTGAGGTCGACATCACCAAACCAGACATGACTATTCGCCAGCAAATCATGCAGTTGAAGATTATGACAAATCGATTGCGCAATGCATACAATGGAAATGATGTGGATTTCCAGGATACAAGTAGGTACAAGCTGAGAAAGTGGGACTATTCATAACAGTTCATGCTTAGTAAGCAAAAGAGAAGTTCATACACAGTTGTGATACATAGTGTTCAGAACTGTGGAAAGTTATCCCTCTGTTAATTTTTAAGGCTGGATTTTTAATCTGGAAGAAGGCATCGTTCAAGTGTCAAAAGCATTGTTTACTGAAAATCAAAATGCCTTTCTTCTTGTCAGGTATCCCCCCAAAAAATGTATCCACAGCTCTCATACACTAATCAGTTAATCGAGGGAGTGTGTGAGTGACAGTTAAGGCATTGTAAAATGGACAATGAAAGTAGAGTGAGTCATCCAGATTAATATGTGAAATAAGTTCTTCCCCAAGCATAAGAGTTCTTATAATTTCAAAAGAAGAGAATTTAGGTAACTCAGATGGAACTTGGAATCCTCAATGTTCTCCAAGCTTGTTTGTTTGTTTGCAGATATTTCATTACCCAACTACATAATATCAGTCAGGTTATGAATCATCTGCAAGCAAACAACCAAACTTGGAGACATCAAGGACTCCAAAATTGTGAGGTATGAAAGATCAGGTCCACACATGAAAGTTCCATTAAATTGATTTATTGCTGAAGCCTATGCACAGGAATCTTCTGAACTAATGGTCAACATCTAGTTAGAATTAGACAGATGCCAACGGCATTCAAGGGGAAGGGGAGTTGGACTTAGTTAGCTTGAGGCGATGTAATGATTCTAGACTGATCTCCCTTTTCATTTCATACGAGGTTCTGTCATTCTTTCTCCTACATTAATTCTTATAATTAACTTAAGAATATTTCTTAAAATTAATATTCCTATAGCAAGATTAATTTGAAATTTGTCTGAATCTAATTCTTTACTTTAATTCAAGATTCCCAAGCACTTTGGTAGATCTGAAGCTTGAAGAATATGCTATGTTTAATAGCATATTTTTAATAGGCTATGTTTCAAAATTGCTATATTGCAGGGTGGAGGCTTACCAAGAAGTTGTCATAATAGGCATAGTCACTCATGAAATACTCATTTCCCAGGAAAAATAATTAGATTGCTCCCCACCCTTTCCTGTGTTTTCCATGATGTTCTCTGCCATTCAGTTCTCCATTTGGTTCTTGAGGAGATTAGCATACTTCCAAGGATATGTACTAAGATGCAGTTTTTACCATTATAACCACCCACTATTGTTAAAATTCTATGACTAGCCAGGGAATCAATCTAGGACCCACAAACATTTTTAAAAAGGAAGATTATCCTGGAGGTGAATCTAATTCTGCCTTCCTCCATTCTGCATGACAGACAGATTAACCTCTACAAAAAAGATATTGGCTACAATTCAGTCTTTTGAAGGAGTACCATACTAATTTGAATTTTTTCTTGGCCAGGTGATGACAACAGTGGTTCTGGAAGTGGTGATACCTGCCTGGATGAAGTCTGTGGCAAAAGACTGTCCAAAAATTCTAGCACCCGGCCACCAGAAATACATCCCATGCCTAAACAGTCAGGACAAGGCATTGGTGGAAATAACAGCAATGTACTTTTGCCATCATACTTCCTTTTATTACTTTCTTGCGCTGCTATAGCAGCCCAGTACCTGTGGCGGTAACTTGTTTGATCAACTGCAAAAGAAACTGTAGTGGCTAAGTCTTAACTTTGCCAAAATGGTGGACATATTTAATTCAACTTGATTCAACTTGGCAAAATGAGAGACAAAAGTTCTTGACGGTTTGTGATAATCTGGCAGTGCTGGAGTTGGTTATTTTTCCTTTTCTTCCTTCCTTCCTTTTTTTCAAATATTGGGCCTTTCCTTCTGTCCTTCATTTTTAAAAGCCTTTAATTTGCCAAAAAAGAGATACCTAGTGTCTATGACAGATCTGACAGGTAGGTTTAATGACAGAAGAAATAGTCCCCACCCCCAAGGCAACACCATTTTCATTGACTGGAATAAAAGATATGCAGTATCTCATATTTTTATTCAACTGTGGCATCATATTTGGTTCAGAACAATATATCTTTTTAATTTATACATTTTCAGACTGCTCTAAAAAGGTTTTAGCTCATAATTTTCCATTCACCAAAGGGAAAAGAGTATTTCTTTTGCAGAGATGTAAGAGTATTATTTTGTACGATCACAATTAACATCTCAATTAACAAATGAATTCTTTATCCCAGAGTTTGGAATGAAGGTCCTTAATTTTTTTTTAAATTCTGCTGAAAATAATAATTGCTACCAGCTAATATTATTCCCACATCCATGGGAATAGCAGTAAAAGATTTGTGTATTGCAGGATCCTTTTGAAATAGCTTTCAAATAATAATACAGAACAGTATACACAACACTGTAGTAAAAAAAGACATAAGAGGATGTCATACTCGAAAGCCTGCTTTGAGTTATAGGAAGAAAAACTTTCTATTTAGTAAGATGACAAGCATCAATCTTTACCAAGGAAATAATGCAAAAAAAAAAAGTGATTTTCATGTGTATGTATCATTACTTATCCTGTAATCAAAACTAGAATTTGCATGAATTGGTGAACTTAGGGCCAAGTTAGATACTGTCTAAATATATATATCTAGAAATTTGTTTATCAAAATCTCTACTATCTGAAATTTTCTTGGAAACCTGCTCAGAATTATGTTGGTGGAAAGAGTAAGCAGACCAAAACTATCCATATTTTGGCTTAATTAATTTGGTGCCTATCAGAGAGATGTCCAATCACAGATTTACGTGTGTGTGTACAATTCTCTGCCTTGGGTCCTGAGATTTACTTCTAAGCATCTTTTTTTTCTGTTTTCCAAATTCTATCTAACCAACCCTACCATTTTGACTGAATACTAGGAAGACCTTGAAATGAATTAACTTTGTTAATTCACCTTAATTCATATTATAACTTCCCTTTGAGAATCAAGTGATGTGAAAACATAACTTTTATTCAAAATATATAGGCTTCTCATAAATGCGGAAATGTTTCTGTCTTAAAGCAAAAAACAACAACCTGAATGTTGTGTTTCTTATGACAGCAGTCAGAGATAGAAACTATTATCAATTCTGAAACATTCCTAGTTACAAATAAGGAAACCATTTCTAGCATCTTAGCTAAATTCAACTGGATGAGATAGAGGGTAGAGACAAATAAATTCAGTTGAAGGATTCTGGTTCTGCTTTGTTAATTATTGGGGAAAAATTAGTTCCCTAATCATCCAATTCGGTATTGGAGGCTCACTGAAAATTTAAAACTTGATTAACAAACAGCAATGCCAGAAGGAATTCTTTGTAACAAAATACATCTAGTTTTGTACACATTGTTTAAATCCCTGTGAGTAAAACAGTACTCCCTTCCACTTTCATTACTGATTTAGTCTATTTAAAATGTTTTTTTTTTTATTTTCAGTTACATTATTCTTTAACTGAATGTGTTCGTAAAGAGAATACATATGAGGCATGGAAATCAAATATCCTGCCTTCTCTGAACATGCTTGAATGCAAGAGAAAGTGGAAAGTGCCACATTGAATTAGTGTTGTAAATGTATGTCTGTAAATACACAAAGAAATAAACTGCTATACATCATGCAGGGGAAAAAATATTTGCCATTTCCTTCTCTGAATGAAAATCTGCCAACTTGCTGGAGAGCTGTAAACTCAAAGCAGTTTGGAGCCTTTTCTAAGACTCAAACTATGTGTGATGTTGACAGTGTATTGTTTTTTTAGAAACCTGAAGCCTCCCTGAATCATTTCTAAAACAAAAAAAAGGAATATTTAAAAAAAGAGGTGCAAAGTTGAAAGTTTTAAAGTTCATGCTTTAAAAATGATTTAGAAGTCTTTGTGATATGTGGGAATATGAACACAGCACCTCTTTAAGGTAGCTGTATCATTTTGGGGGGCTTTCCTATTAACTTGATAAAGCACAACTGTTTTAATTAGTTAGAGATACACATCAGTATTGCTTTAACAGAATAATTCATTAAAACAGCAAAAAGCATAAAAAAAGACACTGCCACTTTGAAGAAGTGGTGCACATATTCCCACACATTCTGAAGCACCTATTTAAAATCATTGCTGAAGCATAATGAGCCCTAGAAAAGAGCGGAGTGGGGTACATCCTTCTTCACTAGCTGAAAGACCAAATGAAAATAAATTACAGCCAGCAACAAAAAGGATGATCCTGCCTTGCATATACTTTATGCTCTTCAATCTAGCGTCAATTCTCTGCTTGATTAAGATTGGACAGCCTTTTTAAAATGAGTCTTCCACCATTGCCCATCATTTGAGCCCCAGTCTTCTGTCATAGAATAACAATATTTTAAGGTTTATTTTGTTATGGCAGTACTACATTGTGGTATTAAATGCATTTACACTACAAGGTGTAATCTGTTTCAAGTCCCTTGAAACAGAAATAAGTCATGGATGTATAACATATTTTTCATGCGCCATAATGTCTGTTTCAGAAGGAAAAAGGGGTCAACATAAGCTTTAAGATCATTGCTATTTATCCTTTCAGTGACAAAAACCTGTTGTTTCTGGTGGGCTTGTTAAGGATTTAAGATACACATATATCCAGACTACATCTTGGCTTTTAAAAAAAAAAAAAGTGCAGTTCTGTCTGCAAAACGTAAGATTTATTTCACATTATTGACAAACTTGATCATTTATATTTACATTTCTTTTGGTTACCAAGTTACTTGTAACTATCTTGCACTGTTGAATTATGTTCTTTGAATCCTTGTATAAATAAATAAAAAAAAGCTGGATACTTAAATAAGTATGAATACCATTTGGAACAGAATGAAGTATTCTTTTGTTTTATATTTCAACAGTAATACTGCAGGTCACCAACTGGCTTCATGAAAATCAGAGTGGGCATTGTTCTTAGATGCGAAGTCTTATCCAACCCATTGTGACCCCATGGACGTTCCAGGCCTTCTTGTCCTCTACCATCTTCTGGAGTCCATTTAAGCTCACGCCTATTGCTTCACTGACTCCATCCAGCCACCTCATTCTCTGTCATCCCATTCTTCTTTTGCCCTCAATCTTTCCCAGCATTAGGTTCTTCTCCAGTGAATCCTTCCTTCTCATTAGGTGACCAAAGTATTTGAGTTTCATCTTCAGGATCTAGCCTTCTAAAGAGCAGTTGGGCATTAGATCACTCATAATAATAGCATTGAAAAGTGTTTTGCCAGTGTGGTGAAATTTGAAAATAATCCCCAGCCAATCAACAAAACTATTCCATAGATGTCTATCATGTCGCAGAGAAATGGCATGAAGTTTATTGAGAAATAAGGCCAAGTAAAATTGAGAATTTAATACTATATACTGTTTTGGAATTGTAATGGAGAACTGGAGGGACAATGAAAATATTTAGAGGCAAGAACAGATCATTTGTTCTATGGATCTATTATATGTGATGCTCCTAGTTTCTGCAAATGATATTGCTTGCTCTGTGGAAAACAAACTTTTCTTGCAATGAATCACATACTTTGCCAGTTACCTGTGATTGAACTGTGGTTTTACCTTGAACAGATATCAAGCATTACTGAATAATGCAACTGCTGGAACAGATAAGAGCTATGGAACACTCATTATGTATCAATAACTGAAAAGTAGCCATTGTTGAACCAATCTGTGGAAATGAAAATCACCATTCTTTGGGAGGGCAGGGACTGTTTGCCTGGGAATTCAGCCTGAATAGGCTTTTTTATCTCTTCAGTGACCTCTTTTCCTTCTCATCTCTGTCCAGTTTTGTTCTCCCTATTTTTTTCTCTATCCAATTACCACCTTTTTATTTCCTCCATCTCCATCCCCTTTTTTTGACCTTTTTACTGATATGTAGTCAATATGTGTATATAGCCTGTTGAGAGTGTGAATGTTTTATGCAGTTCTTTACCCATTAGATATTGCACATTCCTAAGACAATGCATAACTAAAAACTCTGTTACTCTCCATCAATCAGAGCTCTATGACTGACAGCCATTGTTATTACATCCATCTGTCATATTTCAGATAGTTCTCCGTTATAATTCCAAAACTATATAGTATTAAATTAGCCAAAGAAGAAAAGTGGATATATTAATGGGTTCTAATTTTAACTTCACGATTGGAACTGTGTGGCTTGAGTTGAATTATCCAAGCTATAATGGTAGAAATTCAGATGAAAAAGAGGAGCGGGCCTTACATATAGATGGAATGTCTTAACTGGGGCCAGAAAATATTTTCTTGGGAGAAAAGAATTTATATCCAGCCACTTCCTTGTGTCCCTATCACAGCGATGAGGGATATAATGACAGCATATATTTTTCCAGTCAGGTAAGTTCTGCTAACTCTGAAACAAAAAAACTGTTCCTACAACAAGTTTCCTGATGTGTCAAGAAAAGAAAATATTTTCCTGCACTCGTAATTCCAAGAGCTTTATATCTAAAGTCCATGTCACACTGCACCAACGTATGCAAAGAGGATATAAAACGGAAACGCTTGCCATCCATTGGAAAATGCGATGCATCCGTTGTGTACTCACTGCATCCGTGATTCATCCTCTCTATCCGTCCAGCATCCGTCTACTGTGATTTCATCCACTCAAAAAGTTTTGAGCTGCACAAAACTTTTTGAGCGGATGAAGTATCCAACGCGTCCGTTATACATCCGCTACGGGGAACATCCGTTATACGTCCGCTATATCCGCTAGGCATCCGCTGCGCATCCGCGCAACTCAAATCTGCTCCAGCGGAAAACGGACACGGAGGAAGTGAAATGGATGCGGAACGGGGACACAGCGCTAGTAGCACAGACGTAGAAAGGATGAAAGGGGATGCAGCTAGGATATAAAGCATTAAAACAGAAAAAACATTCGTTATAGAGGATGTATCTCGGATATTTAGGATGTCTGGAGGATCCATCCGTTTTCATCTGCTAGGCTTCCGTTGAGCATCCGTTTTGCATCTGTGCTACATCCTCCCCCCGTCCATTCTTTTCCATTCTCTTTATGCAAATTTTTGCCCCTTTTGAGAGCGGATAAGAAGGAATGGAGCCACCTCCAGATTTTTGGCCGTCCGCTGTGTCCTTTTACATATGTTTTGCATCTGTCGGGTGATGTGACCTAGCCTTAAACTGTTAGATTGTTAGATATAAAGTTTCTATGTATACTTCTTCTCAAGAATGCCAAATTGTACTACGTATTTTTGAATGTTGGCTTCAGTACCCAAGGAGCTCATGGATGGTATTATCATCAAAGATAATCTGTTTACATATTCAATAACAATCTATGCCAACTGTAGAATAAGTAACTGAAACTGTAAGTTCATCGGTTGAGTTTAAATGCTCTTGATGTAAAGCTGAACAAATCAGAATTGACTGGGATCAAAATGATTGATTTCACATAATTATACGAACTTTTAGTGTGTGTGTGTGTGTGTGTGTGTGTGTGTGTGTGTGTGTGTGTGTGT
>BLBF01000053.1:2985761-3029531 GCA_015471245.1 Laticauda colubrina
GATGGCAGATGAGATTCTGCTGAAACGTTGCTACAACTTTGAAAGCACTACAATGACGTGGGATAATACCTGAAGGAAGCTGAACAGCACACATGTAAGTACCCACGAAAGCTTAAAAAAACAAATATATATATTATATATATATCATCGGGGTTTTTTTAAATTTAAATTTATATTTGTTTTTTTTATAAAAACCCCAGCCACAGAATCATCAGAGAAGCCATAGAGATTGAAAAAAGACCTGAAAGCATGAATAGAAGAGATGATTCCACCAGACTGTCAATCATTTGGCAGCCTGCACTCTCAAATAGAAAGATCTCCACACCAAAAGCCAGGCAAACACCTGGGCACAAACAGACTCCCTCTGATACCTCCAGCTCAAACACACCCCAACCAGGCACCCAGATGAAACCTAGCTTCCTAATAGATAATAGCCGTCCTTTCACGCGAAGCCAAGCTGCACTGAAAGCCTCCAACACAGGAACACAGTGTTGCCAGCCAATCAAAGCCACAAAACAGACAGAAGAAACCAGAAACACCAATCAAACAAACTCCAAGTCCAATAAACACAGACCAAGACTCCCAACCAATCAGGATGTAGAAAAAAACATCCTGGCACAACAATAGGCTAGCCTCAAATTTAAAACCAACGTCTGTGAGAGCCTGACCCACATACAAACTCAATACAGAAGCCTGATGATGGCAGATGAGATTCTACTGAAACATTGCTTCAACTTTAAAAGCATTACAATGACGTGGGATAATACCCGAAGGAAGCTGAACAGCACACATGTAAGTACCTGCGAAAATTAAAAAAAACAAATATATACATATATATATATATGTATTGTTTTTTTTAATTTTTTATATATATATATAAAATCTTTCTTTGTGACATGCCCAAAGTCTGGTTTACGATAGGTGGCTGTAAAAATGTTTTAAATAAATTAAGTCAGTAAATAAATTTTACTGCAGATTTTATGTATGTTGTTCAAGTTACTTTTTCAATTTAAGTTTGGTTTAATTGAGTTGTTTTCATAAAGATAAATTTTCATAAAGATGAGTAACTGTTCACATTTACAGATACTAGTTAAATTAAACAAAATTACTTACATTTTTAAGGACATATTATTTCTTTCTGGAATAAATTAATGGCAACATTTTTGCATCCTACCTCAGTCTCACTTTGTTCTGCATGCCATCAGCCCCGCCTACCTGTTTGTAAACACTCTCGCTTATGCCGTTCATTCCAAGCCTTGACCTTGCAGGACTTGCTGCAAGTGAAGATCTCAAAACAATGTTGACAAGGTGTAAGGGTCACACCAACAGATCGTCCACACTGATAGCAGTATTTAAAGAAGAGCAATCTGTTTTTAAAAAATGTGGTTACAAGAAAGATCAGGGATGTAACATGTAAACTTTTTGGAACACACACATAACAAAGAAATTTGCTCAAATATTAAAAAGTTGGAATATATATGATTCTGTACATCAACACTTGTTTCCTTATGTTGTGATTCTAAAATTATTCCAATAATTTCCTATCATATGCCCGTTCTGTCTCTTATTCTTCTAATTAATCTCCCCCGAATTAAGATCCCCCAAATTAATATCTTATGGGCTTGTCAATATACACAGTTAAAAAGAAACTTTTACCAGTGCTTATTTTCTTAATATTTTTCAGCTAATCATTTTTACGTCACACTCATAAGAAATCTGAACACTGAATTTAAAGTTTGTTTACAGAGATTGGAGGAATGCACAATAAACCACTTTTTGCACTTTATGTCAATGTGTATGTATATATATATTCTTGCACTGGCACAAAGCTGAAAGCACCAGCCTGAGGATGGAGAGTGGGACCTCTGAAACTTTGCCAAGATACTCTTAATCTTACATGGGAAAAGACCCGAACACACCTAGACCTACACACACATATATATATACACATATACACATACACGCATGCACACACACACAGATATGGTATTCAGCTTTGTTCAGGTATTTTCCCATGTCATCATAGTTGTGCTTTTAGAGTTGTAGCAATGTTTCGGCAGAATCTCATCTGCCATCATCAGGCTTCTGTATTGTGTTCGTCTGTGAGTCAGACTTTTACAGCCGTTTCAGTTTTAAATTTGGGGCTAGCCTACTGCTGTGCCAGAATGGTTTTTTTCTTCATCCTGATTGGTTGGGAGTCTTGGTCTGTGTTGATTGGTCTTGGAGTTTGCTGTGTTCTGCTTTATTGGTGTTTCGAAATTCTTCTGTCTGTTTTGTGGCTTTTTTTGTCTTGATTGGTTGATTTGACAACATTGTGTTTCCTGTATTGTAGGCCTTTAGTGTAGCTTGGCTCTGAGTAAATGGATGGCTATCATTTATTCGGAAGCTAGGTTTCATCTGGGTGCCTGATTGGGGTGTATTTGAGCTGGAGGTATCAGGGGGGATCTGTTTGTGCTCAGGTGTTTGCCTGGCTTGTGGTGTGGAGATTTTTTTGTTTGTGAGTGCAGGCTTCCAAATAATTGACAGTCTGGTAGAATCATCTCTCCTATTTATGCTTTCAGGTCTTTTTTTTCAATCTCTATGGCTTCTCTGATAATTCTGTGGCTGGGGTTTTCTATAGTGGCTAGGGTTCTGGTGCCATTGAAGTCGATGCTATGACCTGTGGCGTTCATGTGTTGGACTAGTGAGGAATTGTGTTCCAGCTTTTTTACTGCATTTTTGTGTTCATCCAGGCAGGTACTTATTCTTCTATTGGTCTGTCCAATGTATGTGGCAGGGCATGATGCACAGGGGACTTCGTGTACACCTTGGTATTCCAGGTCAATTTTATCTTTGTTTCTAAAGATGGCTGCTATTTTTCTGTCTGTTTTAGGCAGTCTTGATGTGATGCCTGTGTGGTATCTTACTGATTTTGTCTGTAGTACCTCTTATATAGGGCAGGACAGCTGTTCCATAGGTCTGTTCATCTTCTAGGTTTCCATTATGTCTCCGTGTGTTTTTGTGGATCAAGCCAATGATTTTGCTTTTGTGGATCAAGCCGCACTAAAAGCCTCCAATACAGGAAACACAATGTTGCCAGCCAATCAAGACAAAAAAATGCTATAAAACAGTCAGAAGATATTAGAAACACCAATCAAGCAGAACACAGCAAACTCCAAGACCAATAAATACAGACCAAGACTCCCAACCAATCAGGATGAAGAAAAAACCATTCTGGCACAGCAGTAGGCGAGCACCAAATTTAAAACAGAAATGGCTTTGAAAGCCTGACTCACAGACGAACTCAATACAGAAGCCTGATGATGGCAAATGAGATTCTGCCGAAACATTGCTACAACTTTAAAAGCACAACTACAATAACGTGGGATAGAAAATTAATTTTTTATCCATAGGACTTACTTTGATGGATCTATTTCTGGTAATGGTCCTAAAGCAGTATTTACAGATTTCTTTCTTACTCCTGCAGAGGCTGAAATGCAATAATTGTTATTACTATTGCTGTTATTATTGTTATTATTGTTATTATTGTTATTATTGCTATTATTACTATTATTACTATTATTATTATTATTATTATTATTATTATTATTATTATTACTATTATTACTATTATTACTATTATTACTATTATTATTATTATTATTTTGTCACAGTCAAATGTTTATATTGTATTTGGCATTTTTATCCACCTATCAAGTCCTTTCCAAGGACCTTGGCTAGGCAGATGTTCTTGTTTGATGGCGTTAAAGGTATTATGGTTCACTGCCAGATGTTTTTATTAGCCATTTTTATTCACCTTTCAAGTCCTTCCCAAGGCTTGGATTAGAGAGATGTTATTATTTGATGGCATTAAACATACAGTATCATTATAGTGTGTAAGTTGTTCCAACTAATTCCTTTTGCAATTGACTGACAGTGATTTTGTCAATGCTAATGATGCTCAAGTGATGCTCTAGAAGTTTTGAGGTTGCACCCAAGGGACCTATAACTGTTGAGACTATATTTGCTTTTTTTTGTCACAATCATTCTATTTCTATTTGCAGGCCATTGTATTTGTGATCTTTTCCCGTTCTTTCTCTTCTATTCTGCTGTCTCCAGGTACTGCCACATACACTATCCAGAATTTTCTGTCCTTCTTATCGACAATTGTTAAGTCTGGGGTGTTATGTGGCAGGTGCTTGAATGCTAAATTCCCAGGATATGTCACATCTTGATTTTCTATTACTTTCATTATTTTATGGTTCCACCAGTTCTTCCTTGCAGATAAATGGGATTTCTTGAAAATATTTGAACACACAGTTGTTGCTACCTTGTCATGCCATTTTTAATAGTCAGTCTGTGCAATCTTTTTGTAGCAGCTAATTAAGAGTCCAATGTTTCTTCAGCTTCTTTGCAAAGATGGCTTTTGCTGTTTGTTGCTGTCTTTTCCAATTCTGGCTTTGTATGCATCTGTTCTTAAGGCTTGCTCTTGTGCAGCCAGTATTAGCCTCTCCATCTCTTTCTTCAACTTTCCTGCTCTTAGCCATTGCCAGGTCTTGTTATTTATTTTTTTCTTGCTTTTTTAAAAAATGTACTCGCCTTGTGAAATTTTACCTTGCCATGTGTCTTTCCTATTCTGCATTGGGTCTTTTTTTAAGGCCAGTTTGGTCTCTCCACAATTCAGTAAACCTGCATTACTTAGTACACTAGCTTTAATATATCAACTTCACTGTCCTTTAGATATTCTTTCAATGCCCTTTTTTCTTCAACTGTCTGGTGTGCATGAAACATTATTCACCTATTTTCCTTGCATAATTTATTGTCATTATTTTTTTGGTCTTTCTATTCAGGGCTTTTAGTTCTGCTTGATTCCACTCTATTACTTCAGCTGTACATCTGATGATTGGAATTACTCAGGTTAGTTAATTGTCTAGATATTTCCTGTATTCATTTCTAACCTTCTTGATTAGTGTGTATGATGTTGTCAGCTTAAAGGATGCCCAGGGGTAGTGATCATCTTCATCCAGTCTCTTGATGTTATTTCTATAGGATATCTTGATTTGTTCATTTTTTACTATTTTTCCTCCATTATAACTGGCTGCACAGTCAATCAGATGTTCATACTGAATTTAGCATTTTTATCCTCCTATTATTAAAACTGCTCTCCTGAGACTGTTGTTGCTTTTCTAAATGCCAGAGTCAATCTTATTTTTTCAGAATTGTTAGCAATATTAGCCAATTTTTAATTTAAAAAAATAGAAGCCAGACAAATGTCAATGTCTGAGAATGAAATTAAACATTATAATGATTACATACAAGTATCAACATCTTTAGTCTCCTTTTTGTCTCAGCACGGTATATCTTGTGAATACAAAAAGATAACAAGATGATATCATTTTGCCACATTCCCCAGGTGATGGGAGGAAAGTTGACAATGAAGTTTAACTTTTTAGGTTCACATTTTTAAATAATTCTAGCTGCAAGAAAATACCTTTGCCCGAAGTATTTTAGTCCTAGTCTAGAACCGTTTTATATTGTTTTTTTATTTTAAATTATAGCTTGGACTCACCAATTTTGATTTTCCGAAGTTCTTCTTCATCCCACTGTTTTTCCTTTTCAATGACACAGTCACGAAGCCGTTCACTAAGAAAATCCAGCATCTTTCGCCGAAATGCATATGTATCCCTCTCCATTGGTGAGAGAGAATGGAGGGGAGTATGCAACAGTCTTTTATCCTACAATACATAAGCATTATTTTTAGTTTGTAACTAGGAAATGTGCACAAAAATTATAGATGGCAATAGCACCTAAACTTATATACTTCTCTAAGCAGTTTACATAGTCAGCATATTGCCCCCAACAATTCGTGTCTTCATTTTTACGGATGTCAAAAGGATGGAAGGTTGAGTCAGCCTTGACCAATAGGAATCAAATTGCTGCCAGTCAGCAGAATTAGCCTGCAATTGCATTCTAACAACTCTGCCATTACAACTCATATGGTCAGGTAATCCAACCACTGCAGCATTCATATATTCACAGAATTGTGATCTGGGCACCAGACACCCACTTGTGATTATGGCTTTGCAGCATGTTGCAGTCATACAGTTGTGATTTCTGATGCTCCTTGCCAGTTTCCCATAAGCAAAATTTATAATCTGTTTCTGATAAAAACAATGCCAACAATGCCACTATGTTTTTTACTTAATTTCTAGTTTTCCTAGCAGACATTTAGAAAGTTAGTTTCCAGAAAATTCCTTTGTGCACCTTCCTACATGCAAGGAAAATAAATTCACCAGTGGTTCTATTTCCATGCTTGCATATATAGCTCTTTAACAGAGATTGATAATATTGTTTCCTATAATGTAACAATATATTACCGTGTTTCTCCAACAATACGGCCTCCCCCAAAAGGAAGTCCCAGCATGTTTTATCAGCATAAAATCAAATTAAGCCCCTCCCCCATATTAAGGCCTATATTAAACATGCGAAATGGAGGAGAATGGAGGGGGGGCTTGCTGTTAGGAAGTACTTTTGTTGCATACCTGGATAAACTGATGCCCTACTACTGGTATAACAAAGCCTCCCCTGCCCGAGCAGGCAATCCAAACCCATGTGGGGAGGTGAATCTTCTGGGGCCATAGCACAGGATCAGCCCACCCCAGGAGAAGCACCCAGCCACCATCCCTGCCTGTCGCCGTGCAGAGCATGAAGAGCTTCACTTGGGGCACCCAGTGCAGCTGACAGGCAGGCCCTCCTGCCTGGCGGCGTCCTCCTCCAAGCCGAACCCCACTGAGTCAGCGCCTCTGCCCAATGCCTGTGCTGCTACACTGTTTGGAGCTGCTGGCGCATTTGGAGATGCGTAAGGATGGGGACAGGCTGGGTGATGGGTGGAAAGGACAGGCGGCTTCATGCTCTCTCCGCTGGACCCGCCGGCCAGGGAAGCAGCGCTGCCGTCGCCTCGCCACCCTGTCCACGGATAGGTGGGCGCTATCACTGCCTCGGGAGGCCTCTCCCAGTGGCTTCTTCAGGTTTGGGCTGGAAGGACTTGGGAAGGAAGCCAAATTCGGGTCGGGTCGGCTCTTTTGCTTGGCAGGCGGGTGCATACCCACAGCTCATTTTTCCAGTTCTGCCCAGCCCACACAGCTCTGGCATGGCCCTTCTGGGATGAGTGGAGGGTCCGGTGGGGAGGCGCTTGCTGTCTTGGTGAGAGCTCCACCACCGGGCAGGAGGACCCACCTGTCAGCTGCGCTGGGCACCCCAGGTGAAGCTCTTTGTGCCTCCCCAGCGCCAGGCAGAGGTGGCGGCTGGGTGCTTCTCCTAGGGTGGGCCAATCCTGCACTGTGCCCCAGGAGATTCGCCTCCCCACGTGGAGTTGGACTGCCCTCTCGGGCAGGGGAGGCTTTGTACCAGTGGTAGGGCGTCATTTTTAAAAGAATTGGTTTTGCCTTCAAAGGTGAAGGGAAGGCAGCAATAGGAGTACCTGAAGCCGAGTGTCTCCGCCGGGCTCCAGTTGCAAGGAGGTGCCCTGGCTGGCCACACGTGGCTGCGCCAAACACCGCGGCACTGCTCTAAATGACACAGGGCACGGGTGAAGGGAAAACAACTGTGGAGGAAGGTCTCCCGATACGAAGCATCCCACCAATGCCGAGGTCAACATCCAAACCGCCCACCCAAGGATGCAAGGTGGGGGAATTAAGGCACGGCCTTATTTTGTAAGAAACACGGTATTTGCAAGTAATTTATAAACAGATATGTAAAACATAAAGAAAGTCAAAGCCCAGTGTATTTTGATGAAAGCAACTACAACCAACCAACCACCTTTCTATCCATTGTCTTTATCCATGATAATGTAGCACAGATGTTTTGGCACATGTAGAACTCTGGGCAGAAGCACTGGTGGTTCCTGAAGATCTCAACTACATTCTAAGTCATCTGTATGCTTGTGAAACACAGCAGATTTACTTAATCCCAGACAATACCACCAAATGTACATTGATCAAAGAAAATGAGAAAACAGTTTTCAAAAATTGCAAAAGTGTATATGCAATATGTTGTGTATAGAACTTGGTAGACTCCAAATACCTTAAACTGATTGGCCGAAAAGGCTGTTCTGGGATTGATTACTTAAGCACCATTCCAATTGGCCCACCTGACGGCGGGAACACTTAAACAACTGTCATTGGCCACAAGCCGCGAGCAAGCCGCTATAAGAAGAGCTGCTGCGGCTTGGGCAAACATTCCATTACAAGTCACTTTACTGTTTGAATAAAGAGTTATTTGTTGGAACCCGGTCTCGCGCACCTTATTTCCAGACAGAACACAATACACTTCAAAATAAGCAATGTGTAAAATGCAAAAAAAAAAAAAGAGTATTAAATAAATTACATTCAGGAAAAAGAGGAAGGCAAAGGAAATCTAACTACATCTCATTTACATTCACACCATTCACCAGACCTTTCCATTTACAAATCATCCTTGTTTCCATCACATTTATATATCAATTGCCACAATACTTTTCTATGAGCTCCTTACTTTTCTCAAGGATCAGTTCCATCTAACCATGACTTTCTCTTCTCAACCATACCTTAAGGTATTGAATCTTCATTCATTTTCTCCATATTATTACATAACTTCCGCATAGTTATTTTGTAGTAGTTATTTTTGTATTTGATCCATTAATTAATTCAGCACCCATTTGTTCTTCACTCCATCTCTTGTCTTACCATATCATTTACAAACCTTATTCAAGTTATCTTTAGGTTTTCCTGACATACATGACACTCACTTCCATATAACAAATTAAACAGGAGCAAAAATTTACATTCCTCAAAACAGGACTGTAAATATATCATATTTTGCATTTTCAAACATGGAAAAAGATACCTGATAATATTTGAAATATGCATAGTCCACAACTGTCCCCACTGCAGTTCTACTCTCATCAATAAGAGTAATTGGCATCAGCATATCTGCACCTGCTGCTATGAGAGTCTCAATCTAAGTAGAGAAGAAAATAAATGTAGAACATCAAGAGTTATATGCAGCCATTTCCACCAATGTTACACACAGGCAAATCAATATAGTCCAACCTGAAAGTCATTGATTTATTGCTAGCAGTTATATAGAAATAAGGCAGAACTATACACATGAACCAACTTGCCTTTAGTAAGATGGTTACAATTCAGTTAATGTTTACTAATGTAAAAACAAATGTGTCCATGTTTAGGTATCTTCTTCTTAAGCCATTATGTTACAATGAGAAAATGAAGTTCTGGATAATCAGATGTATAATTTAATCTGTGTTAAAACTGAACCACAAACAAACTTAATATGGGAATATAGCATTTTTTGCTTTGTGAAGTTTTGATAGAAAATGAGCTTTTATATATAAATGATTATTTATGTAAGTATACTGGGAAGACAGACAGACAAATTGGAGCCATCAGTTTGACAATGCTGTCTACCCCCTGGTCTCTCAGCCATCCAATATGCTGACCTCTCCTTGTAACACTAAAAATCTGTATTTCTGATTCTTTGATCCTTGGGCCTTTTACAGCCTCTTTTCTCGCTTTTCCCCCCTCAATTCATGGCTTTTCCATCCTGCCTCCCTATTATAATGACTTTTATTTTATTTTACTTTTATTTTGGCAGGGGGTTAGAAAAGTTTACAATCTTTATTTGGAAAAGAGTAACCAAACACGCAAGACTTTTCTTACCAGCGTGATCTTAGCTGCTATTGTTCCAGTCTGTTCATATGCAGGATTAATAACAGCACACAAGGCACTTGCAATACTTTGGCTTAAAGGTAGATTTGGTTCTGCTCCACCAGCCAGAAGTTCAGCTACTGCCTAAAAGTAGGAGAAGGAAAAGGAATTATTTTTTAACATTTTCCTGAGTATTATTGTTTCAGAGCAGGGTATAATGCCTTGCTTGAGCAAATTTTGGGCAAGGCTAAAAATTGCTAACATAATATTTGGGATTTAAAGAGAGAAAATGGTGTCCACAAATTAGCTTCAACATTCTTAAAAACAGTGGTTTCATCCATTAAAAATCACCAAAACAGGGAGTTCTACATGGTTTCAGAACAGACACAAAACTATGTTGCCTGCTTCTCCCTTTGTTCTTGTCCGTAGCTAAATATGAGGCTCACAACACAATAAGGGACTAATTATACACAACAGGTCTTCCAACAGTTGTGTCCTCCTACTCTGGTGTGCTTGAAGGGTTCATAGTGACCTAGGGCAAGAATATGGTGAGAAATATCAAATCTCCCTTGTCTGCAGCCAAAGGCTAAAGAAAAAAACCGCATTGCACTGAAATTGTTATGCAAACCCATTTTTTCGTATATATCATATTTGTATGGCATATACTTAGGAAAGTAGAAAACCTAGGTTGGAACTTGCTGAGGAAAGGATGGCACTATCAAGCCTTTACATAGTCCATGTTAGGAGCAAGCACGTCTTTGGCCATGGGATATATTTTTTGACTATTACTATTATCAGCCTCCATGAGTTGCATCAGAAAATAAATACACATTAAACACATACCCACATCCATACTCATATTTGTGGAAATATGCATTTGTGACATGGCATGATGAAAAACTATTTCTGAACTGAATCATCCCTCTGCATCATCTATTTGTTAAGGAATATCAAATAAATGATATTTATTCAGTCATTCATTTCTATTTATCCATTGACATATGATTCAGGGTAGCATCATCCAATGCCTGAGAGAAAAGCTAAGTCTTTCAGTGCTTTCAGAAGGTAGGCAGGCTTTCCAAATTTCAGCAAAATGCTATGATATTAATTTTATTTTTATGTAATTTTATTGTATTTATACTTTTTTAATATTTTCAATAATTTTAGGTGTATATGCTTTATGTAGGTTTTTTTTTCTGACCTAAAGTTTCATACTGTTATTGAATGTAACATAGGATATAAGATAAGTATTTTGAAATAAATAAATCTATAATCCAATTCACAATTAAAATACAAAAAAACAATAATTAAAAATAATTTGACATTTGTGTGGCACTGTCATTTGTCAAGTGGGACTGCAGAGAAAAGAATTCAACTTCCTCCTACCCATGGAGAGACCTGATTGAAAATGGATCCTCTAACATCACCAATTTCCTAAATGCAAAAATATATATATATGGATCTTTGGTTATTCGGGTTTTCTCCCATGTAGAATTTGAAGTATCTAGGCAACGTTTCGATGAAGTCTCATTCATCATCTTCAGGCTTGTTTCTTCAGCTCTGTGCTTCTCAGAGTAATGTGAGCCTGCAGCTGCTTCTTCCTTTTAACTGCTAGTGGGGGTGTGACTTGATTGGGTGGGGGTTTGGTCACACCCCCACTAGCAGTTAAAAGGAAGAAGCAGCTGCAAGCTCACATTACTCTGAGAAGCACAGAGCTGAAGAAACAAGCCTGAAGATGATGAATGAGACTTCATCGAAACGTTGCCTAGATACTTCAAATTCTACGTGGGAGAAAACCCGAATAACCAAAGATCCACATACAAATACCCGCGAAAACCTCAGAAAACAAATATATATATATATATATATATATATATATATATGTATGTATGTATGTATGTATGTATGTATGTATGTATGTATGTATATATAAACTTTCCATATGCTTTAAGGCATTTTTATTGTCTATTTTATGCTCTAGCACCATTGTATATATTACCTATAAATGTTGATTGGAATCACTGTTCTGACTTTGCTACAATTAAAATGATTTTGAAATAATGCTTACAAATGTCATTAAAATGCTTGGAAAGACAGAATCTTGCACACCTGTTCATTTCCACAAGCAACTGCTAGTGAAAGAGGGGAATGGCCATTCCACAGGACATTTGGATTTGCATTGTGATCTAACAGATGTTGAATAACTTTGCCAGTATTCTGATGGGGAGAATAAAACAAAAAACAGATCAGTACAGATACTGTTTTTTTAATTAAAATAAAGAGTAAGGACACATTTATACAAGATATTTAAGTTAAGACACATTTTTAAATTTAAAGCAAAAATATTACACCTATTTTTTCCTGAAGGAAAAAAAAGCTGAAGCTGGTTCCAAATTGGACAGTTACTTATGTCCATGCATATAAACATATTCAGATCAGAATAAAATATCACAAATTCAGGAACTGGTGCAATGAATACAAAGTCACAACAGTAAATAATATATTTTTATGGGAATTTATGAATGCTGTCATCATTTAGTCATGCAGTCACCTCCAATTCTTTGTACCCTGATGGACCTCACTCTGTCAGTATTCCTTACTTCTCTGAGTTCTTGTCAGCTCATGCTTGTGTTGTCAACGATTTCAAACCATTTTGTCTTCTCTTGGCCTTCCAATGCAGAACTTATCCTGCCTATGGTTCATGCACATCAATAGAAGAAACAACCTGTTCTCTTTTAATGCACAGATTTTCTTTCCCTATTATAATGTTGGAACACTCCAACACTCCCTGTTATAATGAGTAGAACATTCCAAGAACGTGATCAAAATGAGATTGACACAGAAAAGGCTACCTGAAAGAAACTAGAGGTTTTCCACCAAAATAGTTCACCTTTAAAATGAGAGATTTGTTTTACATTTCCCCACAATATAACTATCACCTTTTCTTTTTTTGATAGAGAGGTTGCTTTAAATATAGAGTTGGCTTACTTTAACATGTGAGAACAATAAGTTGCAATGTAATACTTTTGAACAAACAGGACTTGTTTTGCTCTTAATTTCATTCATTAATCTATTATAGCCAAATTTGTAACCTGCTACAATTTTACAATACATACACTTTTCCTCATCTTTAAGAAAGATGATCTTCCTCATCTTTGCTTTCTTTCACTTATACACTCCACAGTATTCTTTCTTTTCCTTTAAATAATTCAATAAAAGTTATGCAAATTATTACAACAGTTGCAGTTAAAGCAAGAGGAAGACATATTTTTGTTATCTTTTAAAGGCAATAGTGTCTTCTGGAAAAGCTAGGCTCATAAATTGGATTGCTCAGCCCTTGGAAAAAGAAGTTCCCCTTTTCAGGAACAAAAAGAATTCCTCCATCCTAAAACCAATCTGGGACAGAGAATTTTCAACAAGATAATCACTTGCAGAGGAGAAAGAGAATTGCCATATAATTATCTCCCCAATAATTTTATCTATCCCTGTGGCATATATCTTTATTTTATCTCTCCAATAATTTTATCTATCCCTGTGGCATGTATCTTAACCTTCACTTATTGGCACCTCAGGATCCCTGTGGACAACAAGAAGGGCAGAATATAAAAAAAGGAATTAATAAAAAATAATAGAAAGGTTTGACCAAATGAATAATTTACTATAAATAACAACAGAAAAAAATTCACTAAAGAAGATAATGAAACAAACAACAACAACAAACAACAATGGCCACCAGTAAAATAGACCAATGGTGAAGGCAATAGAACCAAGACAGAAAAATCAGTTCTTGATTATTTTGAAATGCAATAAAACAAAACTTTGAAAGATTTAAGGCATTAAATAATATTGCTCAGAAATTTTTAAAAAGTTTATGTTCTGTTTTCTGAAAAATTCATTTCAATAAAATTATAACTTATACCCTATTAGTTGTTGAGATTGTACGGATATCAAGGCAAAAAGAAATTCAAGTATTTCTTGACTTATAATCATTTCTTTAACAACCACTCAAAGTTACAAAGGTAATTAAAAAGTGCCTTATGACTAGTCCTCACACTTATTGTATATGCATGTAGTCACTTGATCAAAACTTGGCCACGTGGCAACCAACATTTATTTATTATGGTTGCAACCTCCTGGAGTCCCAAAATCATCACTGCGATCTTTCCAGGGGTTTTTCAAAAAACAAGGTCAAATGGAAAGCCAGATTTGCTTAACAAGGGTGGAAAAAAGGTTGTAAAATCAGACACAACTCACTTAATGAACAAATCACCTAGCTATGGAAATTCTGGTCTCAACTATGGTCATAAATCAAGGATTACCTGGAAGGCTTTTGGCACATTTATCTTTCCTAACCAAATTTTGTAGTTGGTCATCTGATTAATATAAAAAACAATATTCAATGCATCAGTTAGTTTAATTAATAACAGGGAAACTTTATTAAGGAAATAAAGATAATGCGTTGGGCCACAGACTGGGCTGAAAAATTGCCCTCCATGGCTCAGTTCATTATTTTTAAAACAGAGTCCCCTTAAAAACTAGCATCTATGATAGGCTGTCAAAGAAGGTACAATTAATGTAGCACTCTGGATCTTAACCGATACTTAATATTTTTATGCAAATTATCATTAGATGAACTGAATGATTTTGTATCTAGTTAATTATAAAATGTGGGTGTCTCATAGGAATCTATGTCAGTAAATAACAGATGAAGAAGCAAACCTATATTTATATTTATCTATGAATTGAGAATAGGGAGGCAAATCGGGAATTAATGAAAAAATTGAAATGGTAGAAAGTAATCCAACTGCAAAAGTAAAAATCAAAATCCTGAATTTATTCTAAAGATAAATTGTATTTTGCAAATTGATATTGTTCCAGTTTTTGCTTTCCATTATGGGCTGGAAACTGAGCCACTATAATTAGTGTTCGCAAAAAAACCCATCTAGGTTGAAATCCTATATTCCTTTACCAGGGAATAAACATCATTTAATTCATTACAACCTATTTCTACCTGTGTACACATTTGCAAAGTAAACTTTAATGGAAAGAGGCCTGATACAAATATATTTATCTAATGGTACATGAGATGTTGGAGAATTAGATTACTTATTTTGTATTTATAAAACTGATGGTAGCAATATAAAACTGCAGAGTGAAAATCCTGTCATTCCAGGACGTAACTCTTCTGTCCTTCCAAAAATCCCTGAAAATCCCAGATGTCCTTGAAATGCAACTCCCACTGGATATATTAATTATGGCTAATGGTAGATGGACTAGAGTATATTTCCGTCCCTGATATATCTCTGATTTGTTGATTTAAACTGGGAATACAGTCAGGAAGAGCTTCCTCTTCTATCTTATTGAAGGAATCCTATGCTATTTTAAGAAATAGATAGGAAATCCACCCTATATAAGAATAGTAGAAATGGAAACAATGAAGCACTGTGGTCTGTAATACATCCCACCTTCCTTAAAGAAAAGTGATATTGCAGTTCTAACATAAAACTAGCCACTGGTCATTTTAAAGTACTTTAAATTATCCATTTCCTTCTCCAAATCTTTAGATGGCCTTAGAATGAAGAGCTGTGTTTCTTCTTATCACCCTTTATGCCATGCCAAATATCTGGCCTATAGACTACTGCTCTCTCTGTACAATACTTGGATACTGTTTCCTTGGTCCTTATGAATGAATAATCTGGATGCCATTTTGGAAATAGGTTGATTCTCTCATGTGGCCTCCCTATTACCTCAAAGCTGCTCATTTGTCCATTAAAGAATTTTTCCAGAACAAGATGCCCAATAATTTTATTTCTGACAATGGCCCTAAATTGAGATTGTCCTTTTGCTACTATTCCATTCTTCCTGCATTAATTATTCTATACACATTTAACACTTGGGCAAAGGACTTAGACAGATGGTAAGTTAAAACTGATTACACCAGAGATCTGCATTAGATTTTAATATGCCCAGGATGTCCATTTATTTCATATGATTGAAATTCCTCAAACAATTTGAGCTCAGCCTTAAATATTAAATGCCTATATTGGTAAGCTGGAACTAGTTGACTACAGACAACTTCTTCATTTTACACAATAAAATTCTTATCAATGCAAAATGTGCAATTCAAAAACTGAGAAGGGACAATAGAATCTGTAAGAGAGAATCCCAATAGCTATCACTTACCATAAAATTGTCTTCCCTCTCACAGGCAATATGAAGAGGTGTCCTTCCACCTTCCTCTGGGACAATATTACATTCTCTGTAGTAACTTTTTGGTGGTCCGGGTTCATTATTCATTTTTATGAAAGATACTGATTCACCAATATCAAACTAGAAAAGGGAATTAATTAGACAACACAGTTGAGGAGCTAAAAATGTTGTTCTCTGTCATTTCCTACAAAGATAAATCAATGGTTGGGGAGTAGAGCATTCTGCCTGTTGTCCCTGGTGTTCAGCCTATCTTCACAAATGATCTCAGTCTCTGGACCAAATTCACACTCATCTGGCCTAAGACACAGTGATTAACTGTTCTTAAGATTTAATAAGCAGGTGTTTACTACATTTTCCATATGCCCCATGAGCTGTGTTTATGCATACAGAGTTGCTTTATAGTAAATCATATTACTAATTAATCTCAATGCAGCAACTACTTAGTAGTGGTCTTCCACAGTAACAGTTTAAGATGTTACCCTGGTATCCTCTCTAGGAATCTCTTAATCATTGATGTTCACAGTCAACTCAATTAATTGTCACTTTATAGGGTCTGAGCAATGCAGAAAGAAGTCAGTGAAATTTGCTTTAAAAAACCTGTCATATTTCTGTTATTTTCTCTTTAAAACTTTTAGTTATTATTTAATATTTTGATCTTATTATGTAAGCTACCTAGAGTTTCTTTGTGACTGAAGTACCATACAAGTTGATAAATAAAATAAGAATATATATTTGAAATGGCTACACTATCTTAATATGTATCATTGTAAACCCACTTGTTATAAATTGTTTGTAAAAACACTATTTCAACATATAGCATGCCATAAAATAATTGCACTATGAATTTTATTTATCACTTTGTCATATACAAGCTGTTTTGGGTTTTTTTTATCTCTTCTATGGTTTACAGCAGTGGTACCCAACTGGTGATCCGAGAGAAAATTTTGGTGGTCTGCAGATAAATGTCCCCCCACACAAGCAATTAATCCAGGGACACATGGCTGTGCCACCCACATGGCCCGCAGGAACACAAGGCTGCGCCGCCCACTGCCCCCCACCCTTAGGCGAAGTGCAAACCTTACCTCAAGTAGAGCCATGCAAGCTAGAACTGGAAGGTAAAACAACTGGCAGGGAAGGGAAATCCACTCCGGGGTGGCTTGCAGACTTTGGTGAGAAAGTTGGTCCTATATTCCAGAGCTGCAGTAGTCACAAGACTGGCCCTTTGGTCATCCCAGAGCAGCTGCTCCTCCTCCCGGGTGCACCAGCCTGCCATGGACTGGATGGGCTGCTCCGGGATGACCAAAGGGCCAGTCCTGTGATGACTGCAGCTCTGGAATATAGGGCCAACTTTCCCACCAATGTCAGCAAGCAACCATCAGTCAAAATTCATATTAGTGGTCTGAGGGATTTAAAATTATGAGTTTGGTGGTCCCTGAGGTCCAAAAGGTTGGTGACCCTTGGTTTACAATATAGTACAGGGCAATTCTCACAGAACCTATTGTATAGAAACTGATACTTGGATAGCAAACATGATAAAAGAATATTATTTCAAGTTGGAAAGATAATTGTATAGGCCAAATTTATAGGTGGAAGAAGCCTCTCTTCCCCCTCTCTGTTTCACTTTCTTTCTCCCTCCCCCACATCTCTCCACACACCTTGTTGTACTACCTGTTTGTTATTTTTTATTTCACTATTATTTTGTGTGTGCTTTTCTCTTTGTTCTGATTTATTCAGTAAATAAATAATACCTTCACTGGAATCTTATCTAATCGGAATATATCGTCCTCATCTTGTGCCCTGACATCAGGATCTGCAGCAGCATGAAGTAGTAATTCTGTGATTACAATCCCTTCTACATCAGAAAGGGCAGCAGCAATATGAAGAGGAGCCACACCCCCAAGCTGGGAAAACAAATGCTACATTTATTTCCACAGCAAAGCACAGATTACTATAACATTTCACCACTGTAGGCACTCATTACATTAAATGCTCATTATAATAAAAAGGTATTCCAGCTTCCAAATGAGCATCTGATCCATATTAGCTAAGTTTTAAGAACTAAAGAGAATGAAACCTTAGGGAATATATTCCCTAGTCAATATGCCCAAGTCATTATTATGAGAAATTAAAATTTTTCATCAAATACAATCAACCTTCTTTGTTATACGACAGCTTAATACACTAAAAGTTTCTGAACCAAGCTAGTAAAATGATTAATCAGTAGCAATGAAACAGGAGAACATAATAGAGCAAACATGCTTTTTTAAATGAATACAAGGCACCATAAACAATTTATGTGCAGCTTAAAGTTGATATGGTTAAAGCATAAATCATTGAAATAAGTGGGTTTCAAATATTCGTCTACTTCTTTAAACAATTATGAATGTGCTATAATACTAGAAGGATTTAGAAAAGAGATACACTTTTAATAACTTATTTTTACAACTTATTTTATAGGGAAAAACACTTTTTAATAGACCAATGCAATTTCACTGCAATATCTCATTTTATACCAATTTTGAATTAGAAATCACCCACTAGGCAATGTCCATATAATACGTAGCTCTGCGAGTGAGATGGGTAATCTCTAAATTTGATAAATAAAATAAATGAAAACTTATACACTAGCTCAGTCACTACTCACATGAGACTAAATAAACTCTTTTTATTTGTTACCAGATTCAGAAAACAAAAACAGATTTCATAAGTATGTGGCAAACTAACAAACTTTTAGTTGTGGGCTACATTTGTGATGCACACTGGAAGAATTAAAATTTATATCAGAGCTTTTACATCCTATTGTAATTTAAAACTGTAGTTTTAAATTGAGAACACTATCCCATAAAAACAAAATATCCTACTCTGGTTGGAAGTCGTATGTCAGTCCTTGCTCCAGCTTCTAGAAGTATTTGCACAACTTCTGCATCAGCGGATTTAACAGCAAAGAACAGTACATGCATTGGGATGTTGGAAATATTTGGATCAGCACCTCTCCTTAGGAGCATTTTAATTATAGACATTCTCTTTTTTTGTCTAAAATCCAGCAGAAAAAAGACCCATGTCAATAACTAAAAACTGAAAACATTAGTATACATAATGCTACACAAGCAGATAAGAAGTTCTATAACCAGATATTCATCCTCTGGTGCCAAATACTAGGAAGATATGAGGGTTTTTCTTTGTTTTGCAGGCTCTCCTAATTGATGGGGTGCAGGCAACAAAATGATAGTTTACATGCTTATTTTCTAAATAAGAGAGCTCGGCCTGCACTATTATTAGCATGTTTAAGGTAAAACTGGGCTTTATTCATGCTTGTGACATACTGGTCAAAATTGCATAACTGGAATAGTAGCCTTATCATTACTAAGGAATATTGTATTTTTCTTGATAAAGACAGCTTCAATTGACAACATCCATACAGGAAGTCCTCAATTTACAACCCATTGCTCAGTGACCATTTGAAATTACAGCAGACTCTCCAAAAGATAGGAACACACAGGTTAATAATAATAGTTCTATACTAGGTTAACACTGAATGGTGAAAATGAAAGAATCAGAATGAATTTTGGAGCAGGGGAATGGGCAATATTCTGAATGAATATGTTCCGGGGAGGAAATCATTCCAAAAGAATATTAAATGTATGGGTAGAAGCAAGAAAAGAAAGCATGGCTTAGAACAGAGCAAAAAGGACTAACTACACAGCAACACTGAGGTGTATAGAATAATGAAAATAGTAAAAATGAAAAAGGATGAGCTGAAAGAGACTATGGAACAATGCTTAAAGAGAAAGGTTGCTGCAAATGATAAAAATAAGAAAAAGACACAGCTTATGTGTACACTGAGAAAAAAGGTAATCGCAAAGAATAAAGTGAAAGAGAGCAAGCAATGTTAAGATGTAAAAAGACATAAAATACAAAGTGATTTTTATGGAAACAAAAGCTGTTTCTGAAGTGAGCAAAGAGAGCTAAACAAACTGACACAAAATTGGAACCATTAACATAATCTATTCAATATTTCACAACATATTCAGAGTTTGCAATAAGTTTAAATTATAATACCACTAGCTCCATACCAGTGCTTCGCTATAAATATATGTGGTCGGGTTTAGTTTTGGGGGATGAAAATAGGGGGGCAGATTCTGCCTCTGCCTACTAGCATTCATCAGTATTCATCTGGCTAGTGTCCTGTCAGTATGTGAGAGTTGAGGGCTGTTTGGAAACTAAAATAGTATTTACTGTGTGTGCAAGGAGACAGCAACGGGCCTGGGCGTGGCTTAGCTCAACTATTCTGTACTAAAGTTGCTTGCTACTGTGAAACTAAAACTGAAACCCCTCTCCTCTGCTTGTGCTTTGCATTTGGAACAGATTTCTTTTCAGGTAGGGAGGAGGAGGAGAACTCCTTAACGTCAGAGCGTGTTACTAGGAAATACTATATACTATATATAGGAAATACTAATGCTCTTATGGTCATTTTGAAAAATCCTTTCTTCATGAGTAGCTAGAAGCCAAGAAGAACATACGTGCCAAATTTCAAGTGTGGAGACTTTACAGTTCTGGAGATTTTGTGATTATGTGTGAGTGTTATTTCGCTTTTATATATATAGATTACAAGTAATCAAAAAGTTTTGCAGTATTGCTAGCAAGTTTTTATCAGTATATTGCTTGATTTTCATAAGAGTTCCTTCAACCTTTATTCATAGAAATGCCTTACAAAATTAATTAACCTCTTAACTACCTTCAGAAAAAAATCTAGCACAGGGATTGCTTTGACCATGGTATATCAGATGATTCATCTATGGTCTCCTAAAGTCACTTACTCTGTTAATGATGCTGCCATTCTCCTTAAGATGCCTTCCTGATGAACAGAGTCCCCAGTATCTGGGTAACACTGAGTTTGTAACATATGTTGGCTAAGAACAACTGCACCATGATGCATAGTTTCTGGAGAAATCTTAATTTTGTAGTTGTAAACACCACAAATTGTCCCAGAGCTCTTTTCTCCACTGTCTGTTTCCTCCGATGACTTAATTTCAATATCTGGGATAAATTCTGTCTTTTCAACTGAGACTGACAATGCTTCAACTGATGGGGGGGTGGTAGCATTTGTACTCGCTTCAGATAATTGAGATATATCTGACCTTGATAATGGTACAGATTCTTTAGACGTTTCTTCAAGGATGTCTTCTAACTATATAAAGTCAGAAAAAAATCACATGTAAAACTAACAATTATATCTTGACAGGAAGACAATATATGATTAGGATATGTTTTTAATGTTCAGATACATATATCTCTATAACCAGGTTGTTATGCAAGCTAGTAAAGAAGTTAGGTAAGGTTTGACCAAAATGTTGCAAAGGTGATTTTATTATATCACCTTTTCCTCCTTGCTTCCTTCCTTGCTTGCTTCTTGCTTTCTTGCATCCTTCCATCCATCCATTCATTATGGAACTCAAGTAATCTCCTATCCACAATACTAGCCAGACTTGGATTTGGTCAATTTGCAGCTTCATATGACTTCAGACTATGCTTATCAGTTATACCACAAGATTACAGACATCAAGAAAATGATGTTTAACTTCTATTTGGTTTTTGAAAACAAAACATTTAAAAATCTGAAATATGTTTAAAAAAAATTTCAATAAGCACTGGCTGTTCTTTACATTATAAAACTAAAAGTGAGAGAAAGGACACTTAGGGACCAATCCCTATAGAGGATATGTAATCCAAGCTTTTAGGGATTTAAGACAGAGCAGTAGAGCAAATTCCACAATACACAGAAATAAACATTTTAAGCAAAGAACATTTGGAATTGTAGGTAACTCCATTCCTATTGGATGTAGCTTAGCAACCAAATTAAACCCATGTTAGCAAATTTAACTTTCATTTGAGAAATGCAGTTTCACAAACATAAAGACCCAAGGCAACTTAAAAGGAAAATCCAGTATCCACTGAATTTAGTATAATAGCAACAAGTGTGGTTGGTAAATACAAATCATGGGGATAAATTTACATCTTTAGCTTATACCTCTTCATTCCATACAATCAGGACAATTCAGTCAAGTGCATGCTCTCTGTATCAAAAATGAAAAGTGTGAAAGATCTTGCTGAAATTAATTTCAGATTTTTACATATTATGAAACACTAACCTCTTTTGAAAAGATATTATTTTCGACAATATTAGGCTGAAATCCTTCTGCAGGGAAATAATTAATCATACACATGGACAAAGTTGATAATCCTTCATCACTGCATTTATTCACGTCAGCTCCACAATCTAGAAGAAGGTTGATGATGTCTTCTTGATAATTCAACTGCACAAACAATTTCAGTTATTTTCACAAAGCTTTTTTAAACTGCATATTTTGAGATTATGGATTTGATTTCTTCAGTGAATATGTATAATGAGTTTATCACTCCTTGTCTGGTGTTCCAAATATATTTGGATTACAATTCCAATAATGTGTAGATTACATGTTGGCTGGACATTCTAGATCAGAGGTGGTATTGAGCAGGTTCTAACCAGTTCTGGAGAACTGATAGAAATTTTGAATAATTCGGAGAACCAGCAAATACCACCTCTGACTGAAGATTTTACAGTTTCCTTCCCCTGCCCTACCCACCAAGCCACACCCACAGAAATGGGAGTAAAAAAATTTGAATCCCACCACTATTCTAGATGTAGTAATCTAACCAGTTCTATAAGGTATGAAACTGGGGGAAAGTGGTCTACAGTGACTGTCCAGTGACTATTCTTTCATATTTTCAATTGTTGTTGACAAATAGCACAAATTCTTCCAAATTGCTCAAGCAACCCAGAACTGTAATAATCTCTGACTTTTTACAAAGATGCTGAACATGCTGAAAGTAATTAAGCTGGAGGTAATCTAACTACAAAGATTCTTGAAGATTCTTGATTATTTAGATTCAATTTAGACTAGGTTCTAGCCTGATTATATGTACTTTACCAACACAGCATCTTTGATTAATTTGGTCTTCTAGACATTTTTAAATCATCAGGACACCCTGCTCTCACATTTTCAGCTGGTGGTTACAAAGATGGTCCATCTCTGCAGTGACACCTGCCCTATTGAGTAATGCAAGGTCCCAGTATTGATCTATTTGAAGCGTCTTTCAAAGACCTTTGTTATTACGTTAGTTCTTAATACCTGCTAATAGGTTTTGGGTTAATTTCTTTCTTTATTTATTTGTCAAGTGATTATAAGATAACAGGTATAAGTATAAACATAGTTATGAAGACATGAAATGGACACATATAAGAGAAATAAAAAGAAACAATACGACAGGAATCAAGTTTGGTGTGGTTTACCTTGAGTTTGTATATATTGTATGCTCTTCTATTGTTATGGTTGAAGCTGAAGTATTCATTGACAGATAGGACATTGCAATGTATGATTTTATATACTATACTTAGATCGGACCGAAGGCAGCGCAGTTCTAGGTTTTCTAGGTCTAGAATTTTAAGTCTGGTGGCATAAGGTATTTTGCAACAAGTAGAGTGGAGAACTCTTCAAAATATTTCTGGACTTTCTCAACTGTGTTAATATCAGTGTCATGCCCCTGGTGGAGACTGACTCTGAAGAAGAGGAGGAATAGCCAACAGGGAGTGGGAGTGTGGCTCCAGAAGTGGTGGAGGAGGCTGGGGAACGGCAGAGGCTGGCTAAGCAATCAAAAGAGGATGACCCAGGCCCATCCCCTATCTATCTTAGGGCATGCAGAGAGGAGAGGATCAGAAAAAGTGAAGTCTACTCAGGAGGAAATTACCATGATCCTCCTCATGGCTTGCAGCTGGAAGCTATGTATATAAGTTTGTAACTGCACAGTCAGAATTGCTGGAGTCAAAGTTTAGTGTTTCCTTTGAAAGAAGTTTATCTTTGTTGGCGTTCTTCCCATGGACTTGCCCTGTTATCTTCCTGGAATGTATGATTAATTATCTTCGGTTGCTTCAGAACTCTTATCAATGCAGTTTGTTTTGGTTTCCTTTTGCCTCATTATTTACTTTTGTGACTTTAAACTGTGCCTAATAAAACAGTGAAGTTAAGTTGAAGGCATTACTGGCTTTAATGTATGTTTTGGGTTTTGGGTTATTTTGAGAGATTACGAGTCATCACAATCAGATACATAATGTGGGTTCCGAACTGATGAACTGTATTCAAGTATTGGTATAGCAAATGTTTTGTATGCTCCAGTTAGTAGTGTGATATTATCAGAGAAAAAACTACATAGGATAAGGTTAACACCTCTTAATGCCTTTTTGGCAATGAAGTTACAGTGGGCTCTAGCACTTAGATCATTCGAGATGAGTACTCCAAGATCCTTGACAGAGTTTGGATCATCAAAAAGGTCTTAACTATTTATTCAGCCTGTATTTTATTTTCTGATATTTTTTGCGAATATATAAGACAGAGCATTTATTTGTTGAGATTTGAAGTTGCCATTTGTTTGACCATTCTGATACATAGCCAAGATCTTTTTGAAGGTAGCAGTATTATCTGTGGTATTGAACAACTTTACATCATTAAGGCTAGGTCCCACTGGCCGACAGATGCAAAACATATGCAAAAAGGACACAGAGGACGAGCAAAATTTCGGGGGTGGCTCCATCCGTTGTTATCCACTCCAAAAAGTGCCCCAAATTTGCATAAACAGAAGGGAAAAGAACAGAAAGGAACGGACAGGGGTAGTATGTAGCGAAGATGTTAAGTGGATGTTCATAGGAAGCCTAGTGGATGGAAGCAGATGGAAGCAGATGGAAGCAGATGACACATCTGAAGGGCTTCCGAAGGAGATTAGCAAAGCGGACGCATAGCGGAAGGAGTGGATGCGTAGTGGATGATGTGGATGAATCACGGATGCCTATAGGATGCATAGCAGATGCATAGCAGATGCATAGCAGATGCATAGCAGTGCATAGCGGATGCATAGCGGATGCAAAGCGTTCACTGCGCATGCGGGGAGGATGAATTGCATCAGCTCCGTGGATATAAAAGGATGCAGCTCGCAAGCAGTCAGCATTCAGAGGAAAGACGTGCTGCCACAGACATCTTCGAATAACACCGTAGTTCGTCAGTCAGGGAACAAGAGAGAGCCTGTCCTGCCAGCCCTGGCAAGAAGGACAGAACCACCATCCCACCCCCTGGCACTGACTCTGAAGCTGCTGGTGCTGGTGCTGCTGGTGCTGGTGCTGCTGGTGCTGCTGGTGCTTCTCCTGCTGCTACTGCTGGTGGACCAGCACTAAGGACCTCAAAGCCCTGCTGCTCAAGCCCCTGCCAGAGGGAGGAAGAGGCAAGGGAAGGAGAAGGGAGAGAGGAAACAGTACACCCTTTCCGAGGACCATGAGGAGGAGGTGCTGGAATAGCACCTCTGGAGAAAGGGCCACAGATTCTATTGCGACACCAAGAGGAAGCAGGCAGCTTGGAGAGACAAGGCAGAGAGCCTGGGCTACACTTCAGACCTACTCCTGCAATGGTATGGTATGGTATGGCATACCTGCCATACCTGGTATGGCAAGCTACACCTCAAGAAATCTGGCCAGGCCACTGTCAAGCTCACTGACTGGGAGATGTACATCATGGCCAAGTGCAGCTTCCTGGAGGGTGAGGTCCGCCACCAAGGAGCAGCCCCTCTGACAACCATCTCCCTCAGACAGCCCACAGACAGCCAGTCCTCTTCCAGCCAGGAGATAGCGACCGTGTCCAGGAAGGTGTCTTCAGAGGGCCGCACAGCAGAGATTCCCCCCAACAGCTGCACTCTCCAGGCCAGAGGACGTGGAGGATCCCCTGTCACAAATGGAGGAAGAAGCAGCAGCCACCAGAGACCAACCCACCCCCACCCCCAGCTCCACCTCCACAGAAAGCAGGCAGAGAGGCAGACTGGAAGGCCAGAGCCACACTGTCCTCTTGGAGATCAGGGATACAATCAAAACCAGCACAGATCTTCTCTCTCAGCTGGTCCACAGCGACATACCATCCTCGAACCGGAAGCCCTTCATCACCTACGTGAGCCAGACCCTCATGGACCTGCCCAAGGCCCAGTACCAGGTGATGAAGCAGAAGATCACAGCACTTCTGCACAACCATCCAGGCCCAGCTGAACCTGCTCCGACCCAGTCCAGGTCTGCTCCTCCACCCCAGGTGATGTCACAGCCCTTCCACGGCTTTCAACAGCCCCTCACCAACCAAGGCTACGAGGACAAGGACTTCCACAGCAGAGGCAGAATTTCCCAGTCCAGGCCCAGGTTCATCGGACGCCACAGACGCCTCACCTCGTCCAGCTGCAGACCAGACAGCCCCACTACACTCCTCCTTCCTCCACCTCACAGCCAAGCCCGTCAACGGACAATCTGTCATCAGTCTTGGGCCTAACATCCCAGGTCCTTGATGAAGGGCCTCTCAACCTCACGGGACTGAGTGAGCTCTCTGAGAGCTTCCTGAACATACCATCCCCTGTTGTACTTTTGGGGCCAAGCACCCCAATGGCGCCTCAGACCAGCACTCCAGCCACAGCCACCTCCACAGTCCCTGGCCGCTTGACAGCTGAGACCATGGACATGCCTCAGAGTGACTGAGAATAGTGCCAGAGACTGAGTTGTTACCTGTTCACTTTATCTTTGCTTAAAGACATTTTACTTGGTTCATTTTGCTTTTTTAATAAAGTCATACAGTTTACTTAAGACAGTTATTAATAAAGGTTATATTTGCTTCACACACTTGGTTCATTTTTTTTACTTAATAAAGTGTTGGTGAAAACTTTGAAAAAATGGTTAAGCCTTTGCATGCTTGTGGGATGGGAAAGGATAATTGTGGGATGGGTAAGGATAGTTGTGGGATAGATAAATCTCCAATGCAACCATAGTGGGACTGTATGGTCCACCATCCCAGCTGCCACACATATGGCCCTTTTTTATCAATAACAATTTATTCATTGATCAACACATTTCAAAATAAACAAAGTTCTTTATTAATGCCCTGTTCATTGAAGGATCACTCAACATACATGGCACAATCTCATCAGTGTTATGAGACAGGCTCAAGGAAGCATCCATTAACCATCTATCATCCTGTCTTGCCACTCCACTGCTCCAGCTGGGGAGTTGCACCAGTGTTTCAGGAGGTTGCGCTGCTTCTTCCCTTCACGTGAAGCTCTGTTGGGGCCTTGTACATCCACAGTGTCTATCAGGTTTCGTCCTTGCCTCCATTCACCAGGCTCCATGTCCCCAATCCCTTGTTGACGGTCCAGAAGCCTGTTCAACACTGGGTAGCGGGTGCGCATGAGATTGTGCAGGATGCAGCAAGCTTCCACGATGTTCCTCACAGTCTGTGGGTGATGCTGCATGGTGGTGAGAAGTACATGGAACCTGTTGGCCAGGATGCCAAAGGCGTTCTCCACCACCCGTCTTGCCCTGGACAGCCTGTAGTTGAAGTTCCTCCCTTCACGGGTGAGGTATCTTGAAGTGTAGGGCTTCATGAGGTAGGTTCTGAGGGAGAAGGTGTCATCACTCACGATGAAGTAGGGCACATCTTGTGTGTCATTGGGTAGGGGATCTGGATCTGGAAAACCCATGATGAGGTTGTATTCCAGCCCATCCTTGAGGTCACTGGCGTTGTATACCTGGGCATCTGAAGCTGACCCGTTGCCTGAAGCATCGATGTACATGAACTTGTAGTCAGCATCAACCAGGATGATACTGAAGAAGCCCTTGTAGTTGTAATAAGAGGACCCTGAGCTGGCTGGAGCTTTGCAGGCCACGTGCTTCCCATCTATGGCTCCAACGGTGTGGGGAAAGTTCCACCTCTGATACCACTCTTCTGCAACTTTCTTCCAGCCTTCTTCAGTGGTGGGACACTGGAGGAGCTCCTCCACGTATTCTTCGATGATGGCCTGCACCACTTCTCTGACCACTTTGCTGATGCTGTTGTGTGGCACCCTCCAGGCATACTGCATGTTTCTCTATGTGGTTCCAGAGGCCAGGTGGCGCAGAGTCAGTGCCACCTTCAGTCCAGGGTCCAGGTTGGGACGGAAGTTGGTGCTCGGCTTGGTCAACCTGGGTCTCAGATGCTCTACAATTTCGTCAAACATGGCTGGTGGCATCCTCATGAAGTGCTGGAATGCATGAGGGTCTTCATTCCTCAGCTCCACCATCAGCTTGTCATACAGTCCAAACTCCACTCTTCTCCTGATCCATCTTCGGACCCACACAGCTCTTGAACTTCTCCTTCTTCTCCTTGCGTAGAAAAGGTGAAACAGTCTGAACAGGGCTTGGTTCTGGTGTTGAATGATCGCAGCTACCATAAGGACTGTGTGATGATCCATGGTGGAGATCAATGGATGATGTGGAAGAGGAAGACCAAGGGTGAAGAGGTCTGTACACCACAGCTGCTGGACTCATACTGAGATCCAGGTGATTTCCTCCCCCTTTTTATAGGAAATATAAGTTTTCCACTCGGTGTCCTTCCACATACTCTAGGCTTACTCCAGACATCCTAAATATCCGAGATACATCCCATATACAAACGTTTTGTCCGTTTTAATGCTTTATATATGAGATGCATCTGCTTACATCCTTTCTATTTCCGTGCTACTAACGCTGTGTGGATGTTCCGTGTACCTTTTGCTTCCTCCCTCTTTCCATTTTCAGCTGCAGCGGATGTGAGTTGCGAGGATGTCCAGAGGATGCCGAGAGGATACAGCGGACGTTTAATGATGACAATGGACGTAGGACGTTTGTTGCCCGTATGTTTCGTGGATGTACATCGTACGCAGCGGAATATTCATCCGCTCAAAAAGTTTTGTGCAGCTCAAAACTTCTCACGCAGATGAAATCTCAGTGGACAGATGCTCTACAATTGAGCGTATGAAACACGTATGCAGTGAGTACACAACGGATGCATCGTGTTTTCCAATGGATGGCAAGCTTTTTTGTCCGTTTTACATCCTCTTTGCATCCGTTGGTGCAGTGTCATATGGGCTTTAGCGAAGAGAATGCAGTTCCTCTTAATGTGATCACAGAGGTCATTTATGTAGAGTATATAGAGAGTTGGTCCTAGAACACTGACTTGGGGGACACCACTATTGACAGGTACAGAATTTGATAGGACACTCCCAATTTTGACCATTTGCTGTCTGTTTGACAGGAATGCTTCTATCCAGTTATGCAGGTGGCCAGAGACATCATAAGATTTTAGTTTTAGGAGTAGTTTGTTGTGTACCACTGAGTCAAAGGCTTTACAGAAGTCTACATAGATTGCGTCAATTGCTTTGCCCTGATTGAGTTGTTTAGTCCATATGTTTTTGAAGTGTAAGAGTTTCAGATTACAGGATAGTTTTTTTCTGAAACCAAATTGTTTATTAGGTAGTAGATTGTTTGTCTCTAAGCGGAAGATAATGGATTGGTTAATTATTGATTACATGACTTTACAGGTGATGCAGCATAAGGAGATTGGTCTGTAATTTTCAACTAGGCTGGGGTCTCCGTTTTTGAACATGGGGATGACCGTGGCTTGTGACTATAGTTTTGGCAAGGAGCTGGTCCTGAAAGATTTTTCAAATATTATGCTTTGAGGTTCGGCTATGGCAGTAGATAGCTTTTTTAAGAAGTAGGCACATATTCCATCCGGTCCAATACATAGAGATGGTTTTAGATTGCATAGTGCTTTTTCAACATTGTCTACCGTAAAATTAATATGTATTAGATTATTGTTGTTGTCCGTGGTTCGACTCAGAAATACTGGGCATGATCCACTGCTGTTTACAAATACTGAGCCAAAGAACGTGTTAAAGAGGTTTGCTTTAATGGTGTCATTATTGCACTCTTTACCATTAGGTCCTTTCAGGGGTGGGATGGACCTTGATTATTTTAGTTTGTTGTTTACAAAATTGTAGAAAGCATGGGTGGAATTGATGCACAGGTTTTCCTCTTGTTTAATGTGCGTTCAGTCTTTATCTGGTGGCATAATTTTTGTATCAGCTTTTGAAGTTGGCAATGTGACCAGATTTGTTTTTTCTGCCAAAGTGATTTATTTTTGGATTGAAGCTTCCTTATTGTTTTGGGTAATTTTTTTTTCTGGTTTGGAGTGTTGTTATTGGTACATATAGTTTGATGACTCTTTTGACTTCAAGTAAAAATATGTTGTAATGGTCTTCAACAGTATTGCATTCAGTGAATAGAAGTTTCCAATCAAGAGATGAGAGATCATTGTAAGATCATAGTTGCCTTTTTTGAAGTTATAATTGGGGATTCTGTCATTGTGATGATTTTTGTGTGGACATACGTTGAGACAAAAGTCAATCATGTTGTGGTCACTGTTGGAAAAGGATTCTTTAATTTGTATTCTGTAAATTGAATTCAAACTATTGCAGAAGTTGAGATTGAGGCAGTTGTTAAGTCTAGTATTGTTGGTTACTGGTTGTTCCAGTCCTAGATTTGTTACAGCATTGTAGAAGGTTGCATGTTTGGGTTCAGTTTTACATTCGTTTAGGGTCCAATTAATATAAGGTAGATTGAGGTCACCAAGAAAGAAAAAAGAATGTGGGCAGGATGTTGCTCATGTTAGTAGTGTATTTAATTTGTTTGTATGTTCGATGTCATAATCAGGGGCTCTGTAACATCGTAAGAACTGAAATGTGATATTTAAGGGCAGTTCACAGACAATCTCAGGAAGAGCAAGCTCCTGGGTAACTTGGATGTTTTTTAGATGTAGGAACTTTTTATAGAAGATAACACCACCACCACCTCCTCTACAGATTTCACAATCTGATCAGTAAATTAAACTATGATAGTCTCTTATTGTGGTAATGGAGTCAGGGAGAGATGTGTTGAGCAATGTTTCATAGACAAATATGATGTCAAATTTTATCGTATTTAGTAAGAGGAGAAATTCAGGTATTTTATTTACAAGGCTCCTTGCATTGAGTAGCTTGCATTTAAGGCCAGTTTTAATTGAAATAGAGGTAGTTAGGGGCATGCATGCCTAGTTTTGAGTGATGGCGGATTGGATGAGGTAGGGTTGGATGCGGAGTTGTGGGTTGTGTGACTTTCTTTTGATGCAATCAGCTCTGTAGTCAATGTACAGGTCCATTTCTCCATTGTCTAGATGTTTTTTGAGTTCTATGCGGAGTTCACGCGAGCAGATTCTTTGCAGTATGGATAGGTCTGGTTTTGAGTGAAGTTTTTTGTGATTGGGATTGGTTTTTGCAATGGCATTTATTGTATGAATGAATATGCGTTTGCTGGACTCGTTTTTGCAAACAACCCTACAAAATCTTGGGGCCACAGAGCCGTCATTGTATTTGAACTCAGGGCCATCTCTGATTATTTCAATGATATCTTCAGGAGAGATGTTTGTTGTATTTGAGTTGCTTATGATATTGCAAACTTTTGTTTATAACCATGCTTTAATCCCATATTTATAGCCACTGTAAATTATTTTAGGATTAAGAACCAATGTACAAATACTATAAACAAACAAACATATTTTAAATGGTACAATACTGTCACAATATAAAACCCTGAATTTAGCTGCATTTTTACCCACCCTTCAAGGTTCACCATGCCTGAAAGCATAATATATAGTAAGAACTTACAGCAGCAGCAGAAAGAGCTGTATATCCACTCATATCTGCTATATCAGGATGGGCCAGATTTTCCCTCAGAATTTCATAAACTCTTTTATAGTTTCCTTCTGCTGATTTCTCAATCAGTTCTTCAGCAATAAGCTCTTTGGGACCTTTTGCTCCAAAACCGTACCGGTTGCCTTTGATAATAGCATTAATATTCCAGTCTGTGTCACTCTGGCAATGCCTGAAAGTAAGCAAAGCATAAAAAGCTAGAAATACAATAGAAGTACAGTTTTGTTGTTACATGCTCGTTAGATGGACAGATAAGACACAGTGTTTTTTCCCCTTACTTCTTCTTATCAAACTTTGCTCTGATGCTGAGTGAAATGATAATTCTGGATTTTACTACAGACTGAAGATATGTATGAAAAATCACAGGACCAAGTATCCCCCTTCATTCAATATTCTCTCTGCATAAAAAAATATTCCCTCTCCACAGGAAATTAACTAAGATGGGAAAAGGCTTTAATCTTCCTCTCTCATGAGTTCATTTATTTAATATGAAGAACAACTGATCTTGTAAATGATCATTTTCAATCTAAACAGGTGTAGATAAACAAACTTTAATCATCCAAATGAAGAAAGTTTTTTACCGTTCCACTGTTTGGGGAAAAAAAGGTAAGAAAATGGCTGCAGGAGCACATAAGAATAAATCCTATGTGCCTATGTGCATATACACCCACAAATATTTATACAGGATTTCTGATTATTTTCTCCAAATGACCACATTTTACAGTACTAGAACTAAACAATTAGTTAACTAAATGCAAATAAATTGAGGGCCAATAAAAAGTACTTTTTAAAAACAATACAGCTAGGGAACTTCATGCCATAAGATCACGTGATGGCCACCTATTTAAACTTAAAATTTAAATGATTTTAAGAGATTCAACAGACTCATATAAAATATTAGTTATCTTTAGTTATTAATCTTCATAGCTCCTGAAGCACAGAAAGCTTCTAGTTGAAAGTGGCTGTAAACCTCCCCACCTTGTTTGTGAATCTCTCAAATCCTCTTAAGTTGCTACAGTGTGTCACATAATGCTGGACTAGATTGGATCTCTCCCTTTCTACAGACTCTTATTTGTCATGTTTTTTTCTCTCTCTCTAAGCCTCTGTCCAATCTTCTCAAACATTAAACTGATTAAAAATAATTAAACATTAAGATAAATATAAATAAAAAGTACTTCTGATAACTGGAATTCGGATGAGGTTAGAGAGTCAGTAGAATCAATCAATCAAGATTTCAAATAATATTTTAAATAATATTTTTGAGTACCTGATAAGTAGAACCCCCAGTAGACACAAAGAAAAGGAATGAGCAAAATAATCACTTGTACAGGCTTTTTGAGGAAGAATTAAGAGAGTAAGTAAGAAAGAAGGTATATTTCATCAGCTGCTGAAAGGATAGAACGAAGCTTTGAAACATACTTAACTGAATTGTATAAGCTATTCAGTTGAAAAGAGATATGAAAAAGCAACAGAAAATAAAATTTCAACTACATTTTCATGTTAGCAATTATCAGTTCTTACCTATACTTATATATGTTTTTCTGCATCTTAACCAGAATAGGGGTTATGTTTGTTATACACCATGGTTTTTCAGAAGTGTGATGTTTTCGTTTCTTAAAATATTGAAAATCAAACTCTTTCAAGAAGGATTGTGTAAGAGGAAGATTATCTGCATCAATTGAATATATATACATATTAGCAGGCAATGTATAGTTGTCATCATTTAGGAGAAGGCGTTTGAATCTGTAGAAAAATGGATCCTTTTCTTCATTCAAATCCCATATAGAAGTGCTTTCCTCTGAAATATATTGTTGTTTAGACTCAGCATCAAAATAGATACTGAGTTCTGGGAAATCAAAAAGAGTAAAATGCTCAGGAATATGTGTACATAGTTTAATAATATGGTGTCGATGCCACAGGCCAACATCTTGCCTATCATCTGGATAAGTTTCAATTCCTGGTCCAAAACGTTCATCAGACTTGTAAAGCCCCTTTAGCGGGAAAAAATGTTCAAAAACAAAAGAAGATATAACAGAATAATATAGACAAAGTACACCAAAGAATGTATTTTTAATTTATTTGCGTGCTTATTTATTCAAGGAATACTAAAAAATTTAAAGGATTAGCAATACTATGAAAGAAATCAGCAGTCTATAACCCTGTAAATAAATGAACAAACTTTGCACTATTCTTAAAACCATCCATAGCCTTGAAAAGAAACAGGTTTCTCAAATATTTGTTGAACTTATTCATTTCACAAACATGATAGTATAGTGTTACTATTAAAATTCATAATTTAATATTATTTGTAGAATAGAATATAATTCTTTATTGGCCAAGTATGATTGGACACACAAGGAATTTGTCTTCAGTTCATAAACTCTTAATGTACATAAAAGATATAAGTGATAAATCATGATCATAGTCATCATAAATACACTCATTATGAATCATAAGATACAACGCTTAGTGATAGCTATAGGATACTAACAAGCATTCAAAACAGGGGTGGGCTGCTGGGGGTTTGCAGGGGTCTGGGAGAACCCCTCGCTAAGATTCTGTGCAGTTCGGAGAACCCCCAAATTCCATTCCTGGCTGGCCCTGCCCAGCCCTCCCCTCCCAGGAGTCTCCATGTGGCCTGTTTTGGATGCAGGTAAGTATAGGGCGCACACGGAGGCTCAAGCAGTGTGAAAAACGGTTATCCCGGAAGTTCAAGGAAAGCCTCTGGAGGCTGTGGAGGGCAAAAATATTCCCCTTCACAGTGCAGGAGGCCTACTAGGCCACGCCCACCATGGCCATGCCCATCCAGCAACCAGGCAGAGAACCCATTGCTAAAATTTTTGAAGCCCACCCTTGAATCAAAATCACACTAGGAAACTAAATAAAACAATATAAATTATAAAGATACAATCAGCAAGGTTATGTAAGTAGAAAAGGAGACAGATAATAAGGATGAGACGAATAATAGTAATAAAGTCTTAGAAAACAGTTTGACAGTGTTGTGAGAAATAGTTGTTTAGCAGAGTGATGGCATGCTAAACATATGGCATAAAAGTTTATGTTACCTGAAATTGTTTTCCATCCGTAAATTCCATAGTCCCATAGCCTTCTTTACGATTAAGATAAAATGAACCTGTAAATCTGGAGCCATTAGGCCAAAAGTAAACTCCTTTGCCATGACGGTAATCTTTATAAAATTGCCCTACATATTTCTGCAATAAAGAAAAAAAATTAAATGTATTCTACTTTAAATGAATATATTCCACTACATCTAGAGAATTCTAATTATTAAGATAAGCAATACTGCAACATCCATGGATATAGTTCATCTACCTCATATTATGTAGCATCTGCATGTATTTTTCTGCAATCACAGCATTTCAAAACACAAAAATATATTTACATGACTAAATGATCCCATACTGTATATCAAAATTACAAGACACTTTGGAAGAAAGTTTAAGGATGAAAAATTTTACTTTGAACCACAGGTGATTTTGACTTTATAGTTCTTTAATCTCTTTCCAGAGTATTCCAGTTTTCCAGCAGCAATTCTTAAACTTAGTGAAAATTAAGCTATTCTGAGAATAGGTTAATTTAAAACCACCTTCCATTTTTCACCTTTCATTCCCAACATGCCAGCTTTTCAGTTTTCTTGTCAATTAATGTTTAAATGTGTAATTCTTAATTTCTACTCTAAGTTTTAAATTTTCAGGATGGCTTTTAATATCTACTCTTTCTAAATGTTTGAACTTGAGTCAATGTTTTATAATTTTTTTGAAGACACATTTATCACATTTTTGAAGACACATTTATCAAGCATACAAAGGAGATTGAGATAAATAAGGAATTCTTATGCCAATACTATATTGCCTGGCTTATTCTCAATTCAGATGGTGCATTTGAAAATCTTTGCACTTTACCCACTAGGTAGCACTTACATTTGTATTAAATTATGCCACATTATGAGCTTATGTACAAAAGTAGCTCAAGTACAAATTAAGGCTTGAACACAAAGCTATTTTGAGTCATATGCATTTTTCTATTTTATTCCTGATATTGCCTATACATGTTGAACAATTAATATTGTGTTTTAAGAAAATTGAAAGAGAAACCAAGTAAGAAGGTTAAATATTAGATATATCTGTAAATAAATATAAACTAATACAAACAATGTATATAGCTATATTTTTTAAACAGTAAGAGAAAAAATATATAATTTATCCAATGAAAATTCTAAATTAAATGCAAACAACTACAAAAGATATTTAGTATGTATAAATGGAAGAGCATTGAATTTTCAAAGAAAACTCAAGATATAAATGCAATAAATTATGTGATCTAAATTCTGTTGAGAGGTTCAACTGAAGATATATAAGGTGAATGTGTATAAGATGAATACTAAATAGGGTATGCACATTAGGCCTGCTAATTTCTCTCTGTAACATCCATACATTCTGCTGCAAGTTTGAAGGAAAGCTGTATGTATACTCACTTGGTTTGAAGACAGGGAGAATAATATGACTTCATCAAATATTTTAAAAATCAATAAAATGATTAATACTACTTCTACTTAAGAAATGTCATAAATAAACTATGCATTGGTTTAAACATATTCTTTTGTAAGTTTTGACTTTCAATAATTCACTGGATATTCTGAATTTTTGGTATAATTTCAACCTCCATAGTCTTATTATACCATAAACCATTAAACAAACATGAGAAACTTCAGCACAAAGAGAAGTAATATATGTAGAATTGGATAACCAATTCTGAGTTTACCTTACTAAAATATTACAGTAAATTATAATTATTGAAAATCAGAAAACCAGGTGGCAAATTTAAACACATATAAGACCCCTAATGGGTAAACCATCACTCAGGTTTAGTATCTGAAATAAACCAATCAATCAAAGAGTCTTTTGTTTAAGAGGTGTCCATATGTATGTATGATGAATAATTATTTCAAAGCATGTTACAAAGACCACCTAAAGATTCTAGGACCAATTGTTCTTATAAAGATGTTCCAAGCATTCATAGGAATATTGTACATTCTGCCTTCTAAAAAGCTTCTCCTGAATGCATCCATAGGATACACAGGAAAGCCATCAATATATACAGTGCCTCACATATGCACTGAATCCCAACCTATTTTCTAGATGTTGATAAATTTATTGAGAGAAATCTGCAAGTTTTCTGAAAGTTCTCAGAGAAAGTTGAAAAGAAATAATTGAACAACAGTAGTAATTTAAAATCAACTGCCAGTATATATCACAGCTCACAAGGGAATAAAAATTGAGATTTTAACTTATATTTTCAAAGAATTTTAATATAGCAGCAGCATCTGCAAGCCTAGGAAATTTATTCCACTTGGCTTCATCCATAGAAAATAACTGCAGCTATACACACTGAGAACTGCAATATTTAATAAAAGAGAAATCTGTGGAGGATAAAACTCAAACAAAACTATAAACCCTAACCAATCCATGAATTTTATTCTTGGTAAATTTCATTAATATTGCATTTACTGCATGAATTATCATGCAGTAAAAAAGAGAACTGAATAACTACTTCAAAATGGTACATTGGATTCTGTTCTAATAACCATTATTCCAGATACAGTAACTAAGGAAGGTGAAGTAATTGATAAAATAAATTAATAACATATGAATTGTATCTGAAATGAGTAAATAGGAACTATATCTATACATTTGAGGCTATCATTAACAATTTTCTATCAAACTCAAGCAATCTCTCTCAGTTTAAATATATAATGACATTCAGACACTTATGTATTGTCTTCTCAATCTGATCCCCCACATGAAAATACTCTTATAAATAATCCCTTAAAAATCTATTAAGAAACTAGAAGTTAACTGTATTTTTTTCAGGTGTGAAATCCAATTGATTAGTCATTTCAAGCTATCAATTCAAAAATCTGCATATAACACAGGCAAATAAGGGACAAGGAAAGTACTTGAAGAGTCAGTTTGGCCTTGTGGTTAAGGCACCAGGCACTAGAAAGTGAAAGATCATGAGTTCTAATCCTGCCTTAGCCATGAAAGCCAGCTTGGTGATTTTTGGCCTGTCACTCATTTTCAGCTCATTTTACTGCACAGGGTTGTTGTGGAGAAAACAAGAGGAGGAATGTATCTTGGAAATTTTCACCCCCTTGGGTTATTTGTAAAACTAATAAATGCAGAATATACATAGGTTAAAAAAAAATTAAAAAAATTCCTAAAATAGCCCACTGTAGCTTTAACCTAACTACTTAAGTACACTAGTAGAAAGTAGACATTTTCAAATAGTTCCTTTTTATTTATTTACAGAAATATGAATAGAATCTTATATTAAACAAAATTATTGCAAATTGAGATATTTAAAAACAAGGCATGCAATCTCCCTAAACCTCATATTATTATCAAATATTCAGAACTGTGAATTTAAGTAACACTGAATATTTATAAATGCAGTGTAGATGAATTGAATTAAAGTATTCCTTCCTTTTTCTTTTTCTTATGCTAAAGCAATTGGTGCTATCTGGCTATTAGCCATTGATATATGTTCTTTTAGTAAAAGAAGAAATTTCTGGGAAAAGCTAAATTACATATCTAATGCACTCCATAAATCAGGCTAGATTATATGCTAAATGTTGAATAAAATAAACATAAACATTAAAGTAAGGATCAAATTGCAGTATAATTGCAGAACATTTCAAGCAAAAGATTCCAGACTCAATCCCTGGCATTCCTAGCTAGAAAAATCTGATAGCAGTTTAAAAACCTCTCTCTAAAAGACAGTCAGACAGAAATAATGGGCTAGGTAGTCCAATAGTCTGAACTGATAAAAAGGCAGTTTCTTATTGTAATTTCATACAATAAAATCTCCTACAAGAAGTTTTGCAATAGATTGTAAAAAAAATTCAAGCTTAGCATTTGATGAATCCTATGGAGTGGGCAATGTTTTACTTTTAAAACATACAGTGCAACTCATGGATCTATGCCAGTTTGGCTTGGGGATAGTCAACCGAAATGCACAAACGTATTTATAGGCATTTCTGCAATATAAAGTCTTTTTTTTGATAGAGACATGCATAGTAACATATAGTCCTGGTTTTCAAAAGTTTACTCTGATGGAATAAAGAAGGTCAGACTCCGGTTCAGCTACAAAGGACTATTCAAGGACTGTTTGGCAAACCAATAGGAACGCACAAAAATATAGTTTGATGGTTTTCTTCAAATTACTTCTTTTGCTCACAACCTCTTTAAGATATATTTTAGCCTCTGTTTTTCAAATCTAGGCATAAATACTAAAATAACCACAAAGTAACCACAAAACCTAGAGAATCAGGAGATGAGGTTTCAGCCAAGCCTTAAACCTTAGAAGGTTTACTGAATATGATGCCTACTGAAAAATATATCTCCCCAACTGGCATAAAACTGAAGCAGTTTAAGGCAGGGGTCCCCAACTCACAAGCCACGATCCGTATCTACAAACGTTACAAATGTAGAATATTAAAACAATAATGACCTTAAATTGAAAAACTGAATTAAAATCAAAGCAGAATGAAGAGAAAGGCACAAAGTCCACAGATAGAGGAGTGGACTGTTCTCCATTCCATTATACAACTCCAACATGCCACACCCACATGAAGGCCTCAGGCTATGACCTCACAGGGCAAGAGGTTCTAGAGGGCTGAAACCATGGCAGAAAAGGTTCTTCTGGGCCCCACCAGCCGAAAGTCTTTGGTTGACAGGGTTCACAGAATGCCCCTTCTGCTGGCATAATTGTATGCATGTATTTCTTACATGTAATTAGCTGCCCATCTCATATATTGACTCTGATGTATGATGTCTCCTCAGAAGTCTTACAAAGTTCAAAAGATCTACTCCCAAAGACGATGCACATAGACAGGACTTTCAGCTATTCAGAGACAATACAACTTTTTAACTATAAAACAATTTCATCTAAAGCTTAAGAGAAACCAAATTATGTGAGAATCATGATCTGCCTAATACTATAACCAAAACTAATTTCCAAGAATAAAATAAAAAATAAAAATCAACATAATTATATTGTAGAAGACTTTATTATAATTAGTATGTACAAAATAAGGCTTTTAGAATTTTCTGAAAATTGTCGTCTATTAGAAAAAGTCAGAACTTTTTCTGTCATGTATTTTAGAAAATATTGTGACAGATATATTTACCTCAAGCATGCATGTTTGGGCATGAACACTAACCTTGACTGTTCCACAGCTGGTTTCATTATATGAAGTTGTAACAGTAATAATACTTTACAGAAGGTACCAAAATATTAAACCAGTTTACCTCACCATTGTCCCAGGCAAATTCTCCATATCCAAGTTTTAAATCAAATGAAAATTCGCCTTTATAGTAAGAACCATCTGGCCATTCTTGCACTCCAGATTTATACTCAGTCCTATTATTGTTCAGATCATCTTCAACTAATATATCTTGCTGTTCATTGCTTTCTTCCTCATAATCTTTTCTCTCTTCTTCTTCACCACATTCATAATCAACAGCAGATATCTGCTCAGTCTCATTTTCTTCTCCTGGGAATAAATTATTTGCTGAGAAGCCATCTCCTGGTTTATGTTTCTTTTCTCTGAAATCATAATCAGGAACAGTTACTATTCTTTATCAACTAAATTCATCCAATACCAAGCTCTTCCACACATAACAGGATGTTTCAAAATGATTTGCAAGTAAATGTATGTAGCTTAGAATCCTATGCTTACCAGGAAATAGGCTTAATTTAAATCAGCAAAATTTATTTTTGAGGAAATATGCTAAAGATATTAGAACTGTTACTAAATGTAACTGTTACTGTTATTTGCTACTAAACATAATCAAATACAAATTTGCAAAAAGAAGCAATTTGGTTGCTTCTATATTTTGCCCAATTAGGAAAATGGCAAAAGACAGTACCAACTTAAGATAACTAAATAATGTTGAACTGGATGCAGATAATATCATAATTATTCTAAATATCAACTTGCTGTTACAAAAAAAAATTAACTTTGAAGATAAGTCAAAACAACATATGAAGTGAAAGAAGAAAGAATAGTGGCCTGAAAGCTTTGTATACTTTAAATAAAACACAGCATTTCTGCAATGGGTGGAAGCTGACACATAGTAACATTTTAAAGCAAATTATGGCAGGGAAATAAGTTTAGAAACACTTGCTAAATTTTTCAAGAAATATGCAACTATTAAAAATATTGTTTGTTCTGGGTTGCTATTTTTATAATCACGCTTGTATAGCAGAAGAGCTTTTATCCCACAGAACAAAACCATTCAAAATTGTCATCATCCTGAGAATTTTGTACGTTTGTTGTCATAAAAATATATAGCCACATAATTCTCCCACAGAAACACTGAGATCATGTTCTTTCTCCGTGCTTAAAATATATTTGTTTACATATACTCATTGAGCCAAACCAGCAAACAAATCCTAAATACTATTTCACTTAGCTGTTATATCTAAGCCTCAATAATTTAGTGCACAAAATACTATTTCTCCCTCAAAGAATACAATTAGCTCCTTGGGAATCCTAACTTTGAAAGGATGTACTCTGCAAGTTAAAAATTGAATGGAATTGTCAAATTTCATACTCCAGGTTTTGGCTTAAAGTATAAATGAACAATGGAACATATAATCTCAGGCCTATATAAAGTACATCTTTAAGCACACTTGTGTTGCTTTCCCCAACAGAAAGACTTCCAAGAGGACTATTATTCTGTTATATCAGAAAATGAAGATGGCTGTGATAAGAATTGTACATTAATTCAAGACAAATGAATTGCACCAGGGTGAAAAAAAAAACTGGACAAGCAACTTATGATATCCTTCCTGTCCAACGGTGGGAATGTCCTCCTAAGGATTTTCATATAATCACCCTTCTTCATTCAAGCAGTTGTAAAAAGGTTCCAGCTACGGTGTCAGAAGTTATTTTGTATTTTCTCAACACAATTGTCACGTCTTACCCTATTGGTGAGGAAAAATTACCAAGGAAAAAAAATATAAAAGAATTGTAATGTATTTTGATTAATGACACTTTAAAAGTCTCTGGGTACTAGTATTTTGTAATAACATCCAGACACAGGCTTTTAATATCCCTATACCTCCTCTTATACCTAGTCCCATAGTTCTGTATTAAAAGCAATTATCAATATTAACATGCTCTTGTGACACCACTTGTTTGCACTTTACAGTTGCATTCATAGCGAATAATATCATAGCGCTGATATCCAAAGGTGTTTTTTATAAGGCAACTGGACTTTCTGGTTTGTCTTTGAAGACATTTTGCTTCTCATCCCAGAAGCTCCTTCAGCTCTGTCTGGATGGTGGGGAACGGAAGGATTTATATTGCTTGCAGGCAGACCATCCCATCAGAACTGAAGAAGCTTATGGGATGAGAAGCGAAGCATCTTCAAAGAAAAACCAGAAAGTCCAGTTGCCTCTTGAAAAAGCATCTTTGGGGCAATCATGATCCGGACGACTGAGAATCTCTCCATAGACTGTTGATATTCAAAGCAACAGGTGTTTAGTTTTACAGTGCCCGCTAGCCGTACAAAAAACTTCCCCGTGCAAAAGAAAAAGAAAAGAAAGGATATGCGCGGAGGTGGGAGGAAACTTTCACCCCCTGAGACTCAGACACCGTAGTCCTTCCACTTCACACGTGAACGCCACGCGGTTGGTTCCGCGATCCGCCTATTCCGCCTTCGCAGCCTCTGGCCAGGCCCCCTTCCCGATTCATGTGGCTGCGCACGCTTGCCGCCGGCTTCCCGCCAGAGGTCCGTTGGAACTGGGGAATCTGGTTCGCACGGGCGGGGAAGACCCAACGGAGCCTCTCAGAGAGCGGCAACCCACCCACGAGCCGGAGCGGCAGCCCGAAGAGCCTCCATCCGATCTCGAGGTCCGCTGGACCCGCAGACGCCGCCTCATAAGGGCCGGGGAGGAGAGCAGAGACGTAACAGTCAGCGAGGACGTGCTCCAAGCGCTGCCCCTGCTGTCCCTCGCGAGGAAACCGGCGCAGGGAGCGGAGAAAAGACGGCCAGCTCTCTCTCCAAGAAGCTCTGGCTGCCCCCCTCCTGCCCGGCCTGCGCTGCGTCCGAGTTTCCATAGAGATCAAGGCGGGGGTTCGTGGAGCGCGAAATGGCTGCACCTCGCGGTTCCTTTTTTTTTCTTTTTTCTTTTAAACCGGCGGTTCTCATTGGGAGAAAAAGCTTCGTGGGAAACGGGCTTACAATTGGTTTTCTCAGAAATCACATATAATTCGGTGGGCATATTTGATCTAGATCATATTCCAAGAATATTTTTAAATCTTAGCACTTCCTTGTTGTTCAAAGGATGAGGTTCGTGTTTTGATGTTTAACTGATTCACCGGTTATGTTCCTGTGTAGAAGAAATGGTTCTCATACAGGACTTAGCGCCATCTCATCTTGCCTACTACAGCTTTCAGATTTGTCGAGAAATATGGGTTAAAATATTGTGGGAATTCTAAATGCAAACTGATAAAGTCTTGCCTCATCCCCCCACAAGATTTCATTGTGATGGAAAAGATAATAATGTGGATAACTGATGTGACAATACAAGGAAATAATAGAAGGTAAAGAATTGGTAAAGAAGACCTCAAAGTATTCAGATATGATTATTATGATTATGCCGTAAATGGGAGTCCCGGTGGCTATCAGCACACTGGGAGTTATACCAAAAAATCTTAGCACCTAGAATATCTGTGTTTGGACAGAATTTCCATCTGCCACACTGCTTAGATCCAGACAGGTAGTACAGAATCCTGGGTTCTTGGGAAGAACTTGATGCATATGAAGGCCAAAACCAGCTAAGAACCAGAAGCTGTGATTTCACACTTTTGTGATGATCCTCATCAGAACTAAACTGAGAAGACAGCAACAGATAGCAAATGCATCCTTGCAAATAAGCTAAATAGTGAGCTATCCAGTTAGATATCACAAAAAATGCAGATTAACTACAAACAACAGCATGACAAAGTAGCAACAATTGTGTATTGGAGTATCTATAAGAAATACCATTCACCTGCAAGCAAGAACTTGTGCAACCACAAAATAGATAAAGTAATAAAAAATGAAGAAGTGCTTTAGGATTTTAAAATTCAAATAGATAAGCACCTACCACACCCCTAACAATTGTCAATAAGAAAGATGAGGAGGAGGAGGAGGAG
>BLBF01000053.1:3029541-3067659 GCA_015471245.1 Laticauda colubrina
GAATGTGACAGTACCTGGAGGAAGCAGAATAGAAAAGAACTGGAGAAAATCATAAATGCAAGGACTGGCAAATAAAAATAGACTGTGGCAAAAGAAAACAACAGTAGTACCAATAATGGTAGGCTCTTTGGGTGCAATATGGAAACTGGAACACCACCCCTCACATCCTGGACATAAATTGTTTCATTTTTTTACCCTCAAAACGATGCTATAGGGCAGGGGTATGGAAACTTGGCTCTTTTAACACTTATGGAATTCAATTCGCAGAATTCCTGAGTGATCCACCAAAGGTTTTCCATCCCTGGCCTACAGATTTTTCAGTTGTGGGGGAAATCAATTTTTGACTTGAATAGGACTGTTTAATATACAAATGTAGGATATTTGATTTCCCTCACAACTGAAAAACCAGTAGGCCAGAGATGGGGTACCTTTGATGGCTCACTTAGGAATTCTGGGAGTTGAAGTCCATAAGTGATAAAAGAGCCAAGTTTCCCTACCCCTGCTATAGGGCATTGCACACCAGAACAACTAGACACAAAGACATTTCCCCCCAAAATGCCATCACTGCTAAACAACTAATTCCCACAACACTGAAACTATTTGCTAAGACTATTACTATTCTTCTCAACCTTCCTATTACCTATCTCCTCCCACTTATAACTATAACCTTGTTGCTAACCTTGTCTACAATTTATATTGTTTTATTTGTTTCCTAGTATGATTTAATTGCTTATTTAGTTCCCTATGACTATCACTCAGTGTTGTATCTTATGATTTTTAATGAAGGTATGTTTTTCTTTTTATGTACAATGACAGCAAATGCACCAAAGACAAATTCCTTGTGTATCCAATCACACTTGGCCAATAAAGAATTCTATCTGTCTGTCTGTCTGTCTGTCTGTCTGTCTATCTATCTATCTATTAGCAGCCTTAGCAGAAACAGCTTAATATGGTACAGTCATATCTTTAACACCTTCAAACAATAACATCTGCCTCCTGGGAAGACTGGATAAGTGGATTAAAGTGCCCGTCTAAACATCTGGTTGACTGGAAAACAAACTGGAAAAAGAAAAACATGACCTGAATGATACATTAAGAAAAGCCAAGAACCCTTGCTGAAGGAAAACAAAGACTGAATATTGGAGGCATTTGGGTTAAAAAAAATTGTTAATTGGAAATACAAGCCAATGAAGGAAAAGCTGATAAAAAGCGCAAATGAAGTTAGTTAAGTTCAAGAGTGTTAAAGAAACTGAAGGCTTTATTTTAAAGGTTCAAGAAGAGGTTTTTTTCAACTAATTTCAGGAAGGCAAACATTCAACATGTAACAAACAGCAATTGTCTTTATAATGAAACGCATAAAACAATTGACCATTATTAATGACTGAAGCAAAATGTCACAAACTGAAATTATGACCAAGTTTCCAGAATTATTCATTGGAAACTGCCAGAGGTGAGTCAGAACAAGGAGCTCTTTTAGATAGTTCCTTTTGCCCCACTCATCTCACAATTGAATTGTTGCAAAACATGTATTGGTGCTGCCCTTGAAAGCTGCAGCAGGTCCAGAATGCAAGAGGACACTAACAGTTACCCCATTATGCACACATGACCCCAATACAATAAGAGCTGGACTATTTGGCAGTTGGCTATCTGGTACAATTTAAAGTGCTGGTTCTTCTTTAGGGCTCTCTGATGGACTGCTTGTCTCCAGTTGTTTCTACCCATCTGGTAAAGTCCAGCAGGGTGGATGTACTCTAGGTCCTGTCAATTAAACAAAGTCATGTGATAGGATCAGGAAGCATGCCAACTCTTAAAGCTCCTATTCTCTGGAATGATCTTCCTCCACAGAGTTTTATGTTAGGAAATCATTGAAGATCTTCCAGGGCCATGGGAATGCAATAAATGAAAAGACTCGTTTTGTTTGTTTTGGTGTCTCTGTAGGTTTATTGTTTATATGTTGCTCCTCTGCTTAATTGTGCCATTTATATTATTGTTCTTTTTAAATTGTAAGTTCCCCAGAATTGCTTTGAAGTCTAATGGCTTTGGAATTTGATAAATACATGTTGATAAATAAATCAAGAAATTATCATTCCTTTCTATTTTGCTTTAGTCTGTCCATGGTTAAAATATTGCATGTATTTATGTCTTCAAATTTTAGAAAAAATGTTCAGAAACTCGAGCATGTTCAGAAGAAATCTGGTGAATAAAAAGGGGCTCCAAAGAGAACATACTATATATACAGAAAAGGGATATAATTAGGCTGAAAAACAGAAGACTTGTGGACAGGTCTTGAATATCTGGACTCTCATTTTAATGATGGATCAGAATTGGTGCAGTAGAATATTGCTATTGGAGTAGGTTTTAACGGAGGATACTGCACTGGGCAGCAAGTTGAACTCGATTATTTCCAAGATAGTTTCCAACCACTAGCTTTTATTACATCAATATGCTGATTGAAGACATAAAGATTGTATAATGACTTTGAGCAGCTATGAACTCACCTGTTGAGTGTAGGCTGGAAGTATCAATGCATTTTGCTTTTCGGTGTATATATGTTTGAGAGACATAGAAAACAAAACTTAGGTAAACTTCTATGGAACTATGACTTCAATAATGGATCTGGAATTTTGGATATTTTGTTTCAAGCAGTTTGTTGCTATGGTCTCAGAGAAGACTTAATTCTCACAGTGTGTTGCTTAACTAATAACCTCCATGTATTCTTTTATAATCAGTTGGGCTAAGAAATGTACGAAGGCTGTGGGAAAATGAGATTCTGAGAATTGGTACCTATGCATTTTCAAATAGCTTTTGTGGATAATTCTTGATACATTTACATAGTATGTTGGCAGCATCCACTACATACTCACTGTTTCCTTCATATCTAGTCTTAGTAATGTGTGAAACCTGGATTTTGTTTACCAAAAAAACCTAAATTGAAACACAAAGGACAAATTATATATGTTGTGTATTGTATTGAAATGATCTTGGTGCTATTAGTAAATGATATATTTACCATGTGTGATCAGAATAAAACTGAGCCATAAACTGGGAAAAATTAATTACTGTATGATACCAAAATCAGATAACAAGTTTTCATATAGAATTGTATTACATTATTAGTTTTCTCACATATATGAATTAACACATATAAAATGGAATTAAAAATAACAATGAATAATGACAGCACCATAAACATATATATCTTTAGGTACAATCATACAAAAAGAAATGCTATAATTTTGTTACTTTATAAATTCTTCCTATGCAGAAAGAACACATACATTATGTGGCTATAATTAACATTATATAGCATCTAGCATTGCTTTTTAAGTGAAAGTTCTTCACAAAAGATCACATTCTACAATGCAGATGGAAGCCATTTTGGTTCCAAGAGCTGCATAGGAAAAAGGGTTTAGCTCTAGATTAACACCCAGTTTTCACAGATGTATGCATGTGTAAGAATAGAACATAATAGAATAGTTGGAAGGGACCTTGGAGGTCTTCTAGTCCAACCTTCTGCTCAGGCAAGAAATCCTATACCATTTCAGACAAATGGTTGTCCAATCTCTTCTTTAAAATGTCCAGTATTGCAGCATTCACAACTTCTGGAGGCAAATTGTTCCACTGATTAACTTCTAATTATCAGAAAATTCCTCCTTAGTTCTAGGTTGCTTTTCCCTTGATTAGTTTCCATCCATTGCTTCTTGTCCTGCCTTCAGGTGCTTTGGAGAATAGGTTGATTTCCTCTTCTCTGTGGCAACCCCTTAGATACTGTATGCAGTTTTTAATTCATAGATGTACTATACCACCAATCAGTATCTGTAAGGGGGGGGGGGGGCAGTGAGCAAAGAACTGCTGAACTTCCTACTAAAGCAATAGGTGACCAGAAATTCTTATGCTATGTTTTTCATCAGGTTTTCATCCTTTAGAAATCTGCAATAATAACTGTGCTGTCTACATATTCCTGAGCTCTGAAAAAGCTCTAAAAAATTTCACTTCCTTTTTAAATGATTTTTTTCAGTATTAATTCTGAACATTGGAATTTCCTAAAGAGACTCAGAATATCTTAATATTTTCTTCGAATATAGTAGCACACTATCAAAGAGTACATTATCACCATTCTTTCATGGTGAATGGGGAACAGAATGAAGACTGAGAATCCCAGACTAAAATATTAATTTTAAGTTACAGTTATTGGATTAATAGGATTGTTCTGCATGTATTTGATTATTATTGCTTCACATTCACAATTGCTATTTGGTAGAAACTTTTGGTTGAGGTCTGGTGATTCTTTCTAAACTTTGAAAGACACCAAAATTGTGGGCCTCTGATAAACAGTATATGGACAGAGAATCAAGACCACTGTGTATATTTTACTTACTATACAAAAGACAGTATTTACAAATTGGACCATCATTCTTAGTAATGAAATTGAATTCAAGTTCTACCTTTATATACTGAAGAGTGACATGCTATGTGTGCTTTATTTTTTTGAGCAAGGAACTCCAAGAATATCAGAATTGAAGTTTGATCACAAGAAATAAGCTAAATATAAACCATATTCAAAAACTCATCCAGCCAGGAAAGACAAGAATTTTCAACTCTCGTTATGGACCATTTGCTTAATCTTTGACAAGATGCTTGACATAGCAGAGATCCGCTGTGTGTCTTTAATCTGATACGCCTGAAACTGAAAAAAAAAGGCTCAAATTAGATCAAATAACATATCCATTACAGTAGATCTGGCTTTTAAGAAGATATTCAGATCCAACAGCTGCCAGGATAAGGATACTGACAGGTTAGGGGAAGCAGTATTGCCATGTGGTGTTACAAGTCTTGATCTCTTTGTGTGTGTGGTGTCACAGGCACATCCTAAAATGGCAAAGCATGGAACACCATGACATTACTACTATCATTCTCACAAAAAGAGAAAAATCCCCTGCAGACTGCTGCGTCAGTTATTCTATAATTAAGATGGGTTCAATTTCCGTACTTTTTTATTGGAATGGTTAATTTGTCAGTAATTGTGATTACCCACAATGGTTGGCAGGCATGCTGGTATTGTGGATAAGATTTACAAAAAGAATTGCTAAATGCATCCATAATAGATGGTTTTGTATTTCCTCTTTCTCATACTACCTCACTGTTTCTTACATACATAACAACCTTGCTGGAATTGCACAACTTACCACTGTGACAGTATATGTTACATACCTCTTCCTGAAATTGGTATTCTAGATTCTTTTGGGATGACGCTTTCTGATGTTTCTGTTCTCACACCCACGTTGGTTTATATTTGTCCTCAGTCTTATTAGGCACTACTGTATTGTCATATCAAACACCGCTGTATGTTTTGCCTGACCTGTTTCATTTTCTTTTGATCAGACCTTGGGCTCTGACTGTTTATTTAACAGAGAGAAATGTGCCCTCAACTGAGTCAGTGGTGGCTGCCTGTGGATCTTTAATAATTTCTTAGTGGTGATGTTCAATAGCACATAGTCTAACCCCCCTGCATAATGCTTGATATATAAAATATTGCTGATTTCTCTTTGGGAAGTAGTTTTTCTTTCTTTGAGCAATCTACTTTTCTGCTGTAAGGTTTGTTTCTTTTTCTTTAGTAATTTTAACAGTTTATAGTTAAAAGGCTAAAACAGTACAGCAATTGACTTAAAAACAATGAAGTAATAACCCAAGGAAAAAAAAAGTAGTAATTTTTTAAATTAACTTGACATATTTATGCCAAAGAACAGAAAAAAACGTAGGGCTAGGTAGAAGCCCAATGAAAAACAGGTAGCACTCTTAAGAACAATAGGTCCAGAACAAAGATGTTAAACCAAATTAAAACTGGAAAATGCAACTGGAAAATATTTAACAAAATAAAATAAAAACACAATAAAATAGATAGCATTGCATTTTAAAATGAAATAATAACAAATTTAATTGCAACACTCCAGATTTGTGACTTGCAAGAAGCACTGTACATTTGCTGTCTTCTTTTAACTGCACCATTACATGACAGGTATTCTCTCTCTTAGTCTACGCTGCAGCAACAACAAGCAAGTTTATGGTGGAGGTTAATTTGAGGCAGTGAGATGATGCCTTTACCCTGTGACTGATGGCAGGCAGCCTTGTACTGGTAGCCAACTTGCTCCAGATCTCCCACACACAAAGGAGTGCTTTCCTCCAAAACAGTTTGAATTAATTTCTTTCTACCCTTCAAAAAAGGCTGAGTTTCCCATCTCCTTCTGGAAGAGGCTAATTCCTTCCTCCCAAACAGGTTGAATCTATAAATTACCCGAAGTCATTTCAATAGTGAGATAGGTGGTGTCTAAATTGATAAATAAATAAACATGAATGTCTCTTCAGAAATTATCTCTAACTCTCAGGACTCTACACTTGTACATACAGTGTATTATTGCTTTTGATTAAAGTTTTATCACAGGAGATTTAAACTCAGTAGAGACCCTCATTAGAGAATATAATTGAGGAGAGTGCTGAAATAATACTGAGTAATTAAGCTGTAGAATGCCCCATTAAAAAGAAAAATGTCCACATATTTATAAGATGCAAAGTAAGGACTTAGCTCAGTCATCAGTGAATGCTAACAAACATGCATTGTATTTGTAGTAAAAATTACATACATGAAGATGGAAAACCTTCCCTTCTATTTAAACTTCATTTATACCTAAACATCTTGAAGAAATGTAAGCAGAAAATGTATATGTATATGCAGTTAAATGGTTACATGTAAAAGTACATCAATAAATAATTGAATGAGCCTTCAATTATTATACTAGAGAATCCATGGGAAAATTGCAAGATCTTACTGACAGGCCTAGAAAAAGATCAAATTATAAATTTTAAACCTCATATTTATTACTAATTACCTTGCTAAGCAGCATATCAAAAAAGGCAGTATCCCAGTAGTCCCTGTTTTCAGCTGGGAGTTGAAGTAAAGCTTTCAGACCATTATCCTTCTGATGGAATTTCTTGCCTTCTCTCTGGGCAAAATGAAACTTTAGGAAATATGCAGGACTTATGGCAAAGCTTTCCACTTTGGGATACAAAACAGTTAGGTCCAGACTATCATTTTTGAACAGATTTTGCTCTGGATATAAAAAATGAGGAAGATCTTTGGTCACCAAGCAGCAGAGTAAGATCACCAGCAGACGATATACTGATCCTTCCAGACTCAGCCAGTCTTCAGAGGAAGGAAAAAAATGAGTAGCCCACAGCAATATCATCTAGAAGGAAATAGAAATAATTACTAAAGGCAGTGCAAAAAAGTCTTTCAAATACACTTAAAAACCAACATTGTCTGTACTCTGGTAAATAATTCATATTTTAAAAGTTGGGGAAAATCTACTTTTTCCCAACTTTAGGACACTAAAAGTAGTTTCCTTGTACAGATAGTCCTTGACTTACAACCACAATTTGAGCCCAACATTTCTGTTGTTAAGTGAAACATTTGTTAAGTGAGTTTTGCCCCATTTTACAACCTTTCTTGCCTCACTTGTTAACTGCAGTAATTTAGCAACCTTGTTCAGTGAATCTGGCTTCCGCATTGACTTTGCTTTTCAGAAGATTGCAAAAGGTGATGACATGACCCTGTGACACTGGAACCCTCATAAATATGACTCAGTTGCCAAGTGCCTGAATTTTTATCACATGACCATGGAGCTGCTGCAAAGGTCGTAACTATGAAAAACAGTCATAAGTCACTTTTTTCTGTGTCATTGTAACTTTGAACAGTCACTAAACAAACTCTTTTAAGTTGAGAACTACCTGTAGTCTTCAAACTTTTGGCCCTTATTAAACGTTTAAAACGCAGCTTACTGTAAGAAACTGAATAGATCTTTTGAGTTTAATTCACAATAATAGATGGACCACTACTTTTTGAGCCTGAATTATCTATGTTTCTTGGTGAAATACTTGGCAAATTTTACTTAGAGTTAGATCACCATTAATTCAGAGAGCAAAATGGACATTGCCAACAGATTCATAGTGCATCAATATGTTTAGGATGACGCTGACTTTTTGAGCTCACCTTATCTATATATCCTAATTAAAATAAATGGGGAAATCGCATTGTGGGACAGTTCCACTTAGGGTTAGGTCTTCATGAATTCAGACATCAAAATAGACATTGGCAATAGATTTGTAGCATGTCATATGCCTAGAAGGATACTGACTTCTTGAGCTTCCTTATCTACATCCCCTGGTAAAATATATGAGAAAATACCATCGGGAAATGAATCTACTTAGAATTAGCATTATGTCTCCATGAATTCAGAATAAAATGGACATTGCCAACAGGTTTGTAGTGCATCAATATGCTTAGGAGAGTGCTAATATTTCTAGTCTACTTTATCTATGTTTCCTGGTAAAATACATGGTAAAATTTGACTGGGGAGCAAATCTCTTAGAGTTAGGGTTAGGTATCCACAAATTCAGAGAGCAAAATGGGCATCGCCCTCAGATTCATAGCTTGTTGATACACTTACGAGAGAACTGACCTTTTGAGCCTGCTTAAGCTACATTCCCCAGTAAATACATGTCCCACGTAGCAAAGATATTGTTTGAACTTGGTAGACATTGTTTTGGAGGTATAGTGGAGTTCCCTGGGTTAATGATGTAGCGAACAGTGCACTGAAGTATGTTGCTTCTTTGATTTTCCTAAGCTTTTAAAGTTGCAATTAAAAATGCAGGTACTAGAAGCTTAAAAAGCCATTCACAAAGGCAAGATAAGCTTAACAAACTATTGTCCAATTAATAACAGGATTCATAAACAAAGCTGAACAAGAACAAACCATAAGTCTTATGTCATTCTGAAATTGGCCTTGTTTCTCAAATGAACATATCGCTAGCTAAAGGTCCTGTCCACTGCACTTACGGATGCAAAGAGGATGTAAAACATTAAAAAAAAGCTTGCCATCCGTTGGAAAACGCTATGCATCCATTGTGTACTCATTGCATACGTGTTTCATAAGCTCTATCCATCGAGCATCCGTCCACTGCGATTTCATCCGTGCAAGAAGTTTTGAACTGCACAAAACTTCGTGAACGGATGAACTTTCTGCCGCGTACGATGTACATCCGCGACATATACGGGCAACAAATGTTCTGTGTCCGTTATCATCCGTTAAACGTCCGCTGTATCCTCTCTGCATCCTCTGGCCATCCCCTCAACTCACATCCGCTGCAGCTGAAAATGGAAAGAGGGAGGAAACAAAAGGTACAAGGAACGTCTACACAGCGTTAGTAGCACGGAAATAGAAAGGATGTGCAGTGAACGGTTTGCATCCGATATACATCCACGCGGCATCCCCTTTCTTTCCTTTAGGCGTACATGATGCATCCGCTTCATTCGCTATGCGTCCGCTTCGCAATTCTCCCCCAGAACCCGTTTGGAGGTGTCATCCACTTCCATCCGCTTTCATCCGCTAGGCTTCCTATGAACATCCGTTTAACATCCCTGCTACATACTACCCACGTACGTTCTTTTCCATTCTTTTCCATTCTGTTTATGCAAATTTTCACCACTTTTTGGAAAGGAAGACAACGGATGGAGCCACCCCCAAAATTTTGCTCGGCCGCTGTGTCCTTTATGCATACGTTTTGCATCTGTCGGCCAGTGAGACCGGGGCTTAAAATCAAAAGGTGCAATAATTAAGCTATATTTTTTGTGAGCTATATGGCATACACCCAGATTTTTGTAAAACATGTTCTACTACTCCATCTTTTCTGCAGTGGTAAGGAAAGGATCACATCCAAAACATGAAATTCTAACTGCCCAAGCAGCATTTTATATTTTGCTAAGGTTGTAAAAATTCTAGCCCTACATGGAGTGAAAGCAAACGTTCAGAAAATTTCAGAGGTGCTCCCACTTACAGATTTGCAATCATGTTTAATTTACACAATATTAAGCAGTTTGTGAAAGCCATATTTAATATTTGTTCAATTACTATATGAAGCACAGAGAATTAAGTGGGGCTCATTATGCCTGATTTTCAGTACTCTATGATGTTCCATAGTGGGTCCATTTGCCAATCAGACATTAGAGAAGATGCCCAGGAAGAAAAAGACATCTGATCATTCTCTTATTATTATCTTTTCTGTGTTAAACTATTATATTAATAGCCATATATCTGAACAAAAATTAAGTTTTGCACTCTTTGAAAAAAATCCCACCAACCTTCAAATGTTGAAATGTGAGCCCCTTTTCTTCCCCTTTCTCTCTCCAATACTCATGGTTGATTTGGTCAAGAAGGCAGAGACTGTCCAGGCGATATCCCTTAAGAGTGCTTACAATTTGAACAAGTTTCGAGATGGGACGATTGGTGGAGTACCTAACAAGAAAAATATGCAACTCGAAGTTGACATTTTATTTCAGACTTTAGTCTGCTTCACTGTAGGATTCATTTATTTACAATCCATATTAATATCCATGTTGAGAATTACTGGAGAAATCAACATGCATATTAGTAATCAAACTGATTTATTGAGGACATGGCTGCCTAAAACAAGGTGCCTCTCCATTCCTAACACTTCAACTAGCAAATGTTATGAAATTATAATTGAATATCCAGAGAGCTAAGGACTTCCTAGTTCTGTTTTAACGGACCTTGAGTCTGTGGAGACAGTTTTTGTGATTCTAAAGGAGGATGCATTGTTTCTAAGCTGAACATAAATGACAAAGATCAGTTCACAAAAAAAACAGTTCCTTACACAGTTCCAACATTCTAAACTATACAGATTTCTCTGCCAACAACATTAAAACATTCTTGTACAATCAGAATATAATATAATCATATGTTTCCTCCTAGGAAGAAAAGTGTATAGGTATATGTATCTAGAATCCAAAATGTTTCTGTTTCATAATGCATTGATTTATGTCTCAGATTTGATGGTAAATATTTGCACTAACAGGTGAATAGCATTCCACATGTATACTGTGGAACATATAGGCATGTCAAGGGTGAGATATTCAGGTTCAGTTACATTTCCCTCTGACATACTATAATCAGGGCTATCACTTTATATGCTATTTTTGTTGCAAGTATGTAGATATTTCAGTCACTCCCTCACTTGCAGATATGTAACAAGTTAAATCAGCCCATAGGTAATATTAGCATATCTCTAGCCTCCCTCATTTTGTTATCATTATCTTGATAGTTGTGTGCTAGCAAGACTTCCCCACCTCTTGTGCACCATACATTTATTCTGGCCAGATCAAATAGATTTTCTGCTTTGATTCTGAAGTCTCTGGGGATTCTTTATTTATATACCAAAGAGAGATAATTATTTTGTAAAATAAAACTTATACCTAGGAAAGTGAAATTCAGCTGTCACAAAATTCAAGATTGCGCTCAAGGTTCATTCTGGCACTGCATTATATAAATATTTAAATCATAATTTTTCACCATGGCAGAGCAATAATTGCAGGGAAACAAAATTACAAAATCAGCATAGATCCATTGTTTACTCTAAAAACTCACCAGATTAAGATTTTATATTAATGTGAAGCTGCTACATCCAAAAGGAGAGGCATTTGGATTCCAACTTACTGAGGTTCACAATGAATGGGACATAAAGCATTACCTCCCAGTATGAACAGAGAGGGCAAACTTATTTTGGCAAAAATACAATTCTTCAGATTCACAGGTTCAAAGACATATATAGCTTTAAATATCAATACTAACACCTTGGTCCCAGCGTATTGGTAACCAGTGCAGTGATCTCAACATAGCAACATACCAATATGACTCTGATACTTTGCCATCAACAGTTGGAGCATAGTTAATGAATCAGCTGCAGCTTCTAAGTTGTCTACAAAGGAGCCACCTTGTAAAGTGTGTTTCTAAATATGAAGTGATGGGAAACTGAGTTGCTATTGCAACAGCATTCTAATTTGAGAAAGCCACCAACTAACCTTCTAGGTGAAGCTGGGAAAAGGTACTCCTGGGCAGGAAGATATGATACTGGTGCATCAGTAACAAACTGCACAATATACTGATACTGGTGCATCAGTAACAAACTTCTACAGGAACTTATTTTCTATATAGCAATTGACTTTGGCAATTGTTTAGATTTTAGGGGTAATCTAATATACTATTCTATCAGAGAGTTGCCATATTCTGGTCCATATTCTAACCATAGTAAGAATGAATTTAACAGTTGACCGCTTTTATATTGGGATTATTTATCACCAATGATAGCCCTTTGCAAATACTTAAAGGCAGATCCATCAAGGTCATTAGTATAAGGCATCTACATTTAATATTGGTATGAATTATTTTTTCTCTCAGCCTTTCTATGACATATAATAATATGTAATCTTAAGAGGAGGATACTTGGTGTCAACTAATTTACTATGAGACATATTTAGCACAATTAGTAATAAAGATCTAGTTTAAAAGTTTTCTAGAGTAGAGCTAGAAGTCACTCTCTGAAGAAGGAGCTTACAACTTGGTCAATTTGAAACATTGTTATACTGTATATATTTGATGTTTTCTATTTATTGTGTAAAGATCATGAGAATTAGGGCATTACAGGTAGTCCTCTCTTAAGGATGATAAGTGGGACCAGTATTTTTATCACTAAGTAACAGAATTGTACATCACATGACTGTGATGCTTGGTGATAGAAATTCCAGCATTTCCCGTTGCTGTTGTTAAGCAGATCCCATAATATTAAACACAACTTCATGGGGTCACTATTTGTGACCTCCTGCTGGCTTGCCCATTGATTTTGTTGACAGGAAGCCAGCAGAAAAGGGTCACAAATGGTAATCATATGATCATGGAGAGGCTGCAACCATCATATAAGTATAATACCTGGTTATTAGTACCACTCATTCATAATTACCATCATAAGTTTAAATAGTTGCTTCATGAGTGGTTATTAAGTAAGGACCACCTGTACAGACATGTGAGAATAAATAAAAATTTTGGTCTACTTTTAGTACTCAGAAGCCCATGTGTGTACCTAAAACTGTTTTTAAGTGCTGTGTCCTTGGAATAAATATAAAGATATGATTGCCAAGGCATTTATTTATATTTATATGTATGCAATCCCATGAAGCAAGCAAGACACACAAAGTGGAGAAGCTGTGAGATTTAAACTTCCATTTTGAGACTGATCAAATTACCAGAGAATTTGGAGCTCAGACAGCAGTAAGAATGAGCCCAAAGAACTATCAGAACCTGATGAGAATTCAGCACCTCTGCACAAGTGTTTATAATCTCTGCATGGCTTTGTGAAGAACAAAGCAACTACTGACAGCAGCAGATTATATGTAATGTATTCTGGATGCCAACCTCTTTGATTTTTACCTATACAGATTTTATGAGTAGATATAATAGTACATATGCCTAAACATGTTGCTTAAAAAAACTGCAGCAATACTTTGTTTGACAGCTTAAATTATAAACATCAAACAAAGTTTTGGATAGCACAACAATGCTTTGACATTGTATTGTTTGTTCCTTATGTCAACTGTGAAAAGTGCACAGGTGAGAAAGTTTTGTGGCCAGGAACCATACTTAATATTCTTGGTGGGTATGAAAACTGCTATGGTAGAACGAGCACCTCAGTGATATAAATGGAATAAGATGTTAACTTTTCCTCTGAATTTTGAATGTTTTTAAATAATTTATTTTAAACTTATGTTATAAGATGTTTATTGTGTTTCCCATCTCAAAATGATAGATTTCCCTTCCTTTGATTTTTGACAATTTTATTATAAGAGGACTCCAAGGGGCTCGAAAGCACAGGTCTGGAGAGACATGTAACCTTGAAACCTCGTTACTCTCGGACAGTATCATAGAATTTTGGGCAAAATGTTCTACTCCAAATTCTATTCTAAGATAATTGAGTCTACATCTAAGCAACCCTGATACACTGTATGTAACCAATGTTTTATCTCTTCATGAGGGGATACTTACAGTCCCTTATAATATGTACCCAGAAGGAACAAACATTTCCCTATGGGTAAAGAAATCTTGTATTTTATAAAGCTAATTTTCCCATTATATTTTGGATATGTAAGTCCATGCTGCTGGAAATTCTGATCTTCCAGGAAAGGCTACCCAGCCTGTATATTTTTCTCAGAAATCTTCAGATTCACAAGAAGAAGACAGGATACATCCACTGCGTTCATACTTGCATTTAAAAAGAAGCATATCTTCAGCCTTCATGAACTTGGTGTAAAAATATGATAATATATTGGTAGATTTGAATTGGAATCCAGAAGCCATGCATATGATCTATCTTTTTCCTTCCTTTACACTATACCATATAAATCTTAGAAGTGCATCTGGGATGAGGCCTTTATGTTAAAAGAAGGGCCTTTTCCAATAAGGCAACTTTCACAATAGCATCATTTTTACCTCCAGTGATGATAACTGGCAGGAATGAAAACAGCTTCTTGAGTGACTTTGCTCAGACTGCCTTTTGGGAAACCTCTTTCTTGCCAGTTGTTCAGAACATCTTTCTTTCTCCTCATTACTGGAATAATGTTGAAGCAGATCATTTTCCAGTCACTGGACACCAACAAAGGCAGCTGCATCCCATCCTCATTTAACCTTTCAGCACTAAGTTCACCTGATTTAAGGGGGAAAACATAGTAAAAGTCAAAGGACTATAGCAAACTAATTGTCAACTTCAGCCTCCTTAGCTCCCAGGTCTTAGCATCTTTGACAAATATAAAGCTTGTGTCCAAGAACACACCGAAAGCAATGCAAACCCCTAATATCAATGAAAAATGCCATGATATGAAACTTACATCACAAAGAGAGAGTACCGGAGGATTCTACTTATGAAAAGTTAAGTATAATTTGCATACAATAATCAAAATCAATATGATTATTTTACAAAAATTATACTTAGTTCTTTAAGTTTGCAGAATTACTTAATAGAGGGGTATCCAACCCCAATCCATGGACTGGAACCAGGCCACAACATGCCAGTCGATGTAAACAAGCGAAGCCCCATCTGTGAGATGCAGGCAGCATGCGAAACCACACACCCTCCAGTCTCTGGAAAAGCCTCGCTCCATGGAACTGGTCCCTGGGGTCCAAAAGGTTGGGGACTGCCAGTAAAGTAATTCTCCATATTATCTTAACTAGATGAAATACAGGTAGTTCTTGGCTTACAACAATTTCTTTAGTGACCATTCAAAGTTACAATAGCACTGAAAAAATGATTTATGATTGTTTTTCATGCTTACAATTGCAGCATCCCCATGGTCATATGATCAAATTCAGACACTTGGCAACTGACTCATATTCATGATGGTTGTAGTGTCCTGGGATCATGTGATCACTTTTGTGACCTACTGGCAAGCAAAGTAAATGGGAAAACCAGATTCACTTAATGACCATGTTACTAACTTAATTGCAGTGATTCACTTAACATCAGATGCAAGAAAGATTGTAAAATGGGGCAAAACTCATTTAACAAATGTCTCACCAAGTAACAGAAATTTTGGGCTCAACTGTGGTCCTAAGTCAAGGACTACTGTACTTATATGTGAAGAATCGTTGGGACTCTCCCATTCTTTAAAAAGAATTCATACTGATTTGTCTGAATCAGACACTATACCTTAAAACCGATTCCATATTTTAGCAATTTTGAATCCTAGCCTGCCTTCCCTCAATTTTTCTATACAACTTGGTAAAATAATTTACCTCACCAGCACCTGGGAGGATTGCAATGTGGAATTTCCTATTATAAGATGTCAAGAGGTCATCTCCCAGGATATGTTCCAAGATAAGGAAAAAAGTAGAGCAAATAAATTTGACAGTGGTAGGCGAAAGGATGGATCTGAGGACCAGGGCCACATGTCCCATGAAAATAACTCACTATGTGGGGCACATGTTAAGAATAATTTGTGGTCCAGGGTAGGCAGATATTAATGAGATATTGATACTTTGTGGAAATAACTAAATTTGTACTAAAATGTTCAGTTATTTAATAAAAGTCCATTTTGTTCCTTTATTTCTAGGTAAATCAAGTGTCTATGCTATGTATATCTTCCCACATCCCACCCAGTTACATTTTATTAGAGACTTAAACAATTTCTAAAGCAGAAATAGGTTTAATGATGGCAGCAGAACAAAGAGATAATAAAGGGAAAGATCTCCATAACAAGGAAGGCAGGTGACACCCTCTGTTGCCTATCTGTCACTACCATACTTCAAAGTATTCTTACACCTAAACAAAGAAAATTAAAGTAGGGAGAATAAACTTCTGTGGTATAAAAATTTGACATTATTGTGATAACAGTAGGGCCAATACATAAAAGCTATTTTAAGGAGAAAAATGTAAGAGCCCACCCTTGTAAGTAATACCGTAGCAGTTAATTCTGTAATAACAAATGAAAATATGCCAATGGTTTCCCTCACTTTGCCCAATAGCCAGGCCAGAAGTAACTTACTTTAGCAGGACTGAAATAGTTTATGATGGCTTTCTGTGTATCAGAATTCTGGACACATGGATTTACAACTTTGGGTCTCTTGAGCAAATTCTTTCATTCCTGCCCAAGTTTTGAAATTTAAAAAATATATATTTCAGTTGTTTTGTTCCAAGCAAGCATCCTCCTGATACAGGAACACAATTTACATCACCACAGATAACTGCTACCTGATAGTGATAGGAATTACAGCCCATTCATCTGAGGGCACCAAGTTTAGAAAATTGGCAGAAAAAAAATTAAATAGTGTTTTGAAATCAACATAAGCATCCATAGTAGAGTTAGCAGTGGTTGACAGCCCACATGTGTTGTTCAAGTTCTTATTTGAATAGTTGCTAGTTGTGGGGAAACAACAAAGAGAAAAGCCTGGGACTTGTTCAGATCCTGACCTGTTATGCATATTGTCATAATGCAAACATGTCAATTTTTTCTCCACATCATCTGTTTTTCAATACTTAATGTTATTCCATGTGTCTTCCAATAGCAGCATATCATTAGAAGGGTGAGGCAGAAAAGAAATATGTATTGCCTTTTTCTGCCCTATCTCTGAATCTACAACCCTCATAATCTTATAACTACCTTTTCTATATAAACATATTTTGTCATTTTTATCAATACCACATTTAGTTTTGATTGTACAATTCAAGCAACCATATTATTAGTAATATTTTAGAAATATATTTAACATTAATATTAACTTTCCTTATCTTTAAAAGTTTAACTTATCTAAACCATTATAATGTTAATCATTTCTAGTATATATTGCATGACTTCCACTGTATCCAGAGATCTGTATTTATAATGTTTTATTCACTTCTATCATGTAGTAAAACTTGAGGAAAAAATATGTGCCTGGATTACTTTATTTACTTATCTATCATATGATAACTCTGAACAGCATGTACATTCCCAACATTCATAAATTATGAGAACATTCAGCCCAGCAACTCTCCACAACAAAGGGACCTCGATCTCAATCTTTTCCCACCATTACCAACTGAAATCTCCCCTTTAAGAAAGAAGAGAATAACCACCAAATGGTGATCATCACTCCCAACCCTTAGAGACTATCCCAATAAATACCATGATAAATAGTGAATGCTACTGAGATACCAGGCAATATTCAGTTGGACACATTTTTCCTATCCTATTATCAACAGACTACCATAATATGTGTTATCTGGAATGCTTTCTAATATAAATTATAAGTTAAATACAAAATGATTTGTAACAGAATTTTAGCAAGTTCTATTCAGTCCAAGCAACTATGTCTTATTTTATTTCCTTTCCATTTAGTTTTTCATTACTTCATTGTGCTCAGCATTGTGTTCAGTTCTCACTGGGCCATTAGGTTTTATTCTGGTTCTACTTTTTATAAAGGCTTATTCAAATCATTTATGTATTTGCCTTTGATAAAATCATTGAGGACATGTGAAGTGTCATGTCCTTGGAGAAGCAAATCCCACTGTTTTCAAAATGAACAATGTAGCAAAAATAAGTATCATGGAAGATTCTTGAGCAGATCATAAAGAGACTTATCAGCTTTAATAAAATTAAACTGTATATTAATTTACATATATACTATACAAGGCAAAGCTATCTAGCAGTCTTCTCCACAATAGAGTAGATAAATACCTTAAAACATTGTGGTCATTACTAGAAAAAAACATAGTTTTGTAAAGAATAAGTCTTGCTATATTAATATTGCAGCACCTAAGTTTTTAATAGGGAATGTTTCTTAACAGAAGATGGGTATGTTACAGACACAGTAGATCTTACTGAGAGCCAGACTGGTGTAATAATTAAGGTGTTCACCTAGAAACCAATAAACTGTGGCCTTCCTTAAACTGACTGAGTTATTCTCTCTTATTCCTATCTGACTCACAAGGTTGTTGGTTGGGAAAATAGGAGGAAGGAGTATCAGTTATGTTCACTGTCTTGAGTTATATATTTTTATTGGAAACCATCCAGAGTCACTTGGTAAGATTGTATAGAAATCTGATGAATAAATAATAAATATAAAAAGGCAAGATCAATAGCAGCAGCATCTTGATTTCAGAGTACCTCACAAAATTCTAATTAATTAAATATGAGGTAGCATATCATGTCATATAAACATATATTTGGTTGGGGAATTGTACTCCAAGATTGCTTATCAGTGTCTCCTTATTAACTCAGTAGTGATAATTGATGCCACAAGATTCTGTACTGGATTCATGAGTTTTCAGTATTTTTAATTAATATCTTAGATATCTCATTCAAATCTATGTTTTAGTGATTTGGATGAAATGACTTCATTTGACGTGAATGAAATCACATTTACAAATGACACAAAATTGAATAGTGTAGCTAATATGCTAGAAGACAAAATTCAGAGTGACTTTGGCCAGGGAAAGAAATAGCTGAAAATAACAGAAATAAAATTGAATAAGGACAAAAGCGGAGTTATGACCTTGGAAACAAAAACAAATGCATAGAATAAAATGAGAAATGACTTAATATTAACACTCATGAAAGAATTTTGGTTGATTGCAAATGAAGTCAGTGTGTGATGTCACTGTCATAAAAGCAAATGAACGGGTTTTTTTGTCTACATCACAGAAATATAGTTTCTAAATTACAAAAGAGTTTCCACTTCTTATTTGTTTGTTTGTTTTGATCAGTACACTTCATTGAATATACTACTGTATCCAGTTATCCACAACATACTTTAGAAACTTGAAATAGGTTCAGAGAAGTCCTGTTAGAATGTCCTTATAACTAAGTATTCTAAAGAGTTTGAAAGAGCCTAGTTTGTTTGCCCTTCTAACCATCATTAAAACTGTTGAAAATCAAGGACTACCTGTACTTAAAACTGGATCAATGAATAGAGGCATAGATCTGCTGGATGTAATAGCTTATTTCAAGTCCATGAATCTGTATTTTGATCGGAAGTGAATAGAGACAAGTATATGTATCCCAGCCTTGTGCTGACCCTTTTGTTCTGAGTATCTTTCATGTCTGTCCATATTCAGTTTAAACTAAATAATTTTATTAAGGGGGAACACAACCATGAAGCTGCTCACTAACAATAAGAATCTGGATTAAATATGAAAAATAAGTCAACTGGTCATAGTCTGCTGAGATACACTTATTGTAATTAAAATTATTTCACAATTTTATAGGTTTTAAAATTGTTATAAATTTTGTGTAGCCTAATGATGCACATATGAAAGGATACTTTCGGATTATAGAAATCTGCATTCTGATTTGTTGTCTTTTTAGTAATGTATTTCCTCTGTTTCAGAAATAAATTAAAAACCTGCCATGGAAGATGTTTATAGTATATAGGTATGTAAATATTCTTCAAATAGGAAATACCTTTTCAATTCTTCTGGAACTTTATAAAATATTTTAATTGTTTGGTGTAACTGTTATTTTTTATGTTTGGTTCTTGCTGTGTTATAATTATTACTTTGCTTTTATGTTTTTTACTGTAAATTGCTCTGATTCAGTTTTAAATCATTTCCTGTAATTCTTCCTGGCTTGATACAAATACCTGAGAAAACATTGCTGTAGGGTGTAACAGCACCAAGCAGATTGGAAATCAGCAAGTCACATGAGGAGAAAAATGCATTCCCTTAAAAACAGGTAGAAACCAAATCCCTTGAGCAAGAAAAAACTTATCCCAAGGAAAGTATAGCATCACAATAAGTAAGCATTTGCTTTTGAGCAGAACAATTTGAGACTGGATAACAACACAGTGTGAGTGTTATAAATGTAAATGAGAGCTGCAAAAAAAAATATCTGCTAAATTTACTTATAAATTTTAAAGTAAGCCAACTAGGGCAAAGCAACCTATATGCTCATTTCCAGCCCAGTGAACTGTCCTTAGATAATGGACCATAAGAAATAAAGAGTACAGAGCCATCCTAGTTGATTTGATTAAGAGCACCTGTGCCTTTTCAGGCTTCAGTGGGAGCTTGAAAAAAAGAAAGCTATCACTATTTTAAGGAATCCACCCATTAAAGTGGTACTTTTTTCAAGTCACATTCTTTTAATGACTAACAAAAAGGTGCCATGCCAATGTGAAGTATGAAGCATTTCTGATTAATGTTCAACATGTAAAGCTTTGTCTTCTCCAGAAATGACTCAGAAGAAGCTCTTTGGGATTTGTGCAAACATCACTACTTTGCTATTCTTAAAGTAGCTGGACCTGTTTCCAAATTTCTATATAAGCCTGAAAAAATATGGGTGCTTCCACAATTAGCAAATATGACATATTCACTCTTGTGAGGTGTAAAACATTTCTTCTAAAATTCTAAAGCATTCTTTTAAAGCATTCTTCAGTACTTAAAGAGAAAGGCAGTTTTTATTTTTGGAAGATAGATATCATACAAATAGGGCTATCAGATCTGGGCTGCAAAAATCTGAAACAGCACTAGATGTCAGCAAAAAATTAACATATTCTTTATTCTTTTGCTGCTGTTTTTTGATCTAGATTCTTACCATTCAGATCTAGCAAAGTTCTCTGACATTGTCAGAGTAAAGGGTCAGTAAAGAGATACCACAATAATTGTAACTGTATTATCTCCTATTAACTTATTATCTCTGTGTTTGTGTATTTCTGTATGTTTGTGTAACCATAACCACATTATTTAAACTTATTATCTGGTTAACATTATTTAACTGGTGGTTCCTGTAAAGTTCTTGCCTGTACACTGAAATGAACAAACAGTTTGGGAAAACATTTAAAGCAGCTGAACATAGCAGTTCAGTGATATGGCTGCTTTTACAATTTGGAGAGGTCTACTCAGTTCATTCTACAGTATTGGAGAACCCTTTTTGAATTATTTGAATAAGTCAGATTAATTTTCACTCCCAAAATGACACAATTATCCTGCTACCAAACAAGCAGATATTAACTTCTGATTTTATTATAAGTTGTATCAGCTACAGTTTAAGCAATTATTTGAATATTTGGAAAATATTTGTTATTTTGTGCTAGATGAGCAACCGTTATCCGTTTTTAGATAATACTTATGTACCGATTAATTTATCCTTTTTATCTTTGCATTTTTAAAGATCAGTTGTACTATTAACTCATCTGCATTATACTAAGCAAAATGATAGGTTACATATATATGTGTTTGTGTATGTTAAAATATAATTTAGATAATATCTAATTTAATAAACATTTTAATTTAAAATTGAAGTTTACCTAGCTTAATCATAATATTGTTATAGTAATTTATAGCAAATTCTTCTGCAGTTTTTCATATTGATCTGTCCTGTCCTGGAATGCCATTTGCTCTGGTTGCAGTACTTTTCTATTTAAATTACAGCCACATATTTCCATTGAAATTATAGTTATTCTTTCCAACATATTAGTATGCAGTCATCTATTTTCATATCCAGAGATTTACTATCACATTTGGGCTTATTGAACTTCTAATAGTATTTTAAAATAGCATATTATTAAAATTGCATCCCTCCTTACACAGAGGATTGTCCTCTTCTATTTATGCTGAGTGAATTTTTCAGTGGTTACAGTGTGTTGATAAGCTGCCACATATATAATGCCAAAGTATCAGTTTCTGATATCTGCCATAACATGTTCAGCATTCCTGGACAGAATTGTTGTCATAGTTTGATGTATTGTCTAATATACTTCCTAAAGAAATTTATTACTACATAATAGTTGTACAATTGCAAGACCAACCCAGAATCTCAGCACTGAAATGTGTTTTAATCTAAGCAATGTGTTGCATTAAAGATCTACATTCAACTAAATATCCAACAAACATCACATCCAGCCTTATTAGCAGGAAGAAAGAATCACCAAGGGTAAAGCCTAAGGGAATATTAAAAAAATACAAGAAAGTAAATCTCCAAATTAATTGCATCTCAGACAAAAGCATTTAGTTCCAAAATTCAAGATGTCCCATATTATAGAAGATAATATGAAGTTTCTTTTTTTCTGCATTATGATGCTGAAAATAAGAAGTATACTTTATTATTGATACAGTAGCTGATAGCCTGTGTTTTCTTCAAACTAATGGAACAAATAGCAATTTACCTATGTATTAACTCAAGCTATTCACCCATTCACTGCCTCTACCACTTCTCATGATTATTTGATAGGATTTTAATATTGTATTATTTTCAACATGTAAATTTAATAAATAAATTTTCAACAAGCTAACAAATGATTTTGAATTTGCAGATTCCTGAAAAGATTTTGGGGAAATCCTAGGGATCCTAGGATCACGCTTTAAGAAACACTCCTGCCATGCATTTTACATGGGGTTGCTTTTGAAAATGACCCAACAGTGGCCAAGATATTGGACTAAGAGCTACTATTATAACACCTGTTCCATTGTGCTGATTACTAATACATTTCCAAGCTGAGTTCAAAGTTCTGGTTTTGACCTAGTAAGATCTTTATGACTTGGACCCAATGGACCTTGGTACTTTCCTCCAAAGTGATACTGCTTGTCCCATGTAGTTTTCCAGGACAAGGATGCTTTGGGCTCTATCCGCCGGAAGGATCAGACAGAGCATGTCCTGAATAATCAGTTTTACTCAGTAATGGCCCCAACATAGTGGAATAACTATCCATGGGAGATTCTCCTGATAAGTTTGCTATTGATTTTTCATAAAGTTGGCAATGTGATTTTGTTAGAGCACTTTTATGTTTGTGCATGTATTTGTATTTTTGTTTGTGCATGTATGTGTACGTGTGTAGCACAAATCTATTTGTGTATAGCAGAAATCTGCTATTTGTGGCAATTGGGCACCAGGTGGTTGCTATATTACTATAATTTTAAATACTGTGCTAATTCATACTGGAGTTTTCTTTGAATTAATTTATGAAACTATCCAGAATCTAGATTGCTAGATTGTGTAGACATGCACAAAATTAAATAAATCAATAAATACAAAATAATCTTCAAAGTCTATCTCCCTATGATGGAGAGTCAACATTTAGTGAGTATTCAAAGCAAGCATTTAATATCTGGAAAAACGAAATCAACCACATTGTGGATTCATTGGTTTGTTTATAATGTAATAAAATGAGTTGTCAGAGATAATTAGTATGGCAGACACAGTTCTTTCACTAATGCTTGCACATTTGCTGGATCCTTTAATTAGGAGCACTGTTGAAAGTTTGTAATATGTAATACAAGGGAACGAATGTGTCTTTTTTAAAAGCAAAGAATACCATAAAGGGTTCTTTCTTTCTTTCATCCTATCTCCTTTTCTGTAGCAGTAGCAAGCAAATTCTTTTTAATGTTTAGCTTCAGTTTTATTAAACTGGCCACTGTGAACTCATCTCTACTACAGTGAAATTACAAGTTATATAGGTGCCTGTGGTTAATATTGTATTGTTTAAGTTTGTTTTTAATCAGCAATATAAATAATCACCTTGTCTCAATTACTATATATTAGAACAAGATAGTGTGCTATTGCAAATGCTAACTTTTTATGAGTGCGCACTTTAATTGGATAACTGTACACCATACTAGCTTATATTGTTCTTCCTGGTTCCCCAGTGTGTTTTATCATTCACGCTTGGAGCTACAGAATAGTACAACATATACATTATAATTTTTTTGACATATACCTGCATGAGAATAACATGCTGGTTTGATTAATAATTTACATCTAGCCTCTTGTATTCTTCCAATCCTCTCACTTTTTTCCAATGATAATCCTGAATAAAGATTTTTAAAAATATTTTCAATAGCTTGCTATCGTTCTTTACCTCTGAGACAGTACCTGGCTTAATAAGGTTCTGGTGCTTGCAGTGAACAATGGCAGCAACTATCAATTCTTTCAGAAGATGAAGAACTTTGCCTGGCACAATATGTCCTCTGGAATCGGTGTCATCCATAGCACTGAACACATCTTCTTTGGTCCAGTTTTCTAGGTTGGTTTCTTGCTTGGGTACCCCTAAATAGCATGGCCCTGGCATCTGGCAGTTCCTCTGAGTAACATTCTCAGAATTATTTTGTTCATCTGTACATGGTTGCATCAAGAGAACCTCAGAATTGACACATAAGGGAACCTCCATGGTAACTTCATCTTCTGCAGCTGAGAGGGAAAATTCCAAGGCTTCCAAGTTTCTTGAATAATCCACTATAATTCTCGGATCCATTGTCTTGACTCTTTCCAGTACAATAAATAAAATGTTTTCTGCTTTTTGAAAATGCTGCACTCTCTGATATTCACGGGACTGAATCACCTGAAGGTAGCTGAGCCAGTTAGGAACCTTTCCTGCCATGATGGAAGGTGGGCAGAGATGAAATGCCTCCTGTAAATCCTCTTGTTGCCCAAGGTAGCTCTGGAAGCAGACAAAATCATTGGTACAGCCCTGAAAAAAACCATGATATGGATAGAGGTGGGAGGGAAAGGTGTGGCCAGGAGAATTAGAGCAGGGAGGAGCAGCATATGCAGTAAAATTCCACTCATGCATTAAAAATACCCTCCTATTTCCCTGTTTCATAGTTGATAAGGTGCCAAGTTATTTTAAAACAGTCAAACTGGTATGTTCAGGTAATACAGCTGAGGCATCTGGCTGTCTCAATATTATTTTCTAGTACATCAGACTTGTCCTACTCCGCTAGCCTGAAAAACTGGGTTTACTGGAATAAATCCATGCGGATTAAAGTGGGGCTAATCCAGCTGTGTTGACCCAGCATTCAGTTCCCACTCAGTCACAAAGCTTACCACAACAATAGTCAACATCTCAACAGACTTTGTAGTGAAGGAAAATGTATGAATCAACTTAATTCCTGGGTAACTTATGGGCTAAAGAAATATAAATGGGCTATCAAAGTAATACTGCTAATGGTAATTCTTCTATGATTATGCAACATTTTGGGTGGTCACTCACACCTTAGTGGCCTCACATTTGGACTGTTACAATATGCTCCACATATGGCTTTCCTTTAAGTTTACTGCATCCAGAATGCAGTAAAGCAGGTAGTTATGGACACAGCTTGTTACATCCAAGTGACACAATTACTCAGCAAGCTAAACTGACTCTCAGTAGGCTTCTGGGTGCAATTCAAGGTACCAGTTATATAACCTTTATAGTCCTACATGACATGGGGCTGGATTACTTGTGGGGCCGTTCTCCCAAGACCATCTCTTCACCTCATACACTCCCATAGGGAGCACACATTCTATGTTATCTCTGTTAAAACTTTGCCATCTTCTTGTACTTTTTGACGCTTGTCCCTGTGCTCTTTAATGATCTCCCTCGCACTGTCCTGATACACAGTAGTCACCCCAAATCTGCTTGCTGTTGTATAAGCCATCAAAACCTAGGTTCCCCCACCACCACCCTGGCATTGGAGTCCGGTTAAGTAGAATTCTCTTTTGGTTGTTTTAATTATTGTGTACAATTATCATTTTATATGTTGGGTTGATTTTTTAAAAATGTTAAGTAACTATGGATTTTTTTTTTCTGTTTACTGTTTGTTTTTGTTGCATGCCACCTAGACTCATTGAGTTGGGTGCCCTATAAAACCACTGAATAAATAAATTATTAAAATGAATCATTGAACAAATCAACTCAAAGTCTCATTGGAACTACAAATAAACAGGCCTAAATTATCTGGTGTTACACATATTGTGCAAAGACCAAATTCTTTGGTGAAGGTACTGACATTGGGAAAGATGAAAGGAGAAAGAAGAAGAGGATGGTCAGTAGCAAGGTAGATGGACTCACAGTAACAAAGAGTACATTTCTCAAGATCAGAAAGATCAAAATAAGGATAGGCTATCCTAGACAACAACTTGCTAGAAGTCAACAACGTAATAGCACATAATCAATCAATAGGTACTTACAACATATATCAATGTACAAGAAACTCAAAGATACAAAACAAAATTAACTCTAGTAAATTTATTTTTTAAAGAGTTATGTAAAAGGATCACAAGAGAAACAAAAGTTTTAGTTCTGAGAAGACAAGTCTAAGATTGCATTATATCATATGGTCTTCAAGAACATTACAAAATGGTGACTAGGGACTTTGTATAATGTACTTAAAATGTTTTATCTTTTTATGTTTAGGTTTACATTTAATTCAAGCAAATTTTTGAAGAATATAACCTAATAACATCGTTGATTCTAAAAAAAATTACTCAATGCCACACCTTGATATATTAACTGTATTTTTAAAAAAGGAAATGTTGCTATATCAAATAAAAGGAAACACTGTCTATAATTGATTCTTTACAGCAGCCTTTTCCGATCTGGAATCTTTCAAGTAAATTGGACTTTAGCTCCCAACAGCTATCCCTTGTGCTAACAAGACTTATGGAAATTATGGCTCAATAGGAAACATATGGACCCACACATGCTGCCTTAAAAAAAACGTTTTAAATGAATGCATTGTTGGAGGTATCCTGATTTAATATTTATGTTGAAAGCCACTTCACAAATACTGCTAATAAATTCTTTATGAATTGTCTACATATTTAATTATCCATATCATTAATATGAAAATAAAATGTAATATGACTAATCAAACATATTCCCTAGAATATCCTGCATAACTATGATGCATTAATAAGGAAATGAGATTAATGTTACAAAAAAAAAAAGACGATTAAAAAAAAAATAAAGATTCAATCGCTGGAAGAAAGTTTTCTGCCGTGGTGTCGAATGTTTTGTGGATGTGACTCTTGGTTCAGATTGTCTTCTAGAGAACGTCCAATTGTCCTGTGAACAGAATATTTCCCATTTTCTCTGCAGCCGGACCTCGGGAAACAGTTCGGTTTGCCGCGTCTCTTGTCACCGTGGCAACCCCCGGGTGCATTCTATTTCCATGACAACATGAGGGACTCGGCGTTCTCATTGCCTTAGCAACTCGAGCCAGGTCTCTTACCGGCCTCCTCGGTTCTAGAAGGCAGGGAAGAAGGATCCACAGTCGCTGACACCGGATTAATTGGGACACAAATATGCACGCACTTCTCCTGTTCTGCAAGTAGCGAGAAGTCTTGCTCGGCTAGCGTTGGTTTCCCTCTTCGGACTTGGCCCGGTTTTGAGCGATGAGCGAGGGAAATGTGGAGAAGCCAAGTTTAAGGTTGGAAGCCGCTATCCAGGTTAGTGAAAGAGCAGCTTTTTAATTCCTCCCCTCGAATCCCTGCACCGGAGAATCCCTGCACCTTGTTTGTCTAATCACGCTTGGCCAAATAAAATATTCCAATTGACTAATTTCGAAGTAAAACAGGACTAAACTCACCCACTCCTACCTCTCAATATTCCATTCCTAGAGGAACACCTGCGAGGGGGGGCACAAAAGGGGGGGGGGGGGCAATACATTGAATCCTGAAGGCATAGTTGGGACGTTCAGCTTGGGTAGTGAAATAAGGAGGGTGGGAGCAGGTTAGTGGGCTCCCCTACCAGCTTTCTTTTCTGCACAAAATACAGCTGATGGAATGCTAATTTTGTTTTTAAAAAGACACTGTAATAACTTTAACTGACTTTATTCTATGGGTTTCAATTTTAGTGGTTCCTCGATGCAAATGCCAGTGTAATAATTAGAATATTGACCAATGAGTCAAGAATTCCAAATTCTACTCTCTCATGTCCCAAAGTTTGTTGGGAGTGTAATGAGCTGCAATATCTTTTACCTCAAAAAGTGTTGTGGGAAGAATGTAAGTGAAGGACAATCTACATATTAAGGTCTTGGTCTAGATTTAGGGCTTGAAAAAGGGAAATAGACTGTGGTTTCTTAAATAGTTTCAAATTAAATGGAGAAGCTCTAGGAACAAGATTAATTTCTCATGCTTTTTTCTACGTGGAACATTTATAAGAAAAGCTTGATGTCATGGCCAAATTAAATTGGAATGCAGGAAAGTTGTATCAAGTATTACAATAAATAGTTTATAGAAATCATGAGGCCATGCTTGGTAAAGATCCTGCATAGGTCAGTATCTTAAACTAGACAGTGATTTCATTATTTGTAGTTTTGTATATTGTAAACAAAGCTATAGTAGTTTGTCACTCAATTTATGGAAAAAGGGCAAAAAAATAGGTTAGTAGGCTTTATAAACCCACTCAAGTTTGTTTATTCAATAAAGCATGACTAAGTAAATTAACCATAGGTTAAGGCATTATGTGAACATGTTCTTATGCCTACTGTTATGATTCAGAGCCAGCCATATAATACAATGTTATTTCTTTTCAGACTATTGTAATCTAAAGAGCACTGATATTTATTGCATGGTCATAAGCTTTGCCAAAAGTTGCATGCTCTGATATTATTTAAAATATAATCAGTAACATCAGTAACAATTACTTTTTTTTTCCCCCTTGGAGTAAAATTGCCTTGGATTTTATGGAGTTGTCAACATTTTAAATACACTAGAGGGCAGTAAGATTTAAGGATTGAGAATAAAAAAACAAAAGAGTAGTGAGGGCAAGAAAATTGCTTTCCAAGTAACTAAACAATTAACAGCATTCTTTTATGCAAGTTTACTCAGGAAGCATGTTGTGCTTAATGGGACTCATTCCCAAATATGTACAGAAACTATTGCAGCTCTGGAATGCAATTTCATAGTGCTTTAAATTTTGCAATGATTTTTACTGAACTTACCTAAGACTTCTCAGTGAAATTCTGTAGAATTCAGATGCATACCATTCAAACTTCTCCTTTACTGGGTACAGTTCCATTGGGAATATAAAACTAGATCACCACAGAGGAAACTAAACATATATCATTTCCTAGAATAATTTGCAAAACAAATAATAACCCTGGAGGTTACATTATAATTTTAGCAGTATTCAAAATTTTTTAGAAAGGAAGCTTTTGGATTCTTCATACATCTTCCATTTTAAATAAGTGCAAATAAGTGTCAAGTCTCTCTCTCTCTCTAGTTCAGAATAAACATCTATAGGCTAGATCTGCTTAACCAGCATTCAGACTCTACCAGTATATTGTATAAACCCAGGAACTTCTAATAAAGCCAGCATTTTCAATAGAAATAACACAAGCAAGCTTTAGCTAATTGTGAAGGACTCCAAAGGAGCCAATTCTTACAGTACTTAAATTAGATTGCTCTTAGAAAAAGGGGACAAGATATCTTTTAAATGTAATTGAGCATTCTGCTACACAGTTAGTCCTCCATTTACAACAGTTCATGTCGTTTAAAGTTCAAGTTCAGAGTTCAAAGTTACAATAGCTTTAAAAATGTGACTGATAACAATTGTGCACACAATGACATTGCAGCATCCCCATAGTCATGTGATTTTCATTTGGATGCTTGACAATTGACTTATATTTATGACAGTTGCAGTGTCCTGGGATCATGTGATCTCCATTTGCAACCTTCTGACGAGCAAAGTCAATAGGGAAACCGGATTCACATGTTACTAATTTAGTCATAAAATGGAGCAAAACTCACTTAACAAATTTCTCCCTTAGCAACATAAATCTGGGACTCAGTTGTGGTTGTAAGTTGAGGACAACCTATACAACTATTTAACATAACAGCCAGTTTATGGTTCTGATTCAAGAATAGAGCATAAAACCTTTTATGTTGTAACTGGTTTAATATATCCTATTTGAAATGTAATACATTTGATAATAATGATGTGATCAGTTATCTATTGTGGTCGTAGAAAATGTCAGCTTTCTATTGTGCTAATCTACAAACTAACAACCGGAGAACCGGTAGTGGAAATGTTGAGTAGTTCAGAAAACCGAAAAATATCACCTCTGACTGGAGATTTTACAGTATCCTTCCCCTGCCACGCCCACCAAGCCACACCCACAGAACTGGTAATAAAAAAATTTGAACCCCACCACTGAGTAGCATGTTGTATTTATTTATTTATTTATTTGTTTGTTTGTTTGTTTGTTTGTTTGTTTGTTTGTTTGTTTGGTTTGTCAATTGCTTACAAGATAATAGATATAAATAAAAATATAGTTATGAATACATGGATACATATAAGAACCCAAATGAGAAATAATTCACTTATTGTTCAGTGTAACTAACAGAATAGGTTAATTATATAAGCTATGACTAAGTGAACAATTGGTAAGTATGTCATGGGAACATCACCTCAAAGTTACACAAGGTTTATATACTTATTGGTGGGTAGCACTTTCTTTCACTTTTTATGAATGGACAGTGTTCGCTGATACTTCGACCCGATTGATTTTTTTTCCCACAGCTGCCCCATTTGTGCCAGCCTCTCCGACTGCAAAGGGAGCAGCTCTCTCCATGGTCCCTTTTCAGAGGCTCTGTAGTACAGCTGTAACTCATTACGAAGCTAATTTTTTTTAATCCGTGACTTTGCTGATAGGCAGCTTGACTGTTACAGTTATACAACTGGCATTTTTGCAACTCTCATATTTTTTTTTATATTCAAACACAGCATCTGTTATGTTAAAAGGCAGAAATGCTAAAATGATTTAGAATGAACGGTACCAGTTGCTACAGGGAGATGATTCCCTTACAAAACTATGTATTCATCAGGGTTCTTTTTCCTGCAAGTTTTACAACTTTAACTATCATGTGTGTTATGTTGTTAGTGCAATGTTTCTCAATTTCAGCAACTTTAAGATGTATGGACTTCGAGTCCCAGAATTGCCCCGGCAGATTGTGGGATTTGAAATCCACACATCTCAAAGCTGCTGAGATTGAGAAGCACTGATGTATTGTAGTATTTAATTAGATCATAATCTTTGGGTTGTTTCTTTACAGTTATCTTTCACATTTGAGAAAGATTAAGTGATCAAATAAAATGTTCAATCTGTCCCCATCCCATATCAAGAATGACACCAGAAAATATACACTGATTTTACAGATGGGTATATAATGACAGTTCTTTTTCATGATAGGACAATAAGCAGATAATACATCTATGACTATATATATGTGTGCAAACACAATGAGTACATTCCTAATACAACATGCTTCTACGTTTCTCAGGGATAGTATTATTTCAACCTATTGAGACAAGTGAAATATCATGTGCAAAAGCAAAATATAGCAGAGATCAGACCTGGATAACAAACTACACCTAATTTGAGTCCAAGTTTGCAATTACAACAAAACAAACAATATTGACAGAGAGTTCTAGCATATAGTGGTGTCTAAGCAAGAAATCAATGAACTGTTGATTTTGCATATATCAAATCCTTCTCTTTAGCCTCTAAACACAAAACACATCCACTTTTTCTCCCTTCTCCAATTTTGGTAATTTGTTAAGAAATTACCCCAGGCATTCTGTTGTAGAGCAGCGGAATAACCTGAGGCAAACACGGAGCGAACTTCAGCTTTTTACTTTATTGAAACTAGAAAGGGTTGCCATGGCTGCTGTGCTAACAAGGCAGCCAGCTGGTGGACAACAGCTGATGCTGTTTGACAGCTCTCTTTTATAGCCGGCTGTCAAACGGCATCAGCCAATAGGAACGGTCCATGTTCCCGCTGGAAACACAGACCAGAGTGAAGACTTCAGCTTTAGTCTATTGTGAACGCTACACTCCTTTCCCCCAGCACAGAGCATGCGTAGTCTCTAAGATAGTTTGGGCGCTTGCACAGACGGCCAGATCTTGTGAGTCCCATCGAAGTTGCTGCTGGAAGGAACTTCTCTGCTTGCTGCACAACTTCTGGTGCCAACGAAGTTGGTGTCTCGGCTTCAGGTGTCTCAGGACGAGGGACCAATGGTGGATCAGGTAGGCTTGCATTCTTATCGGGCCCGATGGAAGTTTCTGTGTGCACCGGACGCCGTTCAGTGTTAGGGATGTCTTGAGGGCCCTCTGCAAATGTGCTCCAACGTCTTCTAAGCCGGTCGATGTGGTGACGCCAGATGCGCCCGTCTTGCAGTAGGACCCTGTAAGACTTAGGACCAGTTACTGCCACAATTTGCCCAGGCATCCATAAAGAGTGTCCTGCATAGTTCCAGGCATAGACCTGGTCATTCTCAGTGAAATCCCTTGCCTGGCTTTTGACCCTAAGGGTGTGCCTGGGGCATAGTGTGGATGGAGTCTATCTAGAGTGGTACTCAGGCATCTACCCATGAGAAGTTCAGCTGGAGACTTATTAGTAGTGGCACAGGGGGTTGTGTGCTGGGTTAGGAGGTACTTAGCGAGCCTAGAGTGCCAATCTATAGGCCCGAACCTTTCCAGGGCTTCCTTAACTAACCTGACTGCCCTTTTAGCCAGGCCATTACTGGCAGGGTGAAAAGGAGCTGTAAGTGTGTGCCTTATTCCTAGGTTGGCTAGGAAAACTTCAAACTCACATGAAGTAAACTGGGGGCCGTTATCAGACACAATGGTGTCAGGGAGGACATGGGTAGCAAATACCCTTGAAAGAGTCTTAGTGACAGCTTCTGAAGTTGTGGTGGTCATCAAGGTCAGTTCCACCCATTTAGAAAAAGAATCAACCATTACCAAGAATGTGCGCCCATGAACAGGGCCAGCCAAATCAATATGTACACGGGACCAAGGGGTCCCAGGATCTTCCCACCTGCCTGGGGTGGATGTGGGTAGAGCAGGTCTGGTAGCCTAGCATGGCTGACAAGCATTCACCCAACTAGTAATCTGAGCATCCATGCCTGGCTACCACACATAACTGCGAGCCAAGGCCTTCATCCTGACAATGCCAGGATGGCCCTCATGAAGGACCTTTAAAACTGAGTTCTGCAATTTAGAAGGGATATCTACCCTAGTTCCCCAGAGTAAACAGCCTTCCAAAGAAGATAGTTCCTGCTGGTGACTTTTGAAAGGCAGGAATTCAGGGGCATAAGGAATCACTGGCCACCCCCTTCCCACCCAGTCAAGAACTTGGGTGATTACCTTGTCCCTGGAAGAGTGGGCAGCGAAAGCAAGGGCAGTTATAGGGAATTTGAGATTGTTGATCTGCAAAACAGCGTTTGTTGGTGCAGGATCCTCCACAGGAACAGGTAGTGGACAGCGACTGAGAGCGTCAGCGTGGCATAGACTCTTGCCAGGGCGATAAGTGTATAGAAATAGGCAGCCAGAAATAAGGTCCACCTGGTTATTCTTGGAGACAAAATCTGAGGGGTTTGTCTTTCACCAGACAGAAGGCCTAACAAAGGTTTGTGATCAGTGATCAGCTCAAAATAGTGTCCACACAGAAACTCATGGAATTTTTTTACAGAAGCAACTGTAGCCAAAGCCTCCTTGTCAATTTGGCTGTAGTTGTGCTTGGTTGGGGAGAAGGTTCTGGAGAAAAAGGCAATGGGTGCTTCAGAACCATTAGGCAGTCTATGACTTAAAACAGCACCTAAGCCAAAAGGAGAAGCGTTTGCTGCTAAAACTAAAGGTAAATATCTATTAAAGTGAATCAGGACAGCATTGGATGTAAGTCATGATTTGACAGAGTGGAAGGCATGGGCTTCCCTAGGTCCCCAGTGCCTGGGGGATTGCTTGTCTAAGAGTCTGTGCAGAGGCTCAGCCATGGAAGCTTTATGAGGCAAGAAGGAAGCGTAAAAGTTAAGAAGTCCTAAAAAAGCCTGGAGCTCAGTCTTGTTAGTTGGCGTGGGTGCCTTGTGAATAGCCCTTACTTTGGATTCGATTGGGTGAATACCAGAAGCGTCAATTTTGTATCCTAAAAATTCTACCTGAGGGGTGGCAATAGTGCACTTGTCTTTCTTTAGTTTAAGGCCATGCTGTCTGAAATGGTCAAGGACTCCTCTGACTCTTTGCAGGAACTGAGGCTTGTCAAGGGCAGATATTAAAATGTCATCAAAGTATGGAACTATGCCTGGTAATCCTTGGATAAGCCTTTCTATTAAGGATTGAAAAATCCCTGGGGCTACACTTATGCCAAATTGGAGGTGCTTACATTTAAAAGCGCCCCTGTGTATTACAATAGTTTGTAGTTCAGTGGTTGTGTCATCAACAAGGAACTGTTGGTAGGCCTGTAACATGTCTAATTTAGCGAAAATGGTTCTTGGCTCAAAAGAATGTAGAAGGTGCTGGATAACAGGGACTGGATAGGCGTTGATCTGTAAATATCTGTTTAATGACGTCTTGTAATCAGCGCAGATTCTCACGCTCCCATCTTTCTTCAAGGGTGTCACTATTGGGGTTTCCCATTTTGCGAAGTCCACAGGTTCCAATACACCTTGTTTAATTAATTTATCCAGTTCAATGTCTAATTTGGGGCGGATTGCAAATGGTATCCTTTGAGGCTTTAAATGGATTGGTACTGCCTGAGGATCCACGTTGAAAGATATTGGAGTCCCTGAATAACAGCCAAGCCCTTCGCTGAATACATCAGCATAGTCATTAAACAAGGTATCCACTTCAGCATTTGCAATAGAGTAGATTCCACTTATGTGGAGGCAAGGGCAGGGAACCAGTCCAACTCCAACAGGCTAGGGAGAGCACCATCCGCTACCACTAAAGGCAAGTGACCTTTAAAATTTTGAAATTGTACAAAAAACTTGCCTTTTCCAATGACTGGGATGGTTCTGCCCCTGGTAGTCGCAAAGGGTTAACTGGCAGTCAAGAAGCTTCTTCTTAGCCATTCTGGGAAGTAGTTGTTTCAATGTGCTCCAGGAGATGATGGACAGTGCTGAGCCTGTGTCAACTTCTATTCTGCAAGGTTTCCCTTCTATAGAAACAAAAACACTGATTTTGTTAGAGCCTTTGTTAGTCAGCTTGGCTTGATAGCAGGTAAAACAGTTTTCAACTTGGTTTTGGTGGGTTGTCTGAGGCTTTTGGGTAAAAATCTTTCCTGCTTGACAGACCCTGGCTAAATGACCCTTCCTTTGGCATTTTAGACAAATGGCATTCCTGAACTTGCAGAATGCCCTGATGTGGTTTCCCCCACAGCTTTGACAAATGGGCTGAGGCCATGGAGGTAGATTGGGGTTTGGCCTATATTCCCCTTGACTGGTTTTTTGCTGCCTGAGGTGATTTACATCATTAGCTCCTTCAGAACCTTCTGATAAGGCTTCATTGTAATGAATGGCTGAGCTGCCCTGACTAATTGGATTTCCCTGAATTTCTGCTGTTGAAAGCACAGATAATTCAGCAGCTTGGGACTCTTCAACTGCTACCTTAAGAGTTAAATCTCTTTTAGCCAAAAGACATCTTTGTAGCCTTAAATCCCTGACTCCACAGACTAGTTGGTCCAGTAACATGTCTTCCAGATAGTCTCAAAACCCACAATGCAAAGTGACTGTTCATAGGGCAGCCATATATCCACTAATAGTCTCTCCCTCAGCTTGAACCCGTCTCCTAAAAGCATGACGTCTGGCAATTTGGGATGGCTTAGGGGAATAGTGGTTGGAAAGAATTTCTTGCAATTCTTCCCATTGAACAGTCTTTACTGAACAGGGAGCCAGTAATGCCGTAGCAGTGTTAAACACTGTGGCTCCGCAATAACTTAAAAAGTAGGACTTCTTCCTATGGTCGGAAATGTCAGCAAGGTCTGTGGCATGTAGAAAACAGTCAAATCGGTTCCTGTAGGACTCCCATGTTTCCGCTGTCGGTCTGAAAGGCGGGAATGCAGGGCTTGAAGTCATCTCGACTCAGCGGTGCTGGATCTTTTGAAATTCGCGCTCGCGAATAGTGACAATAGCTCTTAAAGTGACTTCAGCTCAGTAGTGACTTTGGCTCTTTTTATAGTGACTTCACTCAGTGATTCTTTGCCCAGTTGCCTCTTATATGTATCCCGTCCTCGTTGCCAGTGTTGTAGAGTGGCAGAATAACCTGAGGCAAACACGGAACGAACTTCAGCTTTTTACTTTATTGAAACAATAAAGAGTTGCTGCGGCTGCCGCGCTAACAAGACAGCCAGCTGGCGGACAACAGCTGATGCTATTTGACAGCTCCCTTTTATAGCTGGCTGTCAAACGGCATCAGCCAATAGGAACGGTCCGTGTTACTGCTGGAAACGGTCCGTGTTACTACGGACCGGAGTGAAGACTTCAGCTTTAGTCCATTGCGAATGCTACACATTCAGTATTCACATGAGTAGAATAATGGCTATGTTTGTATGCTAGTTATCAGAAGGAGATGTGTTTCTTACCTTTGTCGGATGATGATTCTGACTTGTGCTTGGGTTTCAAACAAGTTCGTACCACTTTGGGAGAACTGGTAGTTAACTTGCCAAGAAGTTTGGTGAACTGGTTGTTGGAAAAAATAATTAGGGCAGAGAACCAGTTGTTAAATTATTTGAATCCCACCACTGGATTCAATGTATTAAATTACATTCAGTGAACACTTGGTTTGCCATATTATTTCTGTCACACTGCATACAGAATGGCTTTCCTAACCCTTCTCTTCTGATTTTTAAATTCTCGCTTTTAAAAAAAAATATTTTATACTGATATACAATCTGTACCTTTTTACACTTTACACATTTTAGCTTTTTACTTTATTTTTCTTCCTAATAACTGCACCCCAATCCCTTAGGCTGCCCTGTGATAATAAAAACCCAATTTGATTTGTTACCTTTATCATTTTAAGGGAGGTAATAAAAATCCAAGAAACTGAAGAGTTTATTAAAGACAAAATTCAGAGTTACATAAGCACTTAAAGCACATTGCCACCAGCCTCTTGACTTTTTTTTTAATTTCCAGGAGAGTTTTTTAAACACAGTAGTAGTTCAGTAGCACTACTGTGTTTTATTTATTTATGTATTTTTAAACTTCAAAGGCAGCAACAATTGTGATAGTGCTCAAAAAATTCTTATATTCCTATAAACATAGTAGAGGTGCATCAGTAGAAGTATCATTGTCATTGCATTATTACACAGACAGACACCTGGATAGCTTTATCAACAAGAAGAGAAATGTTTCTATTCACTATAATCTGCTTAAATACCAAATATCATCTTCACAAGAGAGTCATAAATTGCTAGCATCTCCTGGGATAAATTAAACTCTTCTTCTGTACTAGAACAGAACTTTAAAGGCATAATGCACCAGGAATAATATATTTCAAATAGCAGCGATATTGCTATTTGTCCAAAAAATATACTCTCTGAAATATATTATTTACAGATAAAAATAAAATCTAGAGCAGTGGTAGTCAACCTGGTCCCTACCACCCACCAGTGGGCGTTCCAGCTTTCATGGTGGGTGGTAGGGGTTTTGACCCCTACTTTATAAATCACCATTACTGCGGAACTGGTGGGCAGTTAAAAATTTTTACTACTAACAGAGATACAAAAGTGGGCGGTAGGTATAAAAAGATTGACTACCCCTGGTCTAGGCTTCTGTATGGATATGGGTCTTACAGCTCCTGGTTTTAAATTTGAGGCTGGTCCATTCTGATTGGTTGGGAGCCTGGACCTGTGTTCATTGGACTTGGAGTTTGATTGATTGGTGTTTCTGGTTTCTTCTGTCTGTTTTGTGGCTTTGATTGGCTGGCAACACTCTGTTCCTGTGTTGGAGGCTTTCAGTGCAGCTTGGCTTCGTGTGAAAGGACGGCTGCTATCCATTAGGAAGCTAGGTTTCACCTGGGTGCCTGGTGGGGGGGGTGTTTGAATTGGAGGCATCAGAGGGAGTCTGTTTGTGCTCAGGTGTTTGTCTGTTTTGTGGTGTGGAGATCTTTCTATTTGAGAGTGCAGGCTTCCAAATGATTGACAGTCTGCTGGAATCATCTCTTCTATTCATGCTTTCAGGTCTTTTTTCAATCTCTATGGCTTCTCTGATGATTCTG
>BLBF01000053.1:3068059-3091539 GCA_015471245.1 Laticauda colubrina
GACACACCATATACCAGAAGAAAACACACACCAACCGCTACCTCAACACCCAATCCCACCACCACCCAGCACAGATAAATTCCGTGGCTAAAACACTAATTACCAGAACCAAACGCCTGGCAGATAAAACACATATAAAGACTGAACTATGCGCCATGACTGAAGTATTGACAGCCAATGGCTTCCACAAAAACAAAATCACCAGCTTGATCCACAAAAACACACCAAGACATAACAGAGACGTAGAAGATCAACAGACCTATGGAACAGCTGTCTTGCCCTACATAAGAGGTACCACAGATAAAATCAGTAAGATACTACACAGGCATCACATCAAGACTGCCTTCAAAACAGACAAAAAAATAGCAGCCATCCTTAGAAACCCCAAAGACAAAATTGACCCGGAAAACCAAGGCATAAACGAAGTTCCCTGTGCATCATGCCCCGCAACATACATTGGACAGACCAATAGAAGAATAAGTACCTGCCTGGATGAACACAAAAATGCAGTAAAAAAGCTGGAACACACCTCATTAGTCCAACACATGAAAACCACAGGTCACAACATCAACTTCAGTGGCACTAAAACCCAAGCCACTATAGAAAACCCCAACCACAAAATCATCAGAGACGCCATAGAGATTGAAAAAAGACCTGAAAGCATGAATAGAAGGGATGATTCCAGCAGACTGTCAATCATTTGGAAGCCTGCACTCTCAAATAGAAAAATCTCCACACCACAAGCCAGGCAAACACCTGAGCACAAACAGACTCCCTCTGATGCCTCCAGCTCAAACACCCCCCCATCAGGCACCCAGCTGAAACCTAGCTTCCTAATAGATAACAGCCATCCTTTCACATGAAGCCAAGCTGCACTGAAAGCCTCCAACACAGGAACAGAGTGTTGCCAGCCAATCAAAGCCACAAAACAGACAGAAGAAACCAGAAACACCAATCAATCAAACTCCAAGTCCAATGAACACACACCTAGACTCTTAACCAATCAGAATAGACCAGCCTCGAATTTGAAACCAGAAGCTGTGAGACCCACATCCATACAGAAGCCTGATGATGGCAGATGAGATTCTGCTGAAACGTTGCTACAACTTTAACAGCACTACAATGACGTGGGATAATACCCGAAGGAAGCTGAACAGCATACATGTAAGTACCCGCGAAAGCTTAAAAAAACAAATATGCTTACAATATGCATACAATAATATACCAGATAATATATACCCTAACTGATTCAGTTTATGTATAAAATAAGATAGCCTCATGTTTTAGTATAGGCAAATGAATGTATTTCTTTAAAAACAGTGTTCTTATATCTATTTATTTAGCTTAATTACCACAGATAAGAATGTTGCTATAATAAATACCAAGTGAATATCAACAAGGAACATGAACATTCTTCAGTATATTACATGTGTTTTGGCATAGATAAAAAGTAAAAAAATAAAAGAGCCCTCTAAAGCCAAAAGCACAGGAATTTACCTTGTAAACATTTATAAATTGGTCAACTAGCATAAATGAGTTGAAAACAACTGTTATGTTTTATGGTACAAAAATTATGAAATGGGCAAAATATTTAAAGGAAAATATGTCTTTAAAAACAGAGGTAGATTCTGAATGTCTTCATCTGGTCTCTTAGACTAATCTGTGATGAAATCCCTTTGCTTTTTTTGGGGGGGGGGGTAAACAATCTGAGTTTTCCTTCAAAAATGCTTTAGAATCAAAGTACAAATCTGTAATATTTTGTCTAAAATATTTTTCTAAAAGGAATTCCTGTCTGGTACTGCCAAAATATTCTTTTTTACTGATCATTAAAAGTGTAATAGTTACAATTAAATAGGTACTGTATGACATACGCAACATGAGGAGCAGAGGTGGGATTCTACCAGTTTGCACCTATTTGCTAGAACCTGTTATTAACATTCTGAGCAATTTGGAGAACCGGTTGTTAGAAGAAATTACTGGCCTTATCCTGTAAGGAAGGCAGGAAGGAAACATTCTGGTGTTGCTTACAGAAACTGCCTCTCTGTTAACCCTCATTACATTCTTGGCAGGACTAGACTTCCTGTCTCTGGAACTTCTCTGGAGTTTTTTTCCCCTTCTCTGCTAGTACTTTGCTTGTGTGGAGTGACCATTTAAAATTACATTGGCACTGAAAAATGTTACTTATGACCATTTTTCACACTTCCAACTGTTGCAACATCCCCACAGTCATGAGAGACCAGGCAAGGAGATGCGTGCTTCAATGTGAGTGATATTGAGTTGGCCTCACCCAGCCAATAACATGACCACCAAGCCATATCCACCCAGTCACATGACCACCAAGCCACGCCCACCACCTAAGCCATGCCCACAGAACCAGTTGTTAAAAATTTGAATCCCAACCCTGATGAGGAGATAAATTGTTTGCCCTTTCTGCTTTCTTTCTTTCTTTTTTAAATAATAATCTGAGTTTTGTCTAGTATTTTCTGGAATTCTCTCATCTAATTACTTACTAGTCCTGACTCCACCAAAAACTGAAACACCCCTAACTATGGCATGAGCATGCTCTATTAGCCTTTTGTATATGACATATTCATTTTTCTCATCCTTAGTTCATAGCTGTAGCAAAGTCTTTACATATTCCAAGTTTAAAGTAATATTTTTACTGTGATTAAGGTTAGGATGCTGCATCAATATGATGATAAAGGGCTGGGATCTGAATGGCCTTGTACAATGTCTAAACTCATTCCTTTCAATGGGTTTAGATAAGCTGAATGCATACTAAATTGAGAGGGTAAAAGCTGAGCTATGATGCTGGGTTTACTCCCAGGCTTGCAAAGTTCTCTAGCTCCACATCTTGCTAGTCATATGTTAAATGTTGCTGAATGGGAAGAGCAATACTAAATTCAGTACTCCAGCAACCATAGAAACCTAGAGAAAGAGAGAGACTTCACACACTTGTAAGCAGTATATCTTCACTCATAGATATGGAGGAGTGTTTCCAAGTAGTCCATCTTCTATCAGTGGCTGACTAAAATCCAACATGATTTTTAGCCTGGCTTTGATGTTTGAGTGTATTTCAGACCCTAGAAGATACAGTGCTGCATCCCAGAGCAAGCAGAGATGACAAAGCATTGACTGTGCGAGCGGAAGGAGAAAAGGCTGCACCTGTAACGATCCCAGCCAGAATTCGACAGATTATTACACAAAGCTTATCTGATCCATCATCCTCAGGTACTGTCTTAAATTGGACATCTCTTTAGCAGTTAATGTGTGTGGATTCAAATGCAGTGAAATGGCAGGAAGACTGAATCTCATAAATTGATACTAGGAATGGATTGACTTCGTAACCGGATGTGTTCTGGATAAGTTGTTCCAGTACCTCCCAGAATTTCCTTCACAAATGTGAAAAGATTGCTCGTCATCTATTCTTTCCAGTAAAATATTTAGTTTCCTCTGGTTCCAAGGCAGAGTATCAATTAAGTGGCTGTCAACTTGGAAACGTGACTGGATCCATTTCCACACTGTCAATCCCAATCACTCCTTAAATGAGCATAAGCCATTTCTGTGATAGTTCACAATGATCCTGATTACACAAAGAGATGAGTAGTACTCCCTCCACTTGACCAACGAGGGAGTGTAGAAATTGGCTAACATTACATGTCAGTTCTATTGTGGAAAGACAAAACATGTTGATGCTCAGTATCCATCACATATTTTATAGTCATTAGCAAAATAGTTTTAGTGCACAACTACTTCTCATTTATTTTTTTTACAGGAAGGCTAAAGGAGTTGTGATAAGAGGTTTTGTGAAACTGGAAACAGCAAACTCTTTCAGGGGCTCTTTCAAGAAGAATGTGTATTCAAAATAAGGAAGCAAGTCTTCATATACCATAGACCTGGAGGCTGGGTTGATATTTTTTTTCCAGGCTTAGTTTTTCTTAGGTCCTCAATTTTGCAAATTTCAGAAACTATGTGAAAATGTCTATGGACATTTAACATCATTTCATGTGCATTTCTCTGTAGGTATGCATTCTTGTGAACATCTTTTCTACTATATTCATTTTCAAGTTATTCTATATTCAATTTGTTCTATAAATTGAGGTTGCTTTGATGTAGTCTGTCTAATCAAGTTCTGATGCAACAGATTTATCATCCATCTCGATTTATGTCAAATATTTGCTAAATCCAAAATGCTAGCTTATTCTTTTTGATGTTAAGTACTGGTGTTCAAATCTATTTACTATTGGCATTACATTGCTAAGATAATTGTCCGTGTTCCTGCTTCCTAAAAACAAGAGTATGTGGTGTTTGTGTATATGCATAAAGTTACACCTCCAAATAAAATAACAATGCTGCATTGATTTCAAACCATTAATTGATTGACTTGCCATAATCTATTTATGAATGTTTCCAGATTTACAAAAAACAGACCTTCCAGCCAATATGCAAGAAGAAAACCGCTTATTGCAAAAGGAACTTTCTCGCCTCGAGGACCTGTTGGCACACACTCGTGCAGAGAAGGATGAGTTGGCTAGTAAATATCAAGCTATTAATGAAAGGGTAAGAATTAGATATGTAACTTAATAAAGTAATTTTTGAATGATGATTTATTGATAGAAGTGGAAACCTACATTCAAGTAATCATAGATGTTTACTGGTTGTGAGCATATTTCATGTATAACACATAGGGAGGGAGAGATAAAAATGAAGGAGTATGTACAAAATATATATTATGTGTATGTATGTATCAGTAGAAATTTTGCATTTCAACATTTTTTTCAAGGAGATAGTAATTTAAGTTCTGCCATGTCTGGTGGATTGATATGACTTCTAAATGAAAGTCTTATGGGTGGGAGAGCTATGATATGAAAGGTGGTTAGTAATTTAAATAGTATTTTAGATTTTAAGAAATCAGATTGCTGCAGTCAAAATTACAGTCTGTGATGGTCATGTCTGTATATACAGTAGGTTTGCCATATTTTTTCAGAACATATAAAATTGTGCAGGACGAGAAATTAATTCAAATTTTGTTTTAAGTTACCAGCTGAATTATAGGAAACATAAGAATATTAAAGAACATCTTTCTTTAAATTAAATTAGAGACAAAATAAACTGCTAATAAACTAGCACAGCAGAATAAGTCTTGAGGGTTGAATACTGTTTATATTTGCATTTGTCCTCTTTTTTTTCTAACAGATTAACTCTGTATTTTTAAGCATTTGCATTAATTGATATAATGGATGTGGCATATATTTATACAATTCTAAAATTATGTTTTCATTTGAATGATATCTTTGGCAGAGCGTCTCCATTTCCATGAATAAATGTGTTCTTTCTGAGATACAGTGTTTTTAAAAGAAGCTAACTATTTTTTTAAAATTTGTTTTGATCTTTTGAGATGGTACAAGAAAAGTTCTGACTGAGTGAATTTCCCATACTGGATAAGCCAAGCAAATAATTTTCAAGAAAAAAAAGTATATCTGTCCTTAAGTGGGCATAACATAAATAATTGTGGCATGATTGCAGAAATGAATAAGTTCATGATCACCCCCTGCACCATCTATCTGCCCATGTGCATGTGACCCAGCGTTTGCTGCGCATCTCTGCACATGCACATGTGTCTCCCATGTACCCCCTGTGCATGCCACCAGATACCCGACAATCAGCTGTCGGGCGTTGGTGGTGCGCACACATGCACAGTGGGCTTCTTCTGGGCAAGCTCTTGCATTCTGGGGGAAATGGCTCTGCGTGCCACTTCTGGCACATGTGCCATAAGTTTGCCATCATGGATATATGGATTGTTTGAATATGATACTTCTCAAAGAAAATTCATTTTAGCAAAATCTTTGAAAGTCCTTCTGGAAACAGACCTGTTGTTTATTGTCAGAAAAGTGGTAAACCATTTTTTTCACTCATGAAACTGGATCCTGACACATTGTACTTACATAACTTTTAAGAAACCAGCCCCTGATTTTTTGCTATTCTGTACGCAGAACCTTGTTTTGCCAATTGGATCACAGCAGGTATTTATTTCTGTAGCTGCAGCAAGCACAAGGAACAGAGGAGGAAGGAAGCATGGCATTCCTGCAGATGAGACAGCAGCTTAAATCGGATGAAAAAGCACATAAGCGTAAGATGCAAGCCTTCCAGGATGGGCAACAGCATCAGGCTCAGCTAGTACAGAAGATGCAAAATAAGGTGAGTGGAATTACTTCTGTCAGTTGTGCCTATAACAGGATCCTTTTGATGCAACAAATAAGGAGTTTATAAGCTTATGATCTTTTTGACGGAGTTCATAAGGATTAAACATATTGAGGGTTTGTGCTGTAGTTCTTCATTAATTTGGAAGGTCCTCTGTTGAACAGTCAGAATACAGACTCCTAGCAGTTCTGGCTTCCTTCTGTTGCAGTGCTTGCAAGCATCGGAGTAACATTCATGATTACATTTGACCTGCTGCTATTTTCTTTCTCACCCAGTTTAACATCAAGAAGGACAGGCAAGTCATCCAAATTACTCATCATGACACTATGTTCAATTTTGCAAGCCATCAGAAACCTTAATACGAGAGAGATGAATCTGAATCTCGGATGAGTGATGGATTGGATGAAGGCAAACGTTAATCTAAAGGATAACTTAGTCTAATTTACATAAGGTTTCCTTCTACAAGATCAGAATTGGAGATGCTTCCTGATCTTTGTTTATGAATGTGCAGATTTTATTTATTTATTTAGCATATGGCATCAGAGGTCATGCAATCACTAATATACAAATTTAGTTTCAATAAAGTGTCAGTAAATATACTGTGTGTGTATGTGTATGTACCATAATAAAATCACCATAATATGAAGCCATAGAATTGCAATGGGATAGATGTGTTTCTAATTTGATACTTTAGGAACAGATGGTAACAAGTTAATAATAATTTTCTCATGAAATATAATAGTTAATAAATAATAATATAGTGTTTCTTATTAGTTATTAATGAATGAGTTAATAATAATTAACTTATTAGGTTGATGCGCCCTGTTATGTTTATTATATTTATTTCTGGGGAATGTGTTCGTTGTTTTTTGCAAGTACATCTTCCATCTCTCTTAAACGGGGGCCAAAGAAGGAGCGTTCACGTCGTGGTCCCTGTCAGGAATTTCTCCTGCGAATCCTTCTACCACACTACACAACTACTAGTTCATTACAATGGCTACCAACGACCGATCTGTTGATGAGCGCCAGCGTCATAAACATGGGTCCTTATCAGGACCGGCCCTGAGCATCATCTCATCCAACATTGAAGGTCTCACAGGTACCAAGCAGGATCTTCTGGCTAACCTGTGTATAAAGAACAATTGTGACATTCTTTGTCTGCAGGAGACACATCGTGGGTCTTCACGTACTCGTCCACGCATCGATGGCATGACCCTCATAGCGGAAATACCACATGACCAGTATGGCAGCGCAATTTTCGCACGCAATGGCCTGATTGTGGATAAGTTCTCTATGTCAGACACGGACAACATTGAAGTCCTAACCATTGGGCTTATGGGGATTTCTGTAAGCTCCATCTATAAACCTCCAACTCAGACTTTCTGCGTACCTCCAGGAGTTACCGATGGCCGTGTTAATGTGGCCATTGGTGATTTCAACAGTCACAACACCATCTGGGGATATGGAGAAACCAACGAAGACGGCGAACTTGTGGAGAACTGGTCTGATGCAAACCAGTTGTCACTTATTCATGATGCAAAACTTCCCTCCTCCTTCAACAGCTGTAGATGGAGACGTGGCTACAACCCTGATCTGGTGTTTGTATCAAACAATATCGCTCAACAGTGTGAGAAGGTTGTGCTTGATCCTATCCCACACACCCAACATCGACCAATTGGGCTGAAGGTGAATGCAGCTATCACTCCCCGCACAGTTCCCCTTTGTAGACGTTTCAACCTGAGGAAAGCAAACTGGGAACAGTTTGCCGCAGACTTGGATTCATATCTTCAGGACCTGCCTGCCCTTCCTACCCACTACGATACCTTTGTAGAGTTGATCAAGAAATCATCAAGGAAAAATATCCCACGAGGATGCCGTACAAGCTATACACCAGGCTTGACAGATGACTCCAAGGTGCTGTACAACGAATACGTCAGGCACTTTGAGAATGACCCCTTCAGTACTGACACACTTGAATGTGGGGAAAACTTGACCACTGCCATTATGGATAGCAGACGGAGGAAGTGGCAGGAATTCATTGAATCAACAGATATGACCCACAGCAGCAGGAAAGCTTGGAAAACGATTCGCATCCTTGGGAACGACTCTACGAAATCCCAACCAAGGCCTCAAGTCACTGCTGACCAAGTCGCTCACCAACTACTTGTGAACAGTCAGGGTAACCCTAACCACCACCCAAGAAGAGCCAAGCTCCCCCAAAATGCTGCGACAGCTTCCCAAGGGCCATCTGACTTCACAAGACCTTTCACCATGAATGATCTGTGTGGTGCTACCAAAGCAATGAAGAGTAATAAGGCAGCTGGGTTAAATGATATCCTCTGTGAGCAGATCAAACATCTTGGACCTGTTGCACTCCAGTGGCTGCTTGACATGCTGAACAAATGTCTGAGTGACAACACCTTGCCAAAGCTATGGAGGAAGTCCAGAGTAGTCGCCTTACTCAAACTAGGCAAAGACCCAGCCAGCCCAAAGAGTTACAGACCTATCTCCCTGCTCTGCCACACGTACAAACTCTTTGAAAGGCTCCTACTCAACCGTATCGCCCCCTTTGTAGATGAGCTCCTCATTCCTGAACAGGCAGGCTTCAGGCCAGGAAAGTCCTGTACTGGCCAACTGTTGAATCTCACACAGTACATCGAAGATGGGTTTGAGGAAGGGCTGATAACTGGAGCAGCTTTTGTTGACTTCTCTGCGGCCTACGATACAGTGAACCATAGGATTCTTACAAGGAAAGTCTTTGAGATGACCAAGGATGTCAAGCTGACACAATTGATCCAGAACTTGCTTTCAAACCGGCGGTTCTATGTGAATCTGAATGGTACCCACAGCAGATGACGGAGACAGAAAAACGGTCTCCCGCAAGGAAGCGTCCTTGCCCCGCTTCTTTTCAACATCTACACGAATGACCAACCAATCCATCCAAGTACAAGGAGCTACCTGTATGCCGATGATCTCTGCATTGCCTCACAGAAGCAATCCTTTGAAGAGGTGGAAAAAGCACTCAGTGATGCTCTGGCAGGTCTAACTCCTTACTATGCCGCAAATCACCTACGTGCAAACCCGGAGAAGACTCAACTTAGCGTCTTCCACCTTAAGAACAGAGATGCTAACCGACAACTGAGGGTCAGATGGTATGGAAAATGGCTTAAACACACCAATAAGCCGATCTATCTAGGTGTCACACTGGATCGTTCCCTTACTTACAAGGAGCACATTGCCAAGACAAAGGCGAAAGCTGGAGCAAGGAACAGCATATTGAAGAAGCTTGCTAATACAAGATGGGGAACAGATGCCAAAACTATCCGCACCACAGCTCTTGCTCTATGCTTCTCCACTGCCGAATATGCAGCCCCTGTCTGGTGTAGGTCATCCCATGCTGCAAAGATCGACCCAGTCCTGAATGCAGCTTGCAGAGTTATCTCTGGATGTCTGCGTCCAACAAGAGTAGATGACCTTTACTTACTGTGTGGTATTGCTCCACCACACATCAGGCGAGAGGTCTCAGCACAGATGGAGAAAACCAAGCAAGAAGTTAACCCTCGCCACCCACTCTACAATCGTGAACCGGCTAAAAAGAGACTCAAATCCAGACGCAGTTTTCTCCATTCAACCGAATCCCTTGATGACACCGCCCACGGTCGAAGGATTACCCTATGGTCCAACCACCTCCAGTCTGTGACGCATCAGCTCTCCTATGAACCAAGTGAATCACTTCCTCCGGGTTCAAGTGAGGCATGGCCCATCTGGTCATGCCTGAATCGCCTACGGACAGGAACAGGACGATGCAAAGTCCTCATGCAGAAATGGGGCTACAATAGGGATGGAGAAACTGCTTGCGATTGTGGGCAGGATCAGACAATGCAACATCTTTTGGTCTGCCCCCTCCTACCAGAGCCATGCACTGTCAATGACCTGGAGACTTTCAACACCAAAGCCAGATCCTGCGCTCTGCACTGGACAGGACTTGTGTAGTGACTCGAGAAGAAGATCTCTTAAACCTGTCCCTTCTATGAAATTATAGGATTCTGTTTAAAAAGTTGCTGGAAATGCCTGATAGAGCTCTACACTTTTCAGACAAGTTTTTAAACTGCCCTATCATAGGTTCCACTCCCTGATTACAGAAAAAACACTAAATATTTACTGCTTTATTACTTTTTAGAAACTTAAACTCAGTGCTTAAACACAGTTTACTTATTAATTTATATTTAATATATTTAATTTAATTACAATTTCATTGATTTATTCTTTGTGAAGAGAATTAAAAACTGTAGCCATTTAATAAAATAAAATTTTAATAGAATTGTGATGATAAAAATTCTCATAATGAACTGTTTTAATCAGCATTCCTCATGTTGGTGTAGGAGAAGGAAAAGCAGAGCTTGGGGACAGAATCAAGAGAGGAATTAGTCTGGAGTCATTAGGTTCAAGTGGTCCAAATCCAGCCCTCTTGAATCCAGAAAACTCTTATCTATCACCAATTTAGTGCTGATCTTTGGTTGACTAGATTCTTGTGTACAGACATGAATAATAAATAACCTTAACTGAAACTTAACCCATTGTCCTGATTCCTTGCATCTCACAGTCTTCAGAATTTGAAGTGCTCTTTAACCTATAAACCATGCCAGTGATTTTCAACCTGTGGTCCGTGGATCCCTGGGGTGGAGCACGATGTCATCACAGGAGTTTTGCAAAAACTTGAAGAAATATTATAATTTAAATGATTTAAAATTTTAGTTAAGTCTTGGGAAGTCCATGGCCATGGTCCCTGGCCACAAAAGGTATTTAAAGGGGGTCTGTGGTGGAGAAAAAATTGAAAACCCCTGAATTATGCTATTTCAGAAATTATGATAATGGATATGTAATATGTTTTATGGACACCAAATTGGGGAAAAATGATTCAAATAAATAATTTGCCAAATGAATCATGCAATCTAGATAGATGTGCAAATAGTAGCTTTCAACTGTCATATGGGTGATTTTTAAGATGTATACAATAGCTACTATGAGGGGGAAACATATTTTCTATCTAAAAAGTTCTTTGTAGGCTTTCAGAGAAGAATTAAAGAAACGAGATACCAGCATTGGCCAGTTAGAGTACCAGCCCATTAAACCAAAAGATCAGTTTGGAGTTTACTTGAAAGCAGTTTCCATAGGAATTTACAGGGTTCACACAACATGCTAAAAGAAAACCAAAACCAAAACCTCACCCTCACATTATGACTTAGAAAATCTGAATACTAACTAGATGTTTGGATCTATGAAACCTTCCTCTCATCTCTGAAAAAAAAATCTGGAGGAACAAACAACCTTCCCAAGTTAATGTTCTTCAGTTGCGTTCAATCAGTTTCCATGTGCACAAGACATTTGCCAAAAATCTGTATCCCATAGGATAGAGAGTGAGGAAATATCTTTGAAAAAGACTAATTTCTAATGTTTAGAGGGTTATATTGCTAAAAGTGAAAGTTCTTCCCTATTGCATCTTCTGCTTAATATTCACACTCATTGATTTTTCCCCTCCTAAATCTTTACTTTTTAAAATCTATGCTACACATCCAAAAATGTTTTTCTTTTTGACATTTTAAAGGCTTCCCTCCCATAGTATATTCCTTGTCTTCTCCCACTTTAGTTTTGTCAGATTTCTGCTTTTCTTCTTACTTTTAATTTGACCTGGTTCTTATCACAATTTACATTTCATATATTTGTCTTCCCCATCTTCCCCACTATCCACAAAAACCTACAATATCCCAAATAGTAACAATCCATTAACAATCTTAGTAACAATCCAGGGAAGATTTCATATAAAGATGAATATATTATCTCTTAAACTGCCTGAGTAATTAGGGCTAGGCTAACAGATCTGATTTCAAGTCTTGCTGCTGGCCAAGTATGGTGGAGCCAGAATGAAAAAAAAAAATACACTGGATTTGATTGCATTTAAGTGTAAAATTAATTGGAAATTGCAGTTAAAATATATTCATTCCCTATGTATTTCATAATATGCTTTAAAAATTATAATTTTTGGAAAGGACTGGCTTGACTTGGAATCTCAAGATGCACAACCCTGACCTCCTGGATCAAACTTCTATTTCTTTTACTTTAGTTAAATCATCTTCCCTCAGCTGCTCTGTTCTTTGTTCTTTCTTTTTCTCTTGAATATTCCAATTACCTAAATCTCTTTCTCCATCATGGTATAGGTATTGCAATACAAGAAAAGATGTGGAGAACTGGAACAGGAGTTACTGGAGAAAACCTCTGAGTGTGAGCGTCAAAAACAGATGGTCTGTATTTTATATGAGGTTCCCTCCCCCATTAATGATAAAGCATATGGCAGGGGTCCTCAATCTCTGGTCTGTGACACACACATAATGCCATCCCCCCTTCACCCTCCCCCACCCCACTGCCACTGCTGTCACAGCTGCTGGTCTGCAGAGCCAGAAAAATTGGGGACCACTGGCATAGGGCACTTAAACTCTTAACATTGTGCATAACCCTGTTCTACAATGTCATGTTCAGTTCAATGGAGTGAATGTTTGGAAACTAGCCTAGCCACCCAAAAATCATATCTGATATACATGTTTGTTGTATAATTCATATCATTTCAAGATTCCCACAGGTTTTTATGAATGTCCAGTTGTTTCTTCCAGTAATGTATCGTTTTGATTTTAAAAAATTAGCCGACTTCTTTTTTGTGAGACAAATCTTTTATTCAGCCAGATAGCAATGATAATTTAAGGCTAAGCTAGTTAACCAAGAAAAAATAAATTTTCTATACATGTGGATGATACCCTACAGAAGTCCTCTGGGTGGCTTTCATACAGTTACAATGTATATAAAATAAACAATTAAAACTTTTTAAAAGTGCAGTGCAAATTATCGGCTAAAACCATATTCTTTTAAAAGACAAAACGTATATGGAAGGTTGCATTGTGACCCTGTATTGTTAGCCATTGGAATATTTGTGAAGGTTTCTAAAGGCCCTGTCACACTGCCCAATGGATGCAAAATGGACACAACGGACGAGCAAAATGTTCCATCCGTTGTTATCCGCTCTCAAAAGGGGCAAAAATTTGCATAACTGGAGCGGATAACACGGACGGGGGGAGGACGCAGGGCAGATGGAAAACGGATGCAGAGCGGAAGCCTAGCAGATGGAAGTGGATGGGAGTGGATGGCACATCCGCTAGGCTTCCGGGGGGCTGCAGCAAAGCGGATGCGGAACGGATACAGCGGATGCACAGCGGATGTACAGCGGATGAAGCAGATGCAGAGCGGAAGCCTAGCGGATGCACAGCGGAAGCCGAACGGGTGCCGAGCGTTAATTGCGCATGTGGGGAGGATGCATTGCGTCAGCCCTGCGGATATAAGGGAAGCAGCTCGGAAGCAGGTCACCATTCAGAGGAAAGACCTGCTGCCGGACGGATTGACAGCCTTGCCTGCCCTGCCTGCATGCCTGCCTGCAAGCCTTGCTGCCAGCCTTGCTGCAAGCCTTGCTGTCTGCCTGCCTGCCAGCCTTGCTGCCAGCCTCCCTGCCAGCCTTGCTTCAAGCCTCCCTGCCAGCCTTGCTGTCTGCCTGCCTGCCAGCCAGTCTGCCTGCCAGCCTTGCTGCCTGCCTTCCTGCCAGCCTTGCTTCAAGCCTCCCTGCCAGCCTTGCTGCCTGCCTTCCTGCCAGCCTTGGTTCATGTCTGCCTGCCAGTCTTGGTGCCTGCCTGCCTGCCAGCCTTGCTGCCTGCCTTCCTGCCAGCCTTGGTTCATGTCTGCCTGCAAGTCTTGGTGCCTGCCTCCCTGCCAGCCTTCCTGCAAGCCTTGGTGCCAGCCTTCCTGCCAGCCTTGGTGCATGCCTGCCTGCAAGCCTGCCTGCCAGCCTGCCTGCCAGCCTTGGTGCCTGCCTGCCTGCCAGCCTTCCTGCCACCTTCCTGCCAGCCTCCCTGCCAGCCTTCCTGCCAGCCTTGGTGCCTGCCTCCCTGCCAGCCTTCCTGCCAGCCTTGGTTCCTGCCAGCCTCCCTGCCAGCCAGCAACCCCACAACCATGCGGAAGCACAGCAAGCCTCATCCATCTGCTGCCAGCCCTTGCAAGAGGGACAGGGCTACCATCCCGCCCCCTGGCCCTCACTCTGGTTCTGCTGGGGCTTCTGCAGCACGGGCTCGCTCTTCTGGGGCTGGGGCTTCTGCTGCTTCTGCTTCTGGAGGAGCTGATGACAAGCACTCCAGCACCGGCCACCTCCACAGCACCTGGACTCTTCACCCCTGAGACTGAGCAACCAAGAGGAGAGCCAGAGACTCATTTTTGTTTTATAGCTTGTTGTTAATAAAGTCTAGTTTTGATTCACACACTTGCTTCATTTCTTTTTTTTAATAAAGTCTTGGTGGAAACTTTTAGAAATGGTTTAAGCCTTTGCATGCTTGTGGGATGGGTTGAGATAGCAGTGGGATGGGCAAGGATACCTTTGGGATGGGTAATAGCTGTGGGACAGATAAACCTCCAGTGCAAGCATAGTGGGACGGGATGGTCCACCCTCCCAGGTGCCACACCTATGGCCCTTTATTATCAATAATAATGTAATAATCATCCACACATGTCAACACAAACACAACTCTTTATTAAATGCCCTGATCATTGTAGGGCCACTCAACATACATGGCCCAATCTCATCAGTGTGATGAGACAGGCTGAAGGAAGCACCCATTAATCATCTATCATCCTGTCTTGCCACTCCACTGCTCCAGCTGGGGAGTTGCAGCAGTGTCTCAGGAGGTTGCACTGCTTCTTCCCTTCACGTGAGGCTCTGTTGGGGCCTTGCACATCCTCAGTGTCTATCAGGTTTCGCCCTTGCCTTCATTCACCAGGCTCCATGTCCCCATTGCCTTGCTGGAGGTCCACGAGCCTGTTCTGCAAGACTGGGTAGCGGGTGCGCATGAGATTGTGCAGGATGCAGCAAGCTTCCATGATGCTCCTCACGGTCTCTGGGCAATGCTGCATGGTGGTGAGAAGTACCTGGAACCTGTTGGCCAGGATGCCAAAGGCGTTCTCCACCACCCGCCTTGCCCTGGACAGCCTGTAGTTGAAGATCCTCTCTTCACGGGTGAGGTATTTGGAGGTGTAGGGCTTCATGAGGTAGGTTGTGAGGGAGAAGGCGTCATCCCCCACGATGAAGTAGGGCACATCTTGCGTGTCGTTGGGTAGGGGGTCTGGATCTGGGAAGCCCACCATGAGGTTGCGTTCCAGCCCACCCTTGAGGTCACTTGCGTTGTATATCTGGGCATCTGAAGATGACCCGTTGCCTGAAGCATCGATGTACATGAACTTGTAGTCAGCATCAACCATGGCAAAGAAGATGATGCTGAAGAAGCCCTTGTAGTTGAAATAAGTGGACCCCGACTTGGCCGGCGCTTTGCAGGCCACGTGCTTGCCATCGATGGCTCCAACGGTGTGTGTGAAGTTGCACCTCTGATACCACTGCTCTGCAACTTTCTTCCAGCCTTCTTCAGTGGTGGGACACTGGAGGAGCTCCTCCAGGTATTCTTCGATGATGGCCTGCACCACTTCTCTGACCACAATGCTGATGGTGTTGGGTGGCACCCTCCAGCCATACTGCATGCTCCTGTAGGTGGTCCCTGAGGCCAGGTGGCGCAGAGTGAGTGCCACCTTGAGCCCAGGTTCCAGGCTGGGCCGGAAGTTGGTGCTCTGCTTGGTCAACCTGGGTGTCAGGCTCTGCACAAGTTCGTCAAACATGGCTGGAGGCATCCTCATGAAGTTCTGGAATGCACGAGTGTCTTCGTTCCTGAGCTCCACCATCAGCTTGTTGTACAGTCCGTCCTCTGCTCTTCTGGTGAACCATTTTCGTACCCAGACGCTTCTTGGGCGCCTCTTTTTCTTCCTGTAGTAGAGTTCACAGAGCCTGTAGATGGCTTCGCACTATTGCAGAAGGATGATGGCTGCCAAAAGGACTTTGTTACAATCCACGGTGGACATGACTGGATGCTGTGGAAAAGAGGCAGATGAAGGCTGCAGAGGTCTGCAGCTGGGCTGCTGTTCTGAAAGTGAGATCCAGGTGAGTTGCTCCCCCTTTGCATCCTCTAGGCATCCTTAATATCCGAGATAGGTCCCCTCTGCGTCTTTTTTCCGTTTTAAACGCTTTGTTTCCGTGCTGCATCCGTTCTGCATCCGTTCTGCATCTGTTCTGTGTCCGTTCCGCTTCCTCCCTGCGTCCGAGCGGATGCGAGTTGCGCGGATGTGGAACGGATGCCTAGCGGATATAGTGGATGCAGAACGGATGCGTAGCGGATGCAGAATGGATGAATTGGATACATTTTCCGCACAAAAGTTTTGAGCAGCTCAAAACTTTCTGAGCGGATGAAATGTCAATAAATGGATGCTGGACAGATAGAGAGGAAGCAAAACGGAGGCAGTGAGTACATCGCGTTAACCAACGGATGGCAAGCTTTTTTCTCCATTTTACATCCTCTTTGCATCTGTTGGTGCAGTGTGACAGGGGCTTAAGCTGCTGACATTTGCCAAAAAACATTAATATCTGTAGAAAAAGGCATTGCAGCAGTCAGCAGACAGGCAGAGATTACACAGAACACTCAAGTATACAGTTTTCTACATTTATAGGCTTGGATGTTAATGCAGCAGTTAATTAATAAATAAAAACCTTGTGAAGTCCAAACTTATATTTGTAGTTCTCTGCATACAGTTATCCTAGCAACTTTATATGATATATAGCAGGTACCTGAAAATATCAGCCAAATTAATCTTAGTACTCTCATTGTTCATCATAGAGGCACTATCTTGGGTTGTGTATAATGGCTTCCCAAGCTGGTTGTTCTATCTATCTTGGATTTCAAATTCTAGAATTTTTAGCATTTGCTATGATATTTGGAAGTCATCCAGGTTGGAAACAGTTTTTTTTTTAAATTCAGTTAAACAAGTTACAGTGTTTCTGAAACACTGCAAAACTTTACAGAACCTGAACAAAGAAGCATATGGAATTAATAAGCAGGGATGTTTTTACCTCTGTTAAGGCTTCTTTGGTGCTCTGGAAAAATATATACCTGAATGAGGGTTGTTGTTATTTTGTTTGTTTATTTTAATATATTATTATCATTGTAGGAACTGATTTTAGAATGGCCATGGAATTTTTTTACATAAAAATAAAATCTGAAGGAAAGAAATATTTAAATTGTTTGATATCAGGAGCAAATGCACAAAATAAAAAGGTTGTCTAATCTGGATATTAAAATTGTCCAAGCATTAATGGGGATTTGAGTAGATTAAAGGAAAATCTTAAAACTGCAAAAAACAAACAAACACAAAAACAAGATCAAAACATACTGAAAAAGGAAAACAAAACAGCATGTGTTATAGAAGTGAGAAAGTTTGTTGGGAAATCTGCCTCTTCGTGGGACTTCTAACTATGGTAGCCATTGGAGAATCATATCAGTGAGGTAACATACAGAGTTATGCAAACTGAAGTCTTTTCCTTGACTGATGCAAATTCAACTCAGAACACATTTCATTTCTAGAAATTGCCAGTTGATGGCATTTTATAACATACCTTTTCTCTCAAATCTTGAAGCTCAAACCTTGTAAAGGAAAGTTTCAGGATTTTAAGTAAGCAAATTGTATGGTGTATGATACGTGCAATTGCATACATATCCCAAATCTGCTAATAAATATTTTTTACATTAATTATTGTTATAATTCAGTCTATCATATTTTCTTCTCCCTAGCTGCAGACAAGATTAGACTCAACAGAATTACGTTTACGACGCATTGAACATGACAATAATACAGAGTTGGAGAACACTCTCATCCACCTAGAAAAAGAGCAACAGAGGTAACATTGGTATTTTTCTGGGATGAATTGTTTATTTTATTTGGAAGATTCCAAGTCAGGGAAGGCTAATTAGTTGGTTTAAACTGAAATGTACAACTACAGGCCACTAAAATTTTATGTGACATTAGTAATATCCTTTTTGTGACATATTATTGCAACTACAAGCAAGGCCTTTGATTTAGATTTGAGAGATCTAGGTCCCATTTCTTGTACTTTAATCCTTCTTATTTACCATTTTTCACACTTACGACCATTGCAGTATCCCCATGGTAATATGATCAAAATTTGGACACTTGGCAACTAGTTCACATTTATGACAATTGCAGTGCCCTAGGGTCATATGACCATCTTTTGTGAACTTCTGATCGGCAAAGTCAATGGGGAAGCCAAATTCACTAAACAACGGTGTTACTAGTTGATAACTGATTCACTTAACATCTGTGGCAAGAAAAGACATAAAATGGGACAAAATTTACTTAACAAATGTCTCACTTAGCAACATAAATTCTGGGGTCAATTGTGGTTGTACATTGTGGATTACCTATAGTACTATTGTGCCTTTTATTTTGTTTTCCTGTAGGAGTGTTACCCTTTCTCAGATGAACACTTTACTTCAGGAACAGCTGGAAGAGGTGAAATTCTCAAAACAGAGACTAGCTGGGGAGCTAGAGAGGAATGCTACTGATATGCACAGGCTGAGAAGTGAACTGGAACAGAAGGTATCTCTTTGGTACAAAGGCAGGAAGTATTGCTTGAAATTTTTTGAGGAATGACTTACTACACTATGACTAGCGATCTATTAGTTCCATGTTACATTATTATAATGCACCAGGGTAATTTGTTTATATTTTTCTTTGTTTATTTATGTGGTGTTTTTAATCAATTTAATATTCAAACTGGGTCAACTGTTTATAATTTCATTTAGTTCCAGGATTCACTCTCTACTTTCCTTATCTTATTGTTGCTGTTGAGAAAAAAACAAGGCAAGAGGCATATGGAGTTAATTAAACTCAGCCTTTCTGATACCACTACATCCAGGAGGCAGCTTTCAATTATAGAAGAATATAATATTAACTATAATATTCATCCAGTTCCATTGTTTTGGGAAATGCTGCAGCCTGTATACCCTCTTTAATAATCTCATTCTGCTAATTGAAGCCTTCTGCACTATGTGCAAAATAGGTTTTGGAGGTGGGAGTGATTTGGAATGGTTTAAACAGAGGATTACAACCATGTTCCTTCCCAATCTAATTCCAAGCTGGATTAGGAATTCCTCCTCACTTTGTTTCAGCTGTAACATGTATTGCATGCCTAGTAATTGCATGATTATAATCATACCCAGTCCTCATTATTATTATTATCCTCATTGTTAGTTTGTTGGAGGGGTTGACTTTTCCCTTTCCATGTGTTTCTCTCTTTTTTCGGTGAAATTTTGGAAAGGTTAGTTTCCATTTAGCATGTAGTGTAAATCCATTTTATGTTTAGTTAAACTCACTGAATATAGAACTTTTGTTTAAAAAAATGTAGAATAGGCTTAGTCCAACAAATAACTGACTCATCTCTCAAAATGGTAAATGAATTCACAAATGTATTGGAAATATTGTAGTATATGTGAATTTGGTGAATTCAGCAAGTTTATTAATTTCAGTAGGTTATTCCAAAAGAGTAATTTTACTCTGGATTTGTTTTTATATGTATACAATTTTGTTCAACTATTTAGTGCAATGTTCGACCCAAAATTTTTTAAAGATTTAATCAACAAAAGCATACATTTCTGGGTGGGAAAGGCAAAGATGGAGATTGCATATAAAAGGGGAAGACAACTAGTTCCACTGATTTAAAAGAAACTATTATTTATATGTTTGCCAAATTAGACCTAAGACAGAGAATAGATGTAGACAATTGTTATTTCTTCAATGAAAGATACTTTCCTACTTTTTGCATTATGTTGCCTACAAGTACTTTGTCTACTATAAAGAAATGCTGCAGTAAAATATTCAGCTTTTATTACCAACTTTTTTGTTGGAACAACGTGTCTATTATTGCGTATGTAAGAGTATTATTAGAATTATATTTTTGGCTCTCTGATTATTTGGCATAGGTTCATAAATCTTACAAGTATCACATCACAATATGAATCTTTCTATGTGTATATTTTTGGAAAATAAGATTCCTCTTTCTCTTTCCTACACTAACTAGGTTGATGATGGGATTTGGGATTTTTACTTTTTTTAACCCAAAACTGAACTTTACCTTTCTGGACAATAATCTTGGTCATTTTTATTCCATATTAATTTTTGACATTAATTGGAATACTTAAAACCAGATATATTGCTTAGTTCAAGCTCTTGTTTGTTCAGCCAGAGAAGATGCTAACCTTACCACACAGAATGGAGAATTTACAATTTTGTTATATTTGCAAGATGATGTAGCAATTTCTCTCTTGGTTTCAAAGTGTACAGGTAGTCCTTGATTTACAACAGTTCATTTAGTGACCATTCAAAGTTAAAATGACACTGAAAAAAGTGACTTATTATCTTTTTCATGCTTAAAACAGTTGCAACATCCCCATGGTCACATGATCAAAATTTAGACAGTTGCAGTGTTCCAAGGTCATGTGATCATCTTTTGTGACCTTTTGACAAGCAAATTCAACAGGGAAGCCAGATTCACTTAACAACTTTGTTACTAATTTAACAACTGTGGTGATTCACTTAATAACTGTGACAAGAAAGGTCGTAAAATGGGGCAAAGCTCACTTAAATGTCTCACTTAACAACATAATTTTGGGCTCAATTGTGGTCAAAAGTCGAAGACTACCTGTAGCTTATTAGAAGCAAAATGTTACTTATCACTTATAAGTAATGTATTTTTTCTTATGTTTTTCTTCGTTACTTATATTTTTTTCACTTATACTCTTTTAAGATATTAAATATAATTGATGACAAGAAACCAAGTAATGAATTTTTGATGTTGCTTTTTTCCAAAGTTCATAATATTGGTAGTCCACAACTTATTTAGTTCATTTAGTGATCATTCAAATGTACAATGGCACTGAAAATAGTGACATGGCCATTTTTCACACTTTATGACCATTGCAACATTTTCATGTTCACATGATTTACATTCGGATACTTGATGACTGGTTCATATTTATGACATTTGCATGTCCAGGGGTCATGTGATCACATTTTACAGTCTTCTGATAAAGTCAATGGGGAAGCCAGGTTCACTTAATAACCATGTTACTAATGTAACAATGGCAGTGATTCACTTAATAAATGTGGCAATGAAAGTTGTAAAAATGGGGCAAAACTCACTTAACAAATTTCTCATTTAGCAACATAAATGTTGGGCTCAATTGTGATCATAAGTCGAGACCACCTATACTTTACCATGTTCCCCTTTCCAGGAATTTCAGTAAAATGTAGGTAAATAATCAGTAATCCTTCTATTTGCCTGCTCTACATTTCCCCGACTTCGTAAGACTTACACAGAATTCTGTAGTATTGTAGAAGATTGCTTTAAAATAATAATTATTAATAGTATGGGTGATCCCTTTGGCCAGGGCTGTCAAACTCACGGCCTGCAGGCTGAATCTATCAAGCTCTGGCCATGGCCACAGCAGGTTTAGCAAAGGGGGAGAAGTCCCGTTAGTCACATGACGCCACCATGAAGACATGAGTTTGACAACCCTGCCTAGCTATTCTCCATCAATAAAATGTTAAAAGTGATGGAATCTACTGTATGCCAGTCATGTTTTTTCCACTGTTCTTTCCAGACCTATGATTCCTATCTCAGCAATGAACACAGTGGGATTCTGCTGCTATGGCGTCAAGCAGCCACACTTCGTGGGAACTTCATAGAGCTTCGCACAACAGTGGAGAGGTGAGTGTTATCTAAATTTGCCATTGCTATAAGAATGTTTCTCATTGTTCTTCAGAAAGCAGGAATGCTCTGAAACATCAGATACCACTGTGCTTATGCCCTTGTGGAAGAGCCCTATTTTTTAAAAAATGGACATGGTCAAAATATTATTTTCCAGCATGAAATAATACTTTGGGACTTGATGGTTATCCTCAAATTAGGAAATGGTTGTCCTTAAATCAGATTATCCTCAATAATAGTGATGCTCAAGTCAGGAAAACTGACAAAAAGTAGTTCTGAATGCTTCAGTACCCCTCGTTTGACTAATATAACCAGGGGTTGGATTCAGTCAGTTTGGACCAGTTTGGGCAAACCAGATGTTAAATTTACATCTGGTTTGCCAAACTGGTAGTTGAACTGACCAGCTGGCCCCGTCCCATCCTACCCCTCTCAGGAGTCTCCATACAGCCTGTTTTGGATTCAGGTAAGTGCAGGGTCCACACAGAGGCTCTGGAAGGGCAAAAAAAAGCACTCCCAAAAGTTCCAGAAGTCTGGAAACAGGCCTGTTTCTGGCTTCTGGAGGGCCTACAGAGCTTGTGGGAGACTGTTTTTGCTCTCCCAAAGGCCTGAAGGAAGCCTCCGGACTCTGGGGAAGGCAAATAACGGCCCTCTTGGAAGTTCCACGAGACCATACCTACCATGACTACGCCCACCCAGCTACTGGACAAAGAACCGGTTGTTGGGATTTTTGAATCCTATCCCTGAATATAACTGATATATACCTGAAAAATGTTATTATAATATATAATATTACTATATGTGTGTGTGTGTCTGTGCGCGCGCGTGCTGTTCAGCTTCCTTCGGATATTATCCCACATGATTGTAGTTGTGCTTTTAAAATTGTAGCAACGTTTCGGCAGAATTTCATCTGCCATCATCAGGCTTCTGTATTGAGTTCGATATTGAAATCAATACAGAAGCCTGATGATGACAGATGAGATTCTGCAGAAACGTTGCTACAACTTTAAAAGCACTACAGTGACGTGGGAAAATACCCGAAGGAAGCTGAACTGCATACATACATACATACATACATACATACATACATACGTACATACACACACACACACACACACACACACATATATATATGTTGTTGTTGTTTTTTACTTAAAAAATGAAAAACTCTCAAAGAAACTAAAAAAATTAGAACATGACAAGAAAATCCCCAACAACTCACCACAACACCTGAAATTAGTATAATTAGTATATAGAGTTTCCAACAGAGAACTCACCAAAACAGAAACAGATGTCCTAACCAAAGGATTCAATTATGCCATAGCACCCAAAAAAATCCCAACAGAATCCATCATATATGCAGTAGAATCCAGCCTAACCAAATTAAATACAGATGAAGCTCACAGAAGAAGACACCAGGTTACTCACATCTTATGCACCATTACAAAAACTAGCTAAACACTTAGCAAAACAACTACAGCCCCATGCTAAAACCGCAGCTTCATATGTACAAAACTCATACCACTTCTTAGAAATG